>CM053622.1:288498871-288516182 GCA_028646595.1 Phalanger gymnotis | reverse complement strand
TAACTTCATCTGACTGTATGTTTTGGTCTTCTTTGTCACCAAAGAAGGATTCCAGAGACTGAGACTGAATCTGGGTGTGTTTTCTACCCCTGGCCATATTCCCCTCCAACTTAATTAACCTTTGAATTTTTCAACGGGGTGTGGCTGCTTATAGACTAAAGAGTTCTATGTTCCATGCTTGGGTGGATGCGCTGCCTCACCAGCACTCCTCCTTGCCCAAGAACCCCCTACCCAAACTGGGCTTAAATCTTCAGCAGGCTCTTTACTCCTGCTCTGATCAGCCACTTAATTCCTCCCACCAGGTGGGCCTGGGGCCAGAAGCAACTGCAGCCTTTGTTCTAAAGCTGCCCCACCTCTGCTGCCCCAGGGGCAGTGGCCAAACCACAAACTCAGTCACACAGCTTTTCCCACTAACCTTCTCTGATATCTTTGCTCTTTGTGGGTTGAAAGGTCTGGTGGATGCCACAGCTCAGTAATTGAGGATGACAGGTCACTCTCCGCTCATCTCCTGGTCTGGTAGGTCAGCATCTGGTCTGTTTGCACCGGCTGAGCTCAGCTCCGCTCCCCTCAGCTGGGGGCTGGGAGCTCCGTGTGGGACAGACCTTACCCAGAGACCATCCGGGCTGTTCTGGGCTGGAGCCCTGCTTCCCTCTGCCACTTTGTGGGTTCTGCAGCTCTAGATTGGTTCAGAGCCATTTTTTATAGGTTTTTGGAGGGACGTGGTGGGGAGCTCACGCCAGTCACTGCTTCCCAGCTGCCATCTTGGCTCCACCCCCCAAAATTCGCTTTCAAATGAGAAATTGTCATGAGTCACTGTTGCTCTCTCTTGCCTTCCTTGTATTCCTTTCTATGCTGGATCAAGTTGGTAGTTAGACATTTTGCCATTTATCAGGCTCAGCTGTCTGTAAAATCTGCTATAAACTACAGCTCCCCAGATCCCTGGTGGCTCCTTCTCTTGACCTCTTTTAGAGCTCACAGAGTTTCAATCTATTTACCTAAGAGCAGGAGAGAATAAAAAGAACAGGAGTCAGAAGCAAGGACAAAGCTCATGGACCATATGGAAATGTCCCAAGGTTTAGGGTGGGGCCGGGGAGGTGGAAATAAAGGCCTGAGGTTTCTATCCCCACCTTTAATCTAAAACATTCCTTACATGTAGCTACTCAAATGTAGTTAGGAAATCTATAGGACCTGTCACCTGGTTTTTATCAGTTCCATCTCAGTAGCCAATCAAAAAGTTCCTTTTCTTTACATAGTGACCACTCTAGGGGAAAAGAAAATCTGTCCATGATCAAGAATCCTAAGGCGGAGTGTATCAGGCAGAGCCTCCTACCCCTGTGCATAAATAAGGGGTTCCCATTGGCTAGACAAGTGTTACACACACACAACATATGTATGTATATATACATAATGCATGTATATGTATACATACACATATATACATGCATGTGTGTCTATACACACATATATACACACATATATAATAATGCTGTCTGTATATTCTTTCCTGTTGATTTTATGTATGTGTATATATAGTTATATGTAATATGTATACGCATTCAAAAGTTACTTTCCTCTTATTTTCAAGTATCTTATTAAGAAATCATGAGAAGCAGTTAACATAGACAATTGAAAAATCAGTCCCTTTAGAACTTTGTCATAGGTAATCTTTACCTCTTTTATCTTTTGAGAAATTTGTTGCACAGGAATGCTTAGTGCTTTTTCAAAGATACAGAATAAAGACTGGTGGTACCATGGGACCTAGGGCACTTGAGAGGACAGGACCCAGGCTCGGTTTGATCCAACCACCTAAGCTTCTATTTTCAATACTTTGGGATGCCAATAGCACATCGTCAACTAGATGGAAATGAAGTTCAGTCTGTTCTTGGTACTTTGTATGCAGTGCTTCCATTTATTGAACTTGATATTTTCTTTCTAAATTGGTTTCAGCTTTGTTTGATACTTCAGACATAACCTGATATAAAAATAATGAGGCAAAAAAGTCCAGGTTCTACACTCTTAGACTTTCATATACTTTTTTGAACTTGGTAACATTGACTTTGATCTTGGTAAATTTAAAATAATTACCAATTAAATTATTATACTGATTCAAAATTACTGATAAAAATCAATAATTTGCCCTATTTTGTTCAAACTTTCATAAACGAAAAACAAATTTTAAAAATTCTGTCTTATATTCAAAGAAATAAAACACCACAACCTTACAAAGTAACACATTTGGCTTATTTGAGTTGTCTGAAGGATATGGAAGTGTTTTTTCTTTTGGTTGTTGTTTAGTAAAGCCAGGGAATATTTAGGTTAAAAACCAGGCATATATTTATTTCTAGAACCTCGAGATACCTATTAAAATAAAAGAATACACAGCCTCCTTTTTATTTCAAGGATTCCATATATGCCCAGATGAATTTCCCCATGAGCTGGGCCCCATTTAAGAACAAATCTTCTCTGGGCCATTATATATCTTTACCCTAATAGCTCAGACAACAGTTGTGGAGAGGGGAAAAAAAATAGAATAAAATCACCAGGTCAGTTTGCCATAAAAAGGGTCTGAAACAATTGTCTCTAAGACCCAGATTCCAGTTAAGTGAAGAGATTTGGGAAAAGAAGGGTACCTACCTAATAAATGTCACTTTAGTGGTAGAGATTGCTACGTGTGTGTGTGTGAACATATAAGTGTGCATGTGACTGCTCATATAATTAGAGAAAAATTAACAAGAAATATGGCCCCTTCTCATATTTTTAAGGTGGTGTTTACAGAGAATTTTATTCTTTAAGTTCTGTTAGTTTTGCATGTTGACATTCTCCAAGAGAAGGACCCCTCCCCATCTCAGAAAATAGGAACTGTGTCAGGAAAGTCCAGGACTTTTGCATGGGTAGGGGAACAATGATAATATTTTGAGAGACAGTTCCCGGGGTTTAGGATACTTAACCTAGAAAAGTTAGGGAAGAAGCTATCGGGATGTGGATTTTTAGAAATCAATATTTTGAGGAGGGTCAACTTTTTCCTTCTCCTATTCTTTTGCATTGTTCTTTACCTCTCTATCCAAACTGCCCCAGTGACAACTTTGTAAAGAAAATATTATTTGCCCCTGTACTTTATTCTTCTGGGGCTTGGGGAAGTCTAAGTGAAAGAACCTTCTATTGTGTCTATCTATTCTTTGATTATATCATCTGAACTTAGCTTGTGGATTTAAAGGAGAATGGAAATCACAAGAATAGAAAAAGTCACATGACATCTAATGTACACTCCCAAGGCAGCATGAGACTGAGGGGGACCTGATAGGACCCTCACGGGAAATTGGTGCTTCTGTTTACATATGCTTTCTCCAGCCATTTTCTCTAGCTTGGTTATATGGTTATCTCCCTTTTTCACTCCTTGCTTCAGTCAAATTTGCCTTCCATCATTCCCCTGTATGTGACTCTCCAATTCTTAACTCTGTGTCTTTGAACAGATCCTAACTAATTCCTCCAAGGCCATTCCTTCTCCGGTGTCCCTTTTGGAGTCACTTGCTGACTTCAAAGCTCAGTGAGTGTCATCTTGATGAGGCATTTCCTGATTTCCTTAGTTTTTAGTGTTTACCACATAAATGTGAAATAACATTATAGCTACTTTATATGTATCCATTATTTACTTATTTATGGACACGAGCAGAGTACTTATCTAGGGAGTGAGCAAAGAGGCAGTATTGCATAGTGGAGAGAGGGGTTGATCTGAAAGCCAGGCAGACATTGGTTCAAGTCCTACTCCTTAGACATATTGGCTTTGTGACACTAGGTCGCCTCTTACTGATCTGGCAGCTTTCCAAGACTGATAGGTGTTATTTTTCTTCAGAAGTTCCCTATACCAATGAAATCTTATGTCCAGTCCCTTTCCCTATAAACACTTTATATTCCCCCCAAAAAACTGCAAGCCTCTTGAGCACCTCACATGTGTATTTCCAGTGCTGAACATAGGACCTGACATATAAAAGGCACTTAATAAATGTGTTGATTGATTTGCATATTCAAAGATCTGATGGTACATGAGACCACCCAGTTCACAAATTCTTACACATCCTGTATAAATTTGTGATTAAGCCTTCTCAAATTGATCAAGGTATTTCACTTGTTTGAATAACACAAGACACATTTTCCTATAGGAGGTCATTTGTAATTGCTTTATCGAGTCATTATAAAGAAAGAGAGACAGATCTTTGCCATTAAAACTCATTGTATCACCCCCTGCCTTTTTCTCTCCTGATCCTTGTCAGCCCTGAGATAACCCTTGGTGGTCTCATTCGGTGGCAATGTAGGATAATGCTAGCAAATTAATGTTGTGCAGTAGAACTTTTCACAGGCTCCTCATCCATTATTGAATAATTTTTCATAATATAGAGCACTTCCTAAGTCAAACAAAGCAGAAGAATGGCCTAGTGAACTGCTATGTTGAGTGCATTATGGTTTATTTTTCTGGTGAAAAAATAAACTATTACTTTGACTAATAACTCTGGTGGAATGTGGGTCAAGATTACCATTAAGTATTCTCTGCCAAAAGAAATGGATATCACAATTCTCTTTAAAGCACACAAAAGACATCTTAGTTCACATGAAGAAATTTTGGGGCCTGGCATGTGTCATGAATGAAAATCTTTCAAATATCCAAAGTGGAAGAGAATCATTTAAATTTCTTCTTTCTGGAAAATATACAAACACCATGAGATTTGTTATCAAAATACTTCTTAATTTAGAAGAAAAAAAGTTCATATTTATGTTTGACTTTTATGTGTCATTTAATATTTTAAGCTAACTTGAGAGAAAAAGTGCTTGAAGATATAGATCATGTCATATTATCTTGGCCTTTTTTGAAAGGGAAAATTTCCATTCCAAATGAAGTTTATGCTAAAGGTCATTACCTAGTAAAGCAAAGTAAGATTCAACATTCCCCGCCCCAACCCCAGCCAAACACACTACTACCTCTCTTTGCCTCCATCTTTCCTTCCACCTTTCCTTTCTTCTCAATATTTCCTTGGACCAAACATTATTGGATCAGACATATAGTAGTTATACAAGTGCTTAATTGGTATAGGAAATGCTATAGGCGATAGTCTTATTCGCATGATCTTATATGCCACAGTCTACTCTAGATATTCCTTATGTAGGGATTTTTCACAAATATCACTTATACTATTTCTTTGTACAGGGAACACTGGAGTTAGATTCTTCTTTGCTCTTTGGAACCTTGACCTGTACTTAAACTGGGTGTTACAGGCTGTATTAGGGGCAATAGCCTAACTCCTCTGCCCCCAGATTAGGCCAGTTTTCTCTTAAAAAGTATTAAGACGATCATCCAGACAGAAATAAAGGCTCAGATTGTTGACTTCTTTCCTCTTCACCTGAGTACAAATCAGCCACAGGGCACTCTAGGTACTCTCTGGTTCTTGGCAGAATAACCACAATGGACAACTCAGAGGCAGAGGATCTTTGTTCAGCTGAATCAACGTGGAGTATCCTTGGTACATATGCTTATTGAACATTCTTCTCCTGCTATGGCTAAGTAAATCTCCTTTTGTTAAGCAGAAGGGAGGGAAAGCTGAATAAATATTTGTATAGTACCTACTATGTGTCTGGCACTGTGCTAAATGCTTTACAAAATGTTAACTCATTTGGTGGGCTGTCTGATGTGTCATTATCAGTTGTTGAAAAACCTATGAGTACTCATTTCATTCCAATATTCCAATCAGTGATTGACATACAGTAGGAACTTAATAAATGTTTATTGATATGAAATATAAACTATTAGAGGAGTGGCCTGAATCGGGACCAGGGCAGAGCATAGGCATTTAAAAAACTGTTTTCTCCATTTTTTCTTACTTTCCTATTCAATTTTCCTTTATTTATCCACAGTGAAATAGCTTCAGTATTCTGATAATTTTATTCATTAATTTTTTTTCTCAATCAGTCGAACAGCTGAATAATTTTTGTGTATTGCTATAACTAATTTCCTGTTTTCCTTTTAATAGACCTTAATTTAGAAAGTTTAGCTAAACAAGTCCTACGTGTTCATTAGTCATTTAACAAATATGCTTATGGTACTTTCTCTATTCCCTTGCTCTTTGGGGGGTATAGTTTGGAATTTTCATGGAAAGATGTGAGTTGTGTGAATAACTTTGCAAATGGTAAGGCCATATTATGAAAGTTTCTTTTGTGATAGCTAAAATTTTGCAAAATTCTGCAAATATTTTACTTCTCTTCTGAAATTTTAGAGAAAAAAATGGAAAATTTTGTGAGAGACATTGAAGTTACTTTTTCCTTCCACTTTTTTTAAATTACTTGTGTGACCTGGGAAAATTCATGTAACTTTTCTGGGCTTCCATTTACTCATCTGATATGCAGAATTCCATGATTGGGCTAGGTGGTCTCTAAGGTACTTTACAGTTTTAAATCTATATTCCTTTTTCCCTATAGCATTTCGTTTATCCTGGGAGGAGAATAAATATATATTCTTCCAATTTTGTTCTATGGTAATAAGTCAGGGACCATTACAATTTCCAAGGAATTTGAGCTGAGGATCAACAAAGGACAGTAGAGAAACTCATAGAGAGTGAGAACAGTCTTCATCACAGTATCAATAAGAAAATATAAAGGAGTTATTTAAAGGACATCATAATAGCAGTAGAATGGATTATCATTAAAATAAAAGATGGATGGGAGCTTATGGCAGAAATAAGGGATAACTGATAGGCAACCTTTGTGTTCCATTGATATCCTCTTTATCTTAAGTGAACTTGAGGAACATTTAATTCAATTCACACACGTGTGTGTGTGTGTGTATGTGTGTGTATGTGTGTGTGCATGTAAATACGTCAACATTTTAAGATTCATTATAGTTTTGGAGAATAAAGGGAAATAGAATGATTTTTCTTGGAATGATAACATTTTAGGACAGGAATGGATTATGAAGATCATCTACTTTAGTCCCCTAATCTTAGAGAGGAGAAAACTGAGGCTAGGACTGGGGAAATCCCTTGAGCAAGGGAATAAATCAAGAATATGGATGACCCAGAACTAAAATTCAGGTCTTTTGACTCACAGTCCAGTGTTCTCATATTAGCTACTTTCCGTACCCTTTCCTTATTTTTCTATTTTTCAGTAAGTTCATGTTGCCTTTGTGAGTGTATATGATTTTGGTCTCAAATTCCCCTGTCCTCCTTCTGTCTCTTTAGGTAACTACTAATGAACCCGATGGCTTTGGCCAACTAGCTACGCATGGATTATTTAAGTACTTCCTCATCTTTTCTTACTTTATCTTTAAATATATTTTTTTTTATGATAGCTAAGGGAGAGAGAGGGCAGATCATTGGCTCTATATTAAATGTGTCTTTTGACAGGATGTTATGTTGGCTTTCCAGATGCAGTCTTGGGGTGGTGAATGTGCCACGATCTTTCATACTCGAACTTTTGTTCCTCATACAGAGAATTTGGAATTCCATTTCAGAGCTATCATCTTTCCTGGAGAGACACAATGTGGATGTTCCAGAAATTTTGGGCATTTGGGCCTGATCACGAAGGTGTTCTTATCCTTATAAGGGAAACAAAAAGTTTAACTTCTCAAATACGGTGGCTATAATTAGGTTGAAAAATAAACACCAATTTATAGAATAACATAATCCTCCTCTTCTTCCTCCTCCTCATCATTAACAAGAGGGAATAGATGACATATTCTTGTTGCAGGAGGTTCTGAAACACGCAAGTTCTGGAATAGATGGGTAAATGACTAAGAATTTATTCAAGTACATTTATGGCTCATCTATTTTTACTCAACATATACATTCTATAGTTCATCTTTGTGGTATTTGATGGTGATGAAATACTATTGTGCTGTAAGGAAGAAAGAAGAGAATGGTTTCAGTAAAATTTAGGGACATATTTGTACTGATGCAGTGAAGTGAATAGAACCAGGAGAATATTATATATGGCACCAACAATATTATAATGATGATCGACAGTGAAAGACTTAGCTACTCTGATCAATATAGTCATCCAAGACAATTCCAATGGATTCATGATGAAAAATACTATCCCTCTTTAGAAAAAGACAACTGATAAACTTCTGAGTACGGAATGAAGTATGTTGTTTTCAACTTTTTTTTTGCTTTTTCTTGTAATATGGCTAATATGTAAAAATATTTTGCATGATTTCACATGTATAATGAGTATCACATTGCTTGCCTTCTCAATGGGTGGGGAAGGGGTAGAAAAGAGAGAATTTGGAACTAATTTTTTTTAAATGTTAAAAGTTGATCAATTAATTAAAACCCCACTACCATTGTTTTTGAAAAGGGTATGCCAACAACTACCTTGGTATTACACTCACTATCCATGTAACTGCCCATTCCAAAATGTTCTTCTGTAGCCACTACGATATGTGATATCTTCTCCATAAGAACAGGGAAGTCCTTAGGATAAAGACTGTCTGATTCCTATATTTGTGTGCCTAGTACTTAGCACAGTGATTGGCACATAGTAAGTACTTAATAAATGCTTTTTTTCAGTCTTTCATTCATTCAGCGGAAATAGACAAATACTAATTAGCTTATCAAAAGTTATATACATATGTACATTTCATGTGAGAAATGTAGGGCTAGTGATAAAACATGCTTTTCAACCTAATTGTCCATACATTTTGAGAATCTATGTGACTGAAATCCAGAAAAGAAAAGTGATATCAGAATAAAGTCCTACTTCAGAGGAAAAGCCATGCTGACAAAGTTCTGGACTGTAGGCTTGAAATCATCTTAAATGAGATTGGCTTAGTGCCATCTAGGAGAGTCCAAAACGAGGTTCTTTTCTTACCCCTTCACAACAAGTTCCCTTTGACAGGGTATGTTACCCCCTGAAATAAAGGAATGTATTTTATATAACTTTTTTTTTCTATTTGTCCATTTTTCCTTCTGAGCAATGCAGAGGGAGTATTGATGATTTGACTATCTGAGACTTTTCTGAGAGTAATAAACAGGGAAAGATAGACTTTTTATCCTCTCTTAAAGTCATTCTAAAAAAAGTATCAATGAAATAAAAGAGACCATTTATAAGTTCTGATCAATAATTCTGGACCAAGCATCTTCATAAACGGTCATTAATTCACTGGCACTTCAAATTTGGCTGTGTAAACTATACATAGGTCAGCCTAGAATCAGGAGACTTACAAATAGAAACAGGAAAACCTTGATCTATTTAGCATAGGTGGGACCATGAGCTTGTTAACAGAGGAAAGTAAATAGTGCTGGCAATGCAAACTTCTAAAAGCCAGGCTTTCCATTTACAACACATTTGTTTAATTAAGTACCAAGTTCCCTGCTGCTGCATTTATCAACATCAGATGCAAGTGGCCAGGATCAATTATTTACCAAAAGATCCCTAAACAACTGCAGTAAATATTTACTGTATCAAATTTCAAGTGTTATGCAGAGTATAGCTGGCTGGCTGGCTGGCTTCCCATAGTGAAATAATCTACTGTTATTAATCTATGAATATTTGTTCAGGCAAACTGTGACCTGCCTTTCTTGGACCTAACCTGTATGCTGGACTTGCCTTCCAGAAGCAATGAGTGACTTGGTGCTTTAGAGGCCAACCTTCATAAATAATTTTACTTTAAAATAAGGCCTGGAAACCCCAGTACAAACAAAAACCTGGCTGGGCCCAAGATTGTAAGACCCTTATCTAAATGGGATAATAACCTCACTGTTTAGTAACATTAGGATGCTAGAGCAAATAGATTTATAATAAAGCTGATTCTGACTTAGTAGAGACTAAACACAAGATGGCCTTTTCATAGACATTTTTATAGAGCTGAATTGGTTGTCACATCATTTAAAAGAGTAAGGACTGTATGCTTCCAATAAATTATTTGAAAAGATAGACTTTCCATGGTCTTTAATAGAGTGCATATTCTAAGTAACACTAATAACAGTGTTGTATGTAGCAGAGGGACAACAATAGATTAGAGTCAGTATTGACAAAGATAGGAGACACAATCATTTGTATCTGTTTTTAAGCTCCCTTAATTCTCTACCCCAAACCCCACAGTTCTCTTTAGTTTCTTGAATCTGAATAAAAAGGTTCACCTCTCTCTCTCTCTCTCTCTCTCTCTCTCTCTCTCTCTCTCTCTCTCTCTCTTTCTCTCTCTCTCTCTCTCTCGCTCATTCATCTATCAATCCATTTTTGAATGATGATCCTTTGCAAGATTTTTTTTCTTCTTTGATGAATAAAACAAGTATCCATAGCTTTGTTTTGTCATTATGAGGTTGATACCTTGGATTTTTATACCAGTTTTTGTCCATTTGAAGGACAGACTGACTGCATTTTACTCAATCATTCAACCAAGGATTATTTATGGAATGCCTAACTATGTCCAAGTGGATGAAATACATGTATAGTTCCAGCCCTCCAGGAGCTCACAATCTGGTTGGGAAGATATTTTGTGTCTGTGTGGGTATACATGCATCTTATATATAAACTATATAGGTATATATACATATGTATATATACACATACATATATATTTTATATATACACATATATACACACTATATATATGAGAACATATACATTTATCTTATATATACATTTATATCTTCATATATATATATTTATATAGCTGTAGATGTAGAGATGTATCCAGTGTGGGATTCAGGTTTCATTTTGCCCAGTTGTAAAATGAGGGATATTGGACTATGCTAGAGGGTCTTTAAAGTGCCTTTTCTTTTTAGCCATTTGAGATAGCCTTCAAGAGTCAGGAGGATTTCAGCAAGTGGAGTAGAGCACAGGACAGTAGTATTCTAATTAAGTGATTGATTGCAGGAAGGAAAAATGTCAGCAAAGGGCAATTATGAGAAACCACAGTGTTGTAGCCAGAGAGGGCAACAATTTGCAGTGAGACAATAGTGTTTTCATGAACAATTGTAAAATGAAAGAATTCAAAGGATAAAGGCATACCTAAGCCTTTTAAACTTTTTCAGTGACAGAACAAAGAGAAGAACCCAAATTTCTTATCTTCTAATCTGCTGTGGCTTCTACTACATACTACCACTCCCACCCCAGGTTTGGTATATATAGGTTCCTTCTTTCTGGCCAAATAAAATGGAATAAAAATGAAGCATACTTGATGTTTAGGTATCAGGTAGTAAGAGATTGACTTAGCTGACGTATTTTATCCTTCTAAGCTAAAGGCCTGGGACATATAATAGCTAGAAGAATAGGAGACTATTTACATAGGCAGAGAGACAATTGATGGAAGAGAGAAATTAAAATGATCTAGAAATGAATAGGAACATTAAGGAGGCACTAGGACATATGGTGTCTTTTCTAATGCTAATATTCATGATTCCCTTGACCTCTTTTTATTGGAAGGAGGTTTAGGTGATGCAGATACATTTAGTCTATAGTTGGCATTTAGGCAACATAATATTCATGTGCTATAGGTACCATAAACATGTAAGGAAAGATATGATTATACCTCCCTTCAGCTCAGTCGATGTCATCATAGAATATAATCATGAAAGTTGAAATTTAATGTGTTAACAAGGTCTAAACCCTATGTTCCCATGAGGTTGGGACCCCTTTCTGATTAAGTCAAGAAGGGAATCATATTTGATTAGTTGATCAAACAAATAAGCCATAATTTTAGGAACTTGAAATAGCTAAGCTATGAATGAATTTCAGCAGTAGGAGGGATTGTAAAAACAGATGACTGTGGAGGAGGCTATTGTAGGTGAGAAGAAGGAATTGCACCATCCACTACATCTCAGCCATGTAGCTTTGAACGAGAGGTGAAGGACTACAGAGACACATTATGGAGCATTGCAATACTGCCAGCCTGGACCTTGCACAGGATGGGGGTTATGGATGCAGAATGATAGTTTTGAGGAGGACTATGATTAGTCTAGGCCTATTCCTCATAAGATCAGATTAATCTATTATGTTGCTGCTGAAACTGGAGAAGTAGTTACATATAAAGTTATGCAATAATATTGGTATTTGACTATGTAAGATGTGCCTTATATGTTATGAGATTTGTTCACTAATGCATGTGAAAATTGCTTCATGTATTTGTACGATAGATACATTTATCTGTTAGCTATACACAGTTTTGCTGTTTGTCTTTTTGTATGTATTCTGCTATTTATGCATGTCTGTCATTGTATAGACTTCCTAATACTATTGCATTCTTTTTATGCATATTTACTGGTATGGATATACATGTTCTATTGTGACAGAGAGTAAGGAGAGGGAATGGACCTGTGACTTCTTTGATATTAAGAATTTCCTGACACGTAAACTCTATCTATAATAACTCTATCTATCTATGCATGTTCTACCTTCTCTGCAACTTACTATTGTAACATCTTTAGACAGTATGTCTTAAATATAATTTAGACATATGATTACAGAGCTGTCTAAAATTTAGGACCATGAACATACAACCAAATACAACCAAAATACAACCAAAGACAACCTAATTGATTTGCCTATGAATTTAGTGGGAAGAGTAAAACAGAAAAGCAACCACAATTATATAATTTAACTGTAAAAGATACGGCCATTCTGTGGGAATCTCTGAGGTACAAATATATTATTTGAATTGAGTAGAAAGAGAACAACATAAATGGATGAAGAATGATAGGCCACATGTCAAGGTGACTTGTACAAAGTCAATTCTGTTAGTCCAGAAGAGAGACTTGAAGAAGAATCCAAATCTTCACAGTACTTGTAGAAGATTCACGGAGTTTGAGAAGGGGAAATTGTGAGAAGTCACTCAGAAACTGGAAAAGCACAAATGTAGGCAGTAATAACCACTACAATGAAAGGGGCTTTGACTGGGAGCAAAGCTGTTGTCCTTTCAGGCATGAAGCATGATGGGAAAGACACTGTCTTGCTGACCATCCCTATACTGTTTACGCACTATAGGCGCTGATACAGTGTTTTGTATCTCTTTACCCCTCCAGCTCTTTCAAGGTAGCTTGAAGACTTTCCCTTAAGTATGAGGGTGGGAAGTTTGTTAATCTTTCATTGTTTTAAATGTTTACTTTGTCTTTATAAATGTGAACCAATGTTGATTGCTACTCAGTGTAGTATTTATTGATAAGACAGTTGGAATGAAAAAAAAATGAGGAGGCAAACAATCCCAAAGGAGAGATATAGATCTAACACTGAGATATTTTGCCAAAGGTGTTATACCTGGTGGGGGCTCACTGAGAACAGAAAGACAAGAGAATTATAGATCCTTTGATACTCCTTCCCAGAGGAGAGGAATGTTCATTCTGAGAAATCCCATCTGGGGCAGCAGTCAGTCCTTAGCAGGGTGAAGGGATTTTCCTTCTATTTTAGAAATTGTTAGAAAGCCCAAATTACCATATCATCCCTTTAGCACTGCAATAAAAGAATCACAGAATCTCTGAGTGGGACGGCACTTCAGTGACCCATATAAGAAAAGAATCCTGTCTTACAGCATATTTAACAAATATTCATTCAATCTTGGCCTAAAGATCTTCAATGAGGGAAGAACACACTAACTCAGAAACAGCCCATTCCATTTTTGGAATCATCCCCATTTCATTTGTATGAGAAAATGACCCAAAGCTCTTGTTCTACTCCCATGAGTCAGCAATTTGAACTGAGAAAGATAGTATGTAATGATTTCAAAATTTCTGTGATTGGCATTTCTCAGTGCAATCACATAAATTTTTTTTTCCTTAATAACTTTTCATTTTGACAGTTTCATCACTTCCAAATAAGCAACTCTCTCCATAGTACGGTACAATTAAAAAGCAAAAAGAAAAAGAAAAGAAATTTAACATCATCCCTTCTAAACACACAAGGCAAAGGAAACAGTATAACAAAACCTTCCTAAAAATTCCTAATGGAGCAAATGGAACTGATAGCCCATTTCACTTTCTACTCTTAAGTTTATCATTTAACAGAAAAGAAGGGAGTGTGCTTTAAATTCAGATATCTCCAACCAGTGAGGTAGATCTTTCTTTCTATCAATGACCAATGATGGGTATAAACCTAGCAGCAGAATCCTTGGATAGAAGGGTATGAATAATTTAGTAACTTTTCTAGCAAAATTTTAAATTGTTTTCCAAATTAAATGTAGCAATTCACAACTCCAAGGAGCACTGGTGTGCTTCTGTTTCCAAAGTACCTCCAACATTATTCTCATTTAATAAAAATAGCTAGCATTTACATATGGCTTTAAGGTTTGAAAAGTGCTTAAGTAATGTTAACTAATTTGATCCTTACAAGAATGGTACTATCAGGGCAGTTACATGACTTGCCTAGGGTTGCATAACTGGTAAGTGTTTGAGGTAGGATTTGAATTCAGGTCTTTTTGACTCCTAAGTCTTGTACTTTATTCATTGCTTCACCTAAATGCTCATGTTTGCTAATTTTATGACTATCCCTTCAGTTTTCCAAGCATACAACTAATATTTTTTCCTATGTAATCATGCTAATTTAAAATATTTACTTTTTAAAATCAATAAACATGGTTTATGTTACCATGCCCAAAGAATTCCTCTAGAACAGAAGAAGGGTAATGGCTGAAAGTAATGGCTTTATTATATGGGATCTTTTTTTTTCTATCTTCCTATGAAATTGATACATTTTCATTCTATCAAAAGTTATAATATATGAATGAAAATTACTTTTTTTGCTTCTTATTCTTTTGGAAATACTATAATAGTCTCTTCTTAATGCTCTACCCCAACGGAGAAACAGGAAACCAGAAAATCACTTTACTTAACCCTTCTGATCATGTGAGTAGTTCTTTTGGTTCTATTCACTTTGCTCTGCATCAGTTTATAAATATCCTCCCAAGTTTCTCTGAATTCTGTATATTCATTATTTCTTATGATGCTATAATATTCCATTTTATTTATACCATAACTCATTCAGTCAATCCTCAATAGATGATAATTCATTTTGTTTACAGTTCTTTGTTGCTATTTGTTATCATGAAAAGTACTATACATGCACACATATACATATGCATTCACACATATACACATATATTGTTACTATCCTCAAAAGTACTAACGCATACATATGTGTCTGTCTGTCTATCTATCTACCTATCTATCCATATGTTCTTTATAATATTTCCTGTATGTTAATGTCCTTGGGGTGTATGACTAATAGTGGTATGACTGGGTTAATGTATATGTATAATTTAATAACTTTTCTAGGATTATTCTAAATATTTTACTTGAGTGGTTGAACTAATTCACAGCTCCACCAACAATGTATTAGTGTTCCAGTCTACTTGTAACCCATATAACATTTGTCATCTCACCTTTTGTCAACTTACCAATCTGATGGGTATGAGGTAAAACCTTAGAGTGTTTTAAATTGCATATCACTTATTATTATTTGGAACATTCTTTCATGGGGTTGCTGATAGTTTACATTTTGCTCTTCTGAAGATTGCCTATTCATAATATGTTCCTTTAAAGGGAAACAAATATGATGAATTATTTGGGAATATGTATATATCATATATTTCTTTGAGAGAAACATTGGAACCAAGGTAGTATTTCAGAAGTCAAGAGCACCTGTATTTAATAGACAGAAATGGAATGTTAAAACTGAAAGGATATTATGTTAGAGATTTAGGATATCAGTGACATAAACAATTTAAAGCTACATGGTTAGAGTTCAGGTCTCATAACTACTAATTCAAGGTTTTATCTTTGAAATTGAAATAATGTATTTTTTTCTAATTTTTAAAAATGGCTCTGAACTGTTTCTGTATATTATCATTAGCTCAATCTTAAAGTTTCAGAGGTTGAATTTGCTTTTGTTAAATGAAAGTATTTATAATATTTTTGGTTCTCAAGACTTTTTAAACCTATATTTATCTTGTAATAATCTTTTTATGATAAATATTAAAATATCTGATAACTCTGATTTATATTTTCTTTCAAAGTAACCCAGAACTGAAACTTTAAGGGTATAGAAACATTTAGTAAAAATGGATTTTTCACAAAGGGTATGTAATGTTTTGACAAAATCAAAACCCAGCTGGATTTATTCATCCTATGTTTAGATAAATTAAAACAATCTGCCTGTCATGTGTTTCTCTAACCTTTGTTCCTTTGCTGTTCTTACATATAAATTTGTTGCCACAAGTTACTACCCTTTGAGTCTGCCTAGGAAGTCAATCAGTAACATCCTCCAAAGATGTGAGTGGGGGCAACAGGGATCTGGAAACCTTTTGTTGGCTATATGTTATAACCAAGGACCCTGTTTGTTCAATAGCTTACCCAGGGTAGCTCCTGATGTGGTGTCCAAGTACTGTATTTGACCTCATGAAATCAGAAGTCAAAGCATGTGTTGATGCTGATTAATTTAACCTGGCTTTAAATTTCAATGAAACTGGTTTCAATTAAGTCACCACCTGAAGGCCTTGCCTCATTTACAGGAGATGGAGAACACTGAACTCCACAAGCAATCTCGGGCAACTCTGGTTTACTTGCTTGGGGAATTTATTATTTTTTTCTTATATTCTATATGTGAGAAGAACTTCTCTCCTGCGGGATGCTCCACGACATATCCTACAATATCACCTTACTGCAGCCAGGATGTCACTTTCTAGATATGTAACCAAACCTGCTCCTATATGATAATTTGTAATTGGTGAGTCACTTCAGAGGACTGAATAATAGATGAAGTGGTAAAGAGGACACCCCCCCCACCCAATTTCAGAGATAGTGGGAATAAAAGGAGAACATTGAGAGAATTTGTGTAGTATAAGTTAGCAGACAGCCTTCTGTAAAGCAAGAAAATTGATTAGGCCTATGACTTGGAGAATCAAATAACTGCCAACCATCCTGGAATTTAGTGTAATGTTCATGGTATGATACAGGGTGGAGTGGACCTGGAGAACCAGGGAGAAGGACTTCTTTCTCTGGGGTTGAAAGAAATTAAGTAGAGTTTTATCTGGGGGTGGAAAAAAAAGGGAAAGCAATTATTATTTTTTTCATAATTGTCCTCCTCCTCTTCCTTCTTCTAGGGAATAAACATTTAATTACATAACTCTTATTATGTTCTAAGCACTATATAAACAATACTTTTATAAGTATTATTTTATATGATCTGTACAATAACACTATGAAGCAGGTATTATTATCATCTCCATTTTACAGTTGAGGAAACTGAGGCAAACAGACTTGCTGAGGATCACATCATTTTTTTTTATTATTTAATATATTTAGTTTTCAGCGTTGATTTTCACAGGAGTTTGAATTACAAATTT
>CM053622.1:288464116-288498371 GCA_028646595.1 Phalanger gymnotis | reverse complement strand
ATGATCTTTACATTGTATCATAGAGTCCATAGCCTGTTCAAATTTCACAATATAATAGAGCTTTTGTGGAGTCAAGACAAATGACTTTTGAGTATGTTAATTTCCGTGTCCTACTTCTGTGAGAGGAAGTAAAGAAGATATGCAGGTCAAAGACTCCAGTTATAACCCTTCCCTCCATAATTCTGGTCTTCTGGTTGTGGTAGGATAGTAAAATTAGGGAAGCTGCCATTGCAGCAAGCATCATCTCTCCTTAGTGCTGACTCACTGTTGACACTTTCTTCTCTAGTTGGCACTTCCTCCTCTTGCCTTGCCATTCATATAATAATTTTAGTTCCTCTTGAAAATATCCATTCACTTGTTATTGTGCCCTTATAGTCCATAATCATATTCCATCCTGGACCAGAGAGTACATTCCAGAACATCTCAAGCCTCACATTAGGGCAACCTGGAAGCAGATGCCTTTTGACCACTGTAGTAATTGACAGATGGGAAAATTAACAGGTACCCTATATGTGGTTCTTTCTAAAAAACATCTTAAGGAGTGGCATCAACTTGGTTTCTTTAACTCTTCAAGAGAAAAACACTGATGGATCCAAATAAGGATGGTTATAAAAGATACCTAGTTTCAAATAGTTTCATGGTAAGATTCTTTGAGGAAATGGACAGTAAATTCAGAGCCAAACCAAGGGGCTGTTTTGAAGAGGATAAGAAAAAAAAACTTTAAAAAGAAAGTCTGTTCCAAAGCCTTGTTTAAGGAAAAGATCAGTTGTTAGTGAGTGGTTACATTATCCCTGCTGGGCCGATCTTCTCATACTGAGGTTTCATCTCACAGGCTCCAAAAGAGTTGTTTGGAGTGCTGAAGGTCACTTGCGCAATGCTGGATTCCATTGCTTAGGGTAGGTTGTGAACAGCACCAACAACAAAGCAATTTCTAAACTGATAAAACCAAGGTATGAAAATTATAGTTAAAATGTCTTCCCCAAGAAGATCAAAAGTAAATACATTTATGATGTAATATTTAGTATTTCTAATTTTATTTTGTTTTCTGAGAGGGCCATATTCATGTAGCTGGTCAGTTAGCATTTTAGAGGCATATGCATGCTGCAGGAAATATCTCTTTGGAGACCATGGGATACAAATGTCGGCAGAAATATTATCTCGGTAAATACTAAGTATGTAAGAGATGTCATTAAGGTTAGAAAAGCAAGACATTCACTGACCAATAACAATTATGGATTATCCATTACTGTGGCTCTGAAAGCATGTATCCTTTGCTGTCTTTTTCTCTGCACTACCAAGAGAATTAATTTAATTCAAGTTTTGTCTCATAATTTCAAGTCAGACCACCCTCTGGGCATCAATCCCAAACCAGCTTTATCACTAGCCACAAAACCCTGACAGTTTGAAGCTAGCATCTGAAAACAAACAGCAAGTGGAGCCCTTTTTTTTTCTTTTAAAGGCATTGACTTTCAAAACAGCTCTGTCTATTGCATACAATCTTGATAAGGGAACTTTCCAATGAAGAATTTGCTAGGTGGATGACTGATAGCAAAGCTGTCTTTCCTGAGGAAAATTATGGTCATCTCCGGTTTACATCAAATTGCTCTCATCTGAGACAAAAAAGTGCAAGTAAATGGCAGAAGTTTACCCACTTATATTTAAAAAAAAGCATTGTGGCCCGGAAAGAAATTTTGCACATGTACTCCAAATAGGAGGCAAGGCCTTGACATCACTTTTAGAATAATAATAATAATAATAAAAGGAACCAGAACTGCTTCTTGAAATCAAAGATTGCTCCTTGTTACTATGTTTTAGTGATGTCATTTTCCCCCTCTTTTTTTTATTGGTAGGTTGCCTTGTTTTCACCATTAGGCTTCATTTCATAAGCTTCTCTAATGACCATTATTACGCACAAAATGAAAGGATTCTCTAGCCAAATTGCCCAATTGGTGTACTCAGACAGTGGTCATTTTGAATACTGCTGCAGCTGTCTTTTTTATTTTTTGCTTCTAAAGAATTAGTGGTACCCTTTCATAATTGAGAGATTTCCCTACATTTGGAGGAAATTTGCACACATATCAGTGCTGACTTTGGGGAGCTCTCGTTGACTGCTAGGGAGTAGAGTTAAACAATGAAACGTCAAGTCATCAAAGTTTCTTCCAATTGCTTGTTACTTGCTTACTGAGACCACATGAAGACTTAGAGATATCAAATGAAGGGGAAGAATTGGCTTTTGACTTATAACTTTATTGGGTCCCCATTTTCCCCTCTATGGAAATTTTCATAAGAGGCTTGGCAAATGGCTTAAAAATAGCTGTGGTATTTGGCAGGATAGCATATGTACAAATTTGAACTGCTGTTTCCATTCCTTATTTCAACAGTGGAGCTCCAATAAATACCGTGTCAATGAAAGCCTGTTTGGTACAAGTACCAGTGTCATTGGAAACAGGTTGGTCAAAGTAGAGACATTCGATTCATCCAGTGAAACCCATTAACTCATGATGTTCTGAGTCCCATTTTTCATAGTGAAAGCCCAGCCTTTCACAGAAGAGACTGCAAAGATGAGTTTACCCATAGTGAGTTACAACAGTATTTGGTTTTTATTGTGCTGGGATCTTGGTGATTCAGAGGAAAATAACTCCACACACATGTTTTTAATTGACTGCTTTTCCACATCACTCATCTGCTTGAATAGAAACAACCTGTACATTATTAGGAAATCATTGATGAAGGATGTCTCTCACCCCCATTCCCCATTTGCTGAATCACCTTTCAGAGAATGAGGGTGGGCAGAGGTTTATTAAGAGACAGCTTCTTGTTTTCTTTGCTCATAAGCCGATTCATGTTCCACTATTCCCAATGCAATATTCATTCAAGTCATGCTGGGTAAATCTCCGAAACCTAAAGGTGTATAATATGAGGATGAATTTCATGTTAGGTGAAGAGAGTATGATGGAGATACTTTTATATAATGTTAGACAGCATTCTTGAAAAAGTCAGAAAAGACTGCTCAGCAAAAAAGAGCAAAATTATAATTTTGGACACCTTATCCCTTCACGTTCATTCTCCCCCTTCCACTTACCAAACTTTGTCAATTCTACCTTCACAATTCACTCATTTGACAAGTAATTATTAAATTTCTACTATGCATAAGGCATTGTGTTTGATTGTAGGGAGATAAAACAACAATTCTTGCACTCACAGAGTTTATGTTTTATGGGAAGAAACCACATGCACCTAGAAGAGTAAATACAAAATCCGTGGGAAATAAATACAAACAATATTTCCATACACTTAGGGACACATTTAACCCCCTTTATTCCTTCATGTCCTCTTTTTCTGAACAATTCCAACAGCATGGAAATTCTTCTTCCTACTTTCATTCTCTTTATATTTCATACTATACTCCACGTAGCTGCTATATTGATAGTCCCAAAACACAGATTTGTCATGTCACTTCCCCAGCTAATGAAACCTCAGTGACTCCGTATTTTTTTTCTGCTATCATATGATTCAGACTCCTCTTTCTGGCTTCTTAAGTCCTTCATTATTTCTAAGTATCTTTTTATTGAATCTCATTATGCTTTTACGTTATACTGTGCAAAAGCCCAGGCTGTCTTGCATTCCTAGAATACTCTCCTTTTTCACCTCTGCATGAAGGTACCGTTGCCTTTACTCAAAGCTCAGTTAAATGCCCTGACATAGGACCTTTCTTAAATTCTTTCCCATTTTTAGTGTTCCTTATCAGAAATTACTTTACTTTTACTTTTCTCTGTACATGTTGTATCTGCCCAATAGAATGGAGGTGCTCTGAGGTCAGGGATTGCTTTGTTTTTGTCATTTGGCATTTTATAAGTTTGTCAAATGAATCTTGGTAATTACAAGCTTTAACATTCTTCCAAGAAAAAAATGAAGTAGAAATAAGCCTATTGATTTGATTTTTTTAATAAAAAGTTGTGTAGCACTTTAAAAAAAGTATTACAAGAATAATAAAAAACCAGTTGTTTTGTAGGAGTCTGTGAATTTGTGAGATAGGCAACTACTTTTTTCTACCAAAAGAAACTTTTCAATGGGAGATTGTTAGAAGAGGATTGAATAAGGTGCATATCAATGTTTATAGTTCTTTATGCTGCACAGAATCCCTTCCTATATCTGAAGCATCATATGAAGGTATTTTTTTTTTCATTTCAGTGATATAGACATATGCATCACCTAGTGCTACCTAACATTTATGGAGTTTTGAATGCAAGGAACGGTCATTGCATTTTTAAGGAATTAAACTCTATGTTCCTCCTGAGAACCTTGAACAACCCTAAATCTTTGGAATTATAAGAAGCTATTACAATTTCTCTTAACATTCGCTCCTCTTAGATGTGCTTTATGGAATATTTGAGGAAAAAGGTGCACTCCCCCTCCCCCCCATGCATGTTGAGTCTTTCTTCAGAATTCCATGACATCCCTGGAGATAATTGGAGACACCTTTGGGTGTTTTGAAGCCAGGGTTCAGAATCAGTGGCATATATTCTGGGGCCTATGATATCAAGGAAGAGTAAGAATCCCTGTGTCATTCTGTGTGAGACACTTCTACAGAAATACCAGTTGCTCAGTAGAAAATGCCATTCATTTCTTGCTGAGAATGGCACTTAAAGAAAAATAAATAAAAACAAAAAACCAAACAAAGTAGGAAGTTCATTCTTGGCCAGCACACCAAAAAACAAACTAACACATAAAGTGTGGTGGGGGCAACATTAGAGATAATTCCTATTGGATGGTCATTCTAAGTTTAACAGAGGCAACTCATTATGAGCTTTTGGAACATCAAATCCCTCCACACTGTCAGCATCCATCAAGGGCCTGCAGTCTCCTTAAAGAAAGGTTGAAGAAAGGAATCCTGTGCTATTTCTCATTGTGCTGTACAAGAATTTGCCCGGGAGCCTTGCTTGACAGATTGGTTGCCTTTCCCACTGTCATCTGTGCTTCTCTGAAACGGGAGCACCTAATAGAAGGCTCCATGCCACTGAGATTAGCTACTCTCAGGGTGCTGGGAAGAAATACACATATAGAAGGGGAAACTTTGTTCAATCTTTCACATGCATTTACAGGGCTATGGTTGTTGCTTACAAAGGCAGAACTGAAAGACAATCTAAATGGTACAGGTAACAGAAAGTCATGTTGTGCGGTGAATAGAGCACTGGACTTGGGATCAGGAAGATTTCAAATCCTGCCTCAGACACTAGCTGTGTGACTATGAGAAAGTCATGTAACTTCTCCCAGTCCTGGTTTCCTATTTTTTAAAATGGGGATAATAAGAGCACCTACTTCACAGAGTTATCATGAAAACCAGATAATGTATGTAAAATGCTTTGTAAACTTTTAAGATCCACACAAATGCTGGCTATACATGATAGTGAGGACAATAACACTAATGTCAGGGATGTATCTTAAGAGGCTACATTGACCTCTGCTGACAGAACTGGGCATGAAATAAGATTCAGCAATCAACCTGGGAAATTGGTGTGTGTGTGTGTGTGTTTGGGAAAGTTTCCTAGCTTCAGGCAGCCCCACAAATTTTAAGATTTTCTCTTTAAAACTTCATCTTTCAGATTTCAGACTCAGATCCACTTAATCACTTGCGATGATTGCATATTTCCTGGCATGCAAGTTAAACAAGTCAAGAGTAAAAGAAGATTTGAGCAAACATAGGCCTGGTACATTATATTCTTTTTTAAAAAAATATTTTTTTACAAATTGTACCTATTCTGATTCGTTGCTGAAGACGCAGCTTTTTACCATTTGTGGGGAAGTACTCTGCTCTATGTGATGAGTTTAAGAGGCATCAATGGAGATCTGCTAAAATGCATGTGAATCTGGAATGCATATTTGCAACTGAGAATTATCATCTTAGTTAAGTCAAGGGGTGAAAAGAAAGTTATCATTACATGAAAAGGAGGTTTCTTTTGGCAAAATACGAATCTTCGAAATGCTAAAATTACACAGTTCATTTCAACCAGATGCTGAATATTCTTTCTTTAGAAATTTGGTCCTTATACTGTATGGGAATACAAACAGATGCTCTGTGGCACTTCATTATTGGATTGCTAGCACATTTATGTTGCATAAAGGGCATTGTCGAATAATGTTTGCAATGTTCTATGCCAAATGCAGTTCGAAATTGCTGCAGCATCAGAGAACAGATGGAACTTAAAGTAGTTTGTAAGCTCAACTCTCAGTTTCTTTTGATGAATGGCCCCAAAGACAGCTTTAGGTAAACTTTCTGAGCTAACTTTGTTGAGTGTCTAAAATGTGTAGTCTTTACAAATAGGATTGATTCAAAGCATGGGAAATATTGAAGTTTTACTCAGGTTTTAGAGCCTAAAAGATGATTTTAGAAGATCATTAATAAAGCATTTCCATACTGGGAGAAACCACATTTACAACATGTACTCAAATTCACACTTCATTTTAAGAGGTGAAATCTTTGTTTCTTTTCTGCCCTAGGGAAGAGCAAAGCTATAGTCAGGGCCATGGTGGGGCAAATGAGCTCATCCCATCTGACCGAAGCTGTTGCACTTCTGACACTCAGAAAGGAGTCTTTCGAATTCTAACCAGCTGAATAACACAAAAAAATGGGAGTGGAAAAAAGCAAAAGGAATGATAAAAATCCTTTTAATTTTAAGTACTGTAATTCCCCTTCAAATTGATATTAGAAAAAAAGTTGAAAAATATAATTAAATTTTTACATTATCTAGTATCATATAGTTATGTGTGTTTGGGTACACATATGTCTAATTGGGTTACAGAAACACAGATTTGTAAAGAAGAGTTGAAAAAGCTACCATTTTAGGGCTTTAAAAAAAATTCGCCCCTCCCATCTCAAAGATGCTACAGTTTGCTCTTAAAATTAGGTCATTATCACCTGAATGAAATTCTTCAAAAAATACAAAAAGAAGCAACTAAAAATGAATAAAACAAAATTCCAGACATGTTTCTACAGTATAATAATTTTCATCTAACATTTACATAGGATGGCAAAATATGTCCTCATGTAATCTACATAGAGCATCTAAAACATATTAAGTTAATACATCAACAATTTGTATAAAACTCTGCTTTTCATAGGATCGTGGATTTAGATGTGAGAGGTACCATAGAGTCAGTAAGTGAGTCACTAAGCATTTATTTAGCACTTACTATGTGCCAGTCACTGTGCTAAGTGCTAGGGATTGAAAGAAAAGTAACATTATGCCTGCTCTCAAAGAGATCACATTCCATCTATTCTCTCTTATTTTACAGATGAAGAATTGGAGGCAGAGTTGCTAAGTGACTTGTCAAGGGTCACATGGCTTGTAAATATCTGAAGCAAAATTCGAACCTAGGTCTTATGTCTTCCTATCCAGTATTCTTCACATAGCTTAATATTCTTTCCTCTATACCAAGCTGCCTTTGTGATTAAAAATAATCCACAGAGATCTACCCACCACTTATTCAATATAATTTAGTACACTTAAGAAACTCTTATTAAGAGCCTATGTGCCACGTACTGTTGTAAAACAGATGCTGGGGATTCAAAGCCAAAAAAAATCCTCCCAAAGAGTCACTTTCTTCAAAAAGCTTATTCTATAATATGAGATATGACCAGCATCCAAAGAGTATCAGGTGGCATTTGATCCTAAGGAAGCACTTGTGAGGAAAGAGGTCACCTTCAGCTTGAGGAATCAGGAAAACCTGGAGGAGGTAGAATCTAGTTGTTTTCTTACAGCAAAAAAAGCAATCGACAGCAAGGACATGGGGCTGAGTTCATTATGAGCATGAAGAATGGCCTGCTCATCGAGGTGGGAGAGGACAGGATGAGCCTGAAAAACTGGAATGTAGTGTGAAAGGGAACAAATAAGAGCCAGATTGAAGAGTTCCTTTAAATACTTAGCTGAGGGGTTTGTGATTTATCCTAGAAACAAGAGGGAGCCAATGAAGGCTTTTGAGATGGGGAGTCATCTGATGAGATATGTGTAGTAGGATGATAAATTTGGTGGCCTTCTGGAATATGGTTCAGGGAGTGGGGATGGGAGGCAGAGAGACCAAGCAGGAAAATATTACCATGTCCACATGAGAGGTGATAGGGGCTAGAAATAGTTTTGCTTTTGATGCCAGCCCAGAGGCCACGATGCCAGAATGTCTACTGGTTTAACAGCATTACAAGGAATTTATTTTTTGCCCCAAGCTGAGCCATCAAAATGAGCTGCCACATGTTAAAAAGTTGAAAATATATGTTTCTTACTATACTCCATCTGAAAATGTTTATTTGCTTCTAGCCACTCTTTGAAATCACCAGTATCTTAAAGGACGGGCAAAGAATGAAAGGCAGATATCAACATTTCAGGGAAAGGGTAGAAAAAGGTGGAGATGAATTTAATCTAGTTACGGGGGTTACAGGTAAAAACTATGAGGAGCAAAATATCACATTCTTTATTGACTTTCAAGCCAACTAGGGAGCTACTCTCATCCAGGTCATCCTTATTCCAATAGGGTTGTAATTGAGAGGCACAACCTATCAATCTAGGAATATACATGTGACCTCTAAACCAATCACATAGGGGCAATGCAGAGGGTAACAGACCATTTCAGTTACTTGAATGAGAGTTAATTAAATGGTTTATACAAGAACTTCCCTTTGGAGCAACAGAACACAGAGGTTTCCCTGAAAAGATGTGTTAATACATTACATTTGTCATACATAGTTCATCACTGGGGCATGTGTGTCTCCAGCCATTCTAAGCCCTGGTTTGTTCCCCAAACATTTTCTAGCAATATAAAAACATGTGCTAGAGGATTGTAGTTATAAGGAAAACAGTAAAGCTTACTTAGTGGTGAGGCTGCATTTTATTTTCATTCCTAACATTCCCAACT
Source organism: Phalanger gymnotis (assembly GCA_028646595.1). NCBI lineage: Eukaryota > Metazoa > Chordata > Mammalia > Diprotodontia > Phalangeridae > Phalanger > Phalanger gymnotis. The sequence continues at coordinate 288,489,467 of CM053622.1, read as the reverse complement.
ATGCTTTTCTTCTCATTTTAAATATACTCATATATAGACAGGCTGCATGGTAGGGAACAGAGAGATGACCTTGGAACCAGGAAGATCTGGGTGGTTGGGTGACCCTGAGAAAATAGCTTAATCTCTCATTGCAACTTTCTAAGACTGTAAGTTGCAGAAAAGGTATAAACCCACATTGGTAAAGGGAATTTCCTCACCTGAGGAGTTACATATATAGCAATAAATCATGACTCTAGTCCCTATCCTTTCAATACTGCCTGCATAGCCTTCCATGATAGGTTGTAAACTCTTGAGGGCAGGTACTCTCTCATTTTATATCTCTTTTACCTAACATAGTACCTAGAAGACATTAGGCACTTAATAAATGCTTGTTGAGTTGACAGGAAAAGACACAGAGTTAACAAAAGTTTGGAGGTTGAGAATTACTTTCTTCCTTAGGTATTTTATCTCTGTTATGAAAAAAAGGAAGAAAAGAAAACTACAGTTAAGCTAGATTTAGGTGTATCAAGAAAGGTCTCTAATGACCTATGTTTTCATTTTATGAAAAGTATCTCTGGAAATGCCCAAACCCTTTGGTTATAGGAACTGTATAAAGCAGTCTAATTTTCTTCATGAAGGATAAAATGAAGAGAAAAGAACCAACTCCCTATTTGACTGGAAGTAGGTCATTAGAGATTTCCATCATTCTTAATATTGCTTCTAAGAAAATTATAATTCTGGAACTGTGATTATTGAAATGAAAAAACAGGAATGCTTATCTTCACAAATGGACATGAGAATTTTGGGCCAAAGTATTAAATCCAAAAAAAGCCTTAGGTGAAAATATAAGTGTTTTGTAATAAATAACCCAAGGAAAATTCTTGACTATACAACTGTAGCTCTGCTTTGTTTCTAGGCTCCATTGCAGCCTGTCAAAAAGAGCTCATTGTAGGGCATAGTATCATACTCAGTTTTTTAAAAAAATATCTAAAAAATAAAAGAGAAGGTAAAGTGCGTGTGTGCGTACACACACACACACACACAGAGCTCTTGGTGTTGCCAGTTCCTTGCCCTAGATATATTATGGCACTTCAAAATGTATTCAAAAGGAACTCTACAGAGCATCATTAAGAGTGAAAAGCAAAACTCAGGGAAACATTAAGACATTTTTAGAGTTTCTATGGGAATTTTACTTCATGAAATTACTTACATCTGTCTACCTGAGAATTCCCCTGGGGATTTTATCAACATTTCTTCCTCTCTTCCCCTTCAATTGAAATCAAGATCAATTCACAAAGCCCTTCATTACTTGACACAAGGAACAAATGTGTTGACATGATTAGCAGTGTTTAGAACTGGTGTTTTCAGAAACAAGGAGGCCTACAGACTGTAGCATTAGTCTGTCAAGCCATCAAACCCGACTCTGTTTCTTACCTTTTTGCTGCAGAAAGACTCTTAAATTGAATAATTGTCATTTTCCAGCTCTCAGTGAGGCCAGAAATCACTAAAAATCTCATTTAAACTTTCTGTTCTAGTTCTCAAGCAAATTTACAGCAGAGGTCAGTACTTTTGCAAGATTTCTAGAGGGAATTCTTCATCATAACAGATGTATTTTTTCCATTGTAGATCTAACTATCTTCCATCAATTTTTCTCCTCATTTCACCCATCTTATTATGACCTTCATGGGATAAAAGAACTACAGTCCTCCCTCCTTTCTCTGCAAACTGTGCCTCCCAGTATATTATGTAGTTAATATTGATTATAAATCACCGTCAACTCAGTGAGCAATGCCCTTCCCCCACTGAATCTCCCCCTTCTATTTGAGTCATTTTCAGGCTTTTGCTAGGCTTTGAGAAAAAAATGCAGCTTTGGATATTTCTTCTTATAAAAGGAACTCACCACTTTTAATTTTATTTAGATTCACTTTTGATAAGGCTTAGCACATCACAAACACAAATACACACATAAACAATGATGAGAGCTCTTCTGTGTTGACAACAATAGACACAAAGTAATCTAGTTTGACAGGCTGTGGGTGGATCCGTTCAACTCAAAGGTCATTCGGATGGAGCAGGAAGTCGTGGCTTGGAGTATGTTATTGTTCTATGACCTGACTCGTTTCTATAAGTGTATGTCTGATATATGTATGTATGTGTGTATACATCTGCATATGTATGTATACGTACACATATACATATGTTAGCAAATGCATAGGATTAGATTTTAAGAATGAATAATTCCAAATAAGTGCCCCCCCCCAAAATGTTGAAGAGTATATGGGGGTAAAATAAAATCATTAGAATTTTAAAAATGCTTCATCTCCCTTTCTGTGATAAATTTTACTCATGATGATTAAAGTATAACATTACAGAACCATACACACATACATATGTGTATACATATGTGTGTATATGTACATATATATACATTTATTATGTGCTACATATTATACATGCACATACACACAATGCATAAATATATACATATAGATCTTAATAATTATGTCACTCTTAGCTGACTTATTTGTAAGAATACTATTTTCAATGTATTAACTATAATTTCATAGACTCAGATTTATAGCCGGTTGAGATGTTAGAAACCATCTGCCTCAGTCTCCTAATTTTACAAATTAGGAAGCTAAGGTCCAGAGAGATGAAATGAATTACCCAAGGTGACACAGCAGGATGGAATTTGAACCCAGATCTTCTGACTCTCAGAGTCCATTAATCTTTCAAACACACTTTCTCCCTTCTTCCTTTTCAATCTGGGGTGTGTGTGTTTGTAAACACATAGAGTCTAGTGTTGCCATAATGCCATCAAACATCTATCATTCAATGAAATGGTAGCACTCAGAGAGCTGAGAAAAGTTTTGCAGAAAACTCTGAAAAAGATGCTGGAGAGAGGGGAGTGAGCAGAGTTCTAAATTTGCGTGGTGCCCTACATTTTGATGCCATGTTGATGAAGAAGGAGGGACATTCAGCCTTCTTAGAAGGAGCAGAATTGGGGCAATCACAAACCTTTGGTGTATCTTGGCTATTCCTTAGCCAGTTCACAGCTAATTTACAGGAAAGTGTTAGGTACCAAAAGATTGGTAACCTGAAGTGAATCAAAAATCCAGTGTGTTAGTGAAGGGGATGAGGGGAGTCCTTCACCTTCTGCAATCTTTACCCACTGGCCACCTGCTGAAAAGGGACATAGGTATAGGAGAATTGGGATCTAGGATGGGATTCAAGAGGTAAAGGTAACCCTGCCTCCCACTATAGTTTGATCTGACTTGAGCCGGCTTTGAGGAGATTCTTTTTGATTTGATAGAAGGTGGGGGTGATTTATTTATTATATCCCCAGAAGAACCAATCCATCAGTTAATAAACATTTATTGAATGGAAGGAGAAAGGGGCAAAATGCCTCAGTAAAAAGCATTTCCCCATATGTTACTATCAATATTGACACTTCACCTCCAATTTCTGTGTCTCTGCTTCCCTCTTTCTGTCATCATCATCAACATCATTGCTAACATTTATATTGTGCTTACTATGTGCCAGGCACTATGCTAAGCATTTTACCACTGTTAATTAGAATCATTTTAACAACTTTTTAACAACTTTAACAACTCTGGGAGGTAGGTGCTACAATTCCATTTTACAGATGAGGAAACTGAGGCAGAGGTCATGTGACTTGCCCAGGGTCACACAACTAGTAAGTGTCAGAGGCTGGATTTGAACCTAAGTTTTCCTGACTCCGGGCCTGGCACTTCATCCATTGTTCCACCTAACTACTCCTATTCACCCAGAAATTTCTGTGAAAACTTAGCCCAGTACAACCAGTTCCAATAGGTCACTGGCTGATGGATACTCAATGAGTTATCCCTGACAATAGTGGGCTACACATAGAATTAATCAACCAATAAATACTTACCAAGTGGCCACAATTACTTTGTGCTAAGAGCCAATCACTGACATCGAAATTTATCCTCTTCAAATCATCTCTTCACTAGTTATGTGACTCAGCTTATTCATTTAACTTTTTTAACCCTCAAGTTTATTTTTTCTTCATCTTTAAATTGAATGGATTACTGGACTAAATGATTTCTAGGGGCCTTTCCAGTTTTATGTCCCATTATATTATGGCTCTATAGTTCAGAGTTGTTAATTGAATTTTTTTTTACATGAGGCACAAGCATTTAATTGTGATGAATACATTTCTAAGAGGAAAAGTTTATTATTCAGTTAAATAGTTACAGTTTGAGGTACTTCTGAATCATATGGCATCTTTTGTTATCTAGTATTTATTATTAAAGAATGTCATTAGAGAAGTGTGACTTGGAAACCATATTAGGTCTCTCTACCTTGATTTTATACTATAGTTTCCTATAGCGATTAGATGACTCAGTTTCTACTACAAAAATGGGCATACATAAACACTAAATTCCAAGTGTCAGAGGAAAATAAGGTCTTAGAGATCTAGGTCTCACAAGACATAACCTTTGACTTTTTTGGGAAAAATTTACCATGTCTAAATAAAACATCTCTTGCCTCATTTGAAGCCCATTTTCCTCTGTCCAACCCCAGCCTTCAAGTAAAACTAAGAATAGCTTGTGTATCTTCTCAGTATTATATGTGTGTGCATTTACATTAAGATTTAGACTTTCCTAAGAGCCCTTTTCATTTTTTCTCCTCTATTTTAGTGATGGGTGGAAATAGAGAATACCTGATCATGATCTCATTTAAAATCCCTTTTTATACCTGAGCACTGTTATTCAGTCTTTTCTTTTGCAGGAAAACAAGCAGCTTCTTGAACCTTTCTTCCTAGGTATCATTCTCAAAGTCTTTAAGTAGCCTTATGTTTCTCTTATTATCTACCCTAGTTTTTTTCCTGGTATACTTATGTATTGCTGACCAATGCCTCTGTGAAAACTGTATTGATGCAATTTGAAAACTTCTGTGAAACCTTTAAGAAAAACAAATTTTAAAAGTGACTTGGTCCTTTCTGAAGGCATTTAAGAAAACTATAAATATTTAGATATGGTTGTATAAACACCTCCACTAAATTCTTGCTCCAGGATCTCATCATGTCATGAAGGTGACCTAGGGCTCTTGAAAGTTATTCCAGGAGAAGACAAAACCTGACTATTTTTTCCAAACCAGAAAAATTTCTTATAATACACCTTGAGGAAGTAGAAGTTGTGAGTCTCACAGCTGATCGTAGGGTCTGGGTTTTTTTTTGTGAGTTATGCCCCACCATAAGAGAACACAAGAACTTTCTTGAGATAATCAGATATACAGGCTTGTTAGAATACCATCCTCTGGTGTTTCTGAGGATGTGTAATAATAATAACTGACATTTACAGTCCTTTAAGGACCAAAAAACACTTTACCTTCACTATCTTATTTAATCTGCAGAACAACCCTTTGAGGAAAATACTGCTGGCATACTCTTGTAAAATGAGGATCATTTTACAGATGAGGAAACATGGACTCAAAAAGGTTAATTGACTTTTCCAAGGTCACATCGAGGAGCAGATTCAAGCTGAAGACTTTTCTAATTCCAAGTCCAATATATTTTTTTCTCCTATCCTTTCTTGCCTCTCAAAAATATATAAAATAGCATTAGATTGTAAAAAGATGTAGAGTTAGTATTCACTTTGTGTTCTTTGACAAAAGCTTTATAATCTTTGGCAGTACTTCTGTAATTCACATTTGTGCTCATGTGAATCACCAAGATTGAGTAGTAGTCACCCATTTTGATATTTTTAATAAGTTCTCTGTTGTCTCTTAGATATATGCCTCAGAAAAAATGATAGTCTTCTAAATAGGTGTCATTAGATGGGGGGGGAGTGGAATATTATCTTGTCATGATCACCAATCTCTACCACTTTTTTTTTTTTACTTCTTTCACCTTTTTTGAATGCTCTCTCACCTCCTGGCTTCTGTGGTTCTAATATATTGTTCTTTGGAGGACAAGCAACTGCTTCCTCTTCAGAGCACTTGGTATTCTCATCTTCAGGAAAAGACTATTTTTTCACTCCAAGTTATAACTTTCCCCTTTTCTCTATGACACTTCTACCCTACAAATTCCTAAAAAAATTAATTGTCTGTCTCATCCCTTCAAATTCTGTCCTATGATTGCTATTGATTATCTAGTTCCACTTTTTATTGGAACATTTCAGTAGATTTTTCTAAGATGCCCCTTGAATCTATTCACTTTTTTTAAAAAAAAGGGGGTATATTATATGACATTTGCAACATAGCACTATTTAGCTATGGGGAAAAAAACTCATCGCAAGCCATTGTTAAATTCATCCTGTTCTTTATTCTGATTAAGATTTTTACCTTTCAAAAAAATCTGCTTTTCAATATTTGTACCCCCTTCCAAATATCTATGGCTTTTAGTATTGCCTATTATAGTATCTTAATAATTTAAAAAGCAAGAACCAGCTTCCTTTTTTAGTCTCAACAATGCCATACCACCAGTTTATTCCTCCCCTAACCCTTACACTAATTTTCTATCTGATTAATCCATTCAATCCAAGCTACTCTGCCAATATGCTTTACCTACCAATATCAGTTTTCCTTGCTTTATTTGACTTGCCAATTATATTCTCTTATTCCTTCATTTTAAGTTCTCCTTAACTCCTCCTTAGCTCTGTTCTCCTTAATTCTTATTAATTCCACTCCTCTTTTTTGTCGCAGTTGGAAGTTGCTTGTGCACAGAATCTGGGATTAGTATCTAGACTAAATTTATTTTTTATCAAATTTTGCTCAATTTCTCTTAAATTTCCTCACCATAAATTCAGTCGTTGGCCTTCTTCCTAGTCCAAACGCTTTGCAACCACTCATACAATTTCCATCTCATACTTATGTAGTGCAAGTCCTTCCCTCTGGTCTTACTTTTCTCACTCTTCTCCCATAGCCATGGGTTTATATTCTTCATATCAAATATCTCTGGTAAATATGTGAAAGCAAAATATTTGGGAAATTGGTACAAATATATATCATAGTATACAACTGAAAGAGAACATTGAGGTTTATTTTCCTGACAAGGAAAGTCAAATGTAGTGTTTAAGTGACTTGCCCAATATATCTAATTAGTTCCTGAAGTGGAATTTGGACAAAGGAGCAGCTAGGTTGCACAGTGGATAGAGTGCCCAGCATGAAGTCAGGAAGATTCCTTTTATCAAGTTCAAATCTGGCCTCAGACACTTACTAAAAACTTGGGCAAGTAACTTACCCCTGTTTGTTTCAGTTTCCTCATCTGTAAAATGAACTGGAGAAGGAAGTAGTAAACCACCACAGCATCTTTGCCAAGAAGACCCCAAATAGGGCAACAAAGAGTGAGCCACAACCGAAAAATAACTGAACAACCAAAACACAAATACATAAGAACAAAAAGTATTAATTACTAGATTGATGGTCAAAGAAGATGAAAAACAGCATTCAAAGGCATAAAAATAAACCATTAACATTTTTTAAAAAGCATTTCAAATAACTAATATTAAGAGAAATGCAAATTAAATGACACTGAGATTTTATCTCATACTCTACTGGCAAAGGTAACAAATAATAATTTTAAAAATTATAGGGACTATGAGAAGACAGATCCACTAATACACTGTTGGGATTATGAATTGGTTCAAATTTTCTGGAAAGCAGTTTAAAATATACAAATAAAGTCACTAAGCTACATTTATCATTTGACCCATAAATATCATATCATTCCTAGCAATTTATCATGGGGAAAGTTCCTATATATATGTATATATATACATATATATGTATATGTATATATATGTATATACATATACATATGTATATACATATACGTATATACTTGCTATTTTTGTGCTAGCAAAAATCTGTAAACAAATGGTGGTTTTTGAATGTGATGGAATATTATTAGATCATCAGTAATAATGAATATAAATAATTTAGGGAAAGTTGGAAAGATTTATATCAACTGATATGTAGTTAAGTTGAACCAGGAGAACAATTTATATAAGCAACACAATAATAAAGATAAAAGGAAATAATGAAATGCATCAGAATTCTGATCAACACAATGACAGAGCTCAAATTCAGTAAACTGTCATTCGCTAGGTAAAAGTGGTAGATTATATAGCATGATAAGGAGTTCTTGGTCAGACATGACAAATGCATTTTTGAAAATGTTGCTTGTTTTTGATGGGGGACAGTAAATGATTGGTAATTGACAGAGATGTAAAAGACAGAAAATATTGAGCATTTATTAAAATAAAACATTTTTATTAAAAGGAAATTTTAGTAAATTACATATATTTTGATATGTACCTTGCGTAGCAGCTAAATTGCAATCAGAAAAGAGAATGTAATCAGTTTCAAAGAATTTATACCTAGTGAGCCCATAGGATCATGGTACGCAACTGAAAGAGAACATCAAGGCCTTATTTTATCAATGAGGAAAGACAAGCGTAAAGAGGTTAACAGTGACTTGCCCAGGTTTATACCTCTAATTAGTTCCTGAGGTGGAATTTGCACAAAGGGGCTGCTAGGTGGTGCCATAGTGCACAGAGTGCCCAGCCTGATGTCAGTAAGACTCATTGTCCTGAGTTCAAATCTAGGTTCAGACACTTACTGGCTGTGTGACCCTGGGCAAGTCACTTACTCTTGTTTGCTGCAGTTACCTCATCTGTAGCATGAGCAGGAAAAGGACATACCAAAGCATTCTAGTATCCCATGAAGTGGTCATTATTAGAATGCACTCTGCATATTTCCATTGTATTGTCACCAATGATCATTTTCTGCATAATTATGACCCAAACAATATGAATTTGAACATATACAATCTTTTCACAGGACTCATTGTTTATACTAATAAAGACCTAGTATTGATTATTGTTATTGTCATTATTTTTCTTCTCATTGACATCATTCTTAGTTCTGTCCTTAAGATATCCTTTTAACAAATCCCATCCCTTCTGAGCCATGTTGCTTTCTAAGAGTTTTTAGCCAGTGATATCTACCTAGCTTTTTCATGAAATATTTGATATTTGTTCTTATGACATCTAGGAATTGTTTCCTCAGTATTATAAACTCCAAGATGATGATACAATTGTCTGTCTTTTCTATATATTTAAATAAAATAGTTCATCCAAATTGAGTCAATCAACACCCATGTATTAATTTCTTATTTTGTGTTAAACAATATGGATTCAAAGAAAAAAAACTGAATGATCCCTGGCATCAAGGACCTTATAATCTGAAGTACTTATTCCTTTCAACATTTCCTCTGCTTTCTTAAAGATCAAATATTGAATGTAAGCTTCTTGAATGTAGTATGTTTCTTTTTGCATGTTTGTAACTCCAGCACTTAACAAATTATCTAGCACATAGTTCATAACTAATTGTCGAATTGAATTGACTTACATCAAATTATCAGAAAGGCAAGTTAAGAATTATCATATGCTCTCCTTTAAGCAGAATTCATCTTCCAGAAGGAAAGTTTAAGTCACTAAGTACATCTAGTGTTGTAATAGGAATGTATCATACATTTCTTCCGCCTTACTAGATAATTTACATACTTCCACAACAATATCACTTTTGTTTATTTCTCCTTTAATCTTCATTCTGATAGCCTGTACAAATCGTGAAATCAGTTTTGTGAATTTTCACGTCATTTTAATAAAAATGAATTTTATATTATTATGTGATTCAAGAGTTTCATAGAAGAAATCAAACAGAAAATTTTATATCAAAGAAACTCGAAATTTGTTTTCCACTCGGTGGGCCCTCAATTTATTTTGGATAAATAGAATGGAATAGAATTCCCATGTAGTTATCAGATCTAGAGCTAGAAAGAATCTCAGAGACCATTTAAGCTAACCTCCTCTTTCTGAAGATGAGGAAATTAGGCACAGGGAGGTTAAATAACTTGTCTGGCTCAACACAGGCACTTAAATATCAGAGTGAGATTAGAACCCAGGATGTTTTTCTCTAGAACCAGTGATCCTTTTACTGTACCATGCTGCTATGATATTTTCCATTGTACCTTAAGGAGATCAAGGATCAAGAATACAGTCAGGGAATTCAAAATCTCTGATAAATTCTCTTCCAATTTGGTGCAATAAGTTGAATACTTTATATTTGATGTAGAATCCTCAGACACCTGAGAGAATAGGGAAGGCCTCAAAAGGTATTGCCAAAGAGAGAACTTTGTTGACCCTGTGACACAGTCATCATTGCCCAGGTCATCAATATCTACATGTACCTAAGATTTAGGTAGTTAATAGAATAAGACAGCACACAAAAGGTTTCTCTTAGAGACATAGAATTTGGGTGGAGTGGTGGGGTGGCAACTCAAAAACAAAATTTATTTAGATAAACAAATTTCTAGAGCTACATTACTTGAAAAGAGTTTTACATGTCTCTTCTGCTCTCTTCAAATATTAGAATGTAAGCAGAGACTATATTTGTCTTTCTTTGTATCACTCATGCTTAACACAGAGAAGAATATATAGTGAGAATTTAAATGCTTGTCAATTAACATATCTCTCGAACATTTAGCTCTATATAATCAGCCATAACATAATCAGCTACAATATAAGGGGAAACTAAGCAGCAGCAGCCTGGACTCTCCTTATTTATATCTAATTCTATACTGCCATTGGTCAGTCTTAGAGAAGCATATAGGCTCGTGACCTAATATGGGCTATTGGCAAGAGCTTCTACTTGCTTTCTCAGCTCAATTGCCTTTCTTCTGTATTATGATAATATGATGAGGACATTGGCAAATTTTAACTTGGTGCTTTGGTGGATCCATCATTTCATGAATGTGGTCTCTCCTACTATTGATGTATATTTCAACCCCTTTACGCTTTCTCATTCTGTGAAATTTTTGTTCATAATTTTCAATTTATGATATTTCAGGTGAACAATCTAACATATAGGAGGGTTTTTTTTCATTCATTTCCTTTTTTGGTGGCTCTCCTGAACCATTTTCCATTTTGTAGTTTAACACTCAAGCTATCAGTTCTCTCTCACTCTCACAGCATGATTGACCCACATCACTATCAAGTTTTGCATTCCCTAGATAATTTCTTTTACATCATTTCCTACACATGTCATTTCCTACACATTGTTGACAATATCCTCTGGACTATTTTCATCTTTCCTTAGTCTTTATTTTGCCCTTTGTATTATTTGTAAGTTTGGATTTTCTAATGTTGTAGTGTTTCATATTTCATAGGTGTATAATATCATTTGGAGATTGATGTTAGATAGGCATTTGTGGAAGCAAGACAATATCATTCAACATCTGCAAATAAGAGCCTTTCCATTAATATGGGTCCCTTTATCACTTTGGACTGCACATAAGCCATCTTTCATTACACTGAGAGTATGTTACAGAGACAAAAGGTATGGACCTGTAGTCATGAGACTAAGGTTGGAATCATACCTCAGATATTTACTGTTTTTGTCACAATGGGCAAGTCATGTAACTTTTCCAACCTTTATTTTCTCATCTATAACATAAAGAGAATAATACTTGGGCTACCCACCTAATAAAATACTTTACAGAACTTAAAGCAGAGATTCTTAATCTAGGGTCCATAAAAATACTGTGATAGTTGTATTTCAATATAATTGGTTTTCTTTGTACACCTATTCATTATTATTTTTAATGAATTTACAAATGTTATTTTGAGGTGTATAGTCTTCTCCACACTGCCAAAGTGGGTCCATGACAAAAAGGGATAAGAACCCATGCCTTTAGATGAACATATTTTTGTTTATAATGTGCTTGATTTCAATATTCAGGTAATTTAACAAAATCATCTCTATAGTCATGTCTATCATAGAATTTTGTTATTTTAACATATGTATGAGTATTTGAAAGGAACTAATTCGAAAAGAGCTCTCAAAATTGCATCTTATTCTACTAATTAATTAAATTTTAAAAATACTAAACAGTAGCTTCAGTAAAAGTTTATGTTTTTCATACCTCTCAGTCACTTGTGTGACTGTAAAGATATAGTGTGCTATAGGAAATTATCTGCGAAGTTCTGTTTGTTGCTTTTTCATATTTTCATGAAGGATACCAATAGACTATTCACTTAAGATTTGTTTGTTTGCTTATATAGAGTTCTGAAATTAGTGTGTGGTTTAGCAACTGTTGGTGTCTGGTCTGTCACATTAATTAGGTGAAGTTGAGAAAAGACTTGCTATCTTTTCCATTCTTTAGGAGACTTTGGCTATGCTGAAAATCTATTCCTGAGTGCTTTCAAGGTTGTGCCATCTCTAGCACGTACTTCTATTTATTTGTTTAGGTCAAGCTTCTCTCTACTCCATATTAAGTTCTCCTTTATAGAGATAGGAGACTCTAAATATGGATATCCCAATGTTCCAGCTGATGATAATTATAGTAATCCCAGAAAACTCTTGTATTTCATGTCTGTTTTCCTATAGATTTTATATATAAATAAGTGTTCTCAAGATTGTTTGCTTCGTTTCACATCAAGAATGCTATTGGCTAGTTTTGGTCTTAGATTATGATTTTCATTCATTTCCTGAGGATATATTATTTATAGTTTTCTGTTATCCTTCATAATATTCAGAAAATGAATTCAGATTTAAATTTATGTTGCCCTTGGCTACTCTGTCTTCTCATTTGACTAAGAGATTAAGTGTTTGCTGGTTAGGTCATTGATGACTGCTTTTTATCAGTTAAAATTTTCTAAGAAATTGTGAGAGAGCTAATGCCTTTGCATTTCTCCATTTCTGATTTTTCCAAGTTGACAGTTCATTTAAACTGGTCGGGTTGAAGACCCTGTTGCCTAACATAGGTTCATCTTATATTTATCCTTTCCTAATATACAGTATTTATTTTGACCTATGTTCTTGCCAGTCTATGATCTGACTATACAGATATAAGTAGTTCTGAAATGACTGCTATTTCTCTAACAAATATTTCCTGTCTATAAAGGTACAGTCAATTTCATTTTTTATGATTGTTCAGTGATTACTTGTCCGATGACTTTCAATACTCTTCTTTAAAATATTCATACTTAACCACTGTGAACATCTGGAGAAGTTTAAAAGTCTGTGGTTTTTTTTTTAATCTCCCTTGATTCTATACCCTATTTTACAAAATATTTTTTTTTTCACTCTCCTCCTCAGTGTCATTTTTGCATTCAAGACACGGAGTTTGTTTCTTGTTTTTGTTATTGGTTTTTGATTTTGTTTTTCATCCAAACTTTTGATTTCATTCACATGAGGAACTTTCCTTTTTTTATGCATATGGACTTTTGCTTTGTTTTAGAAATTAATTATTTTTTTTAAATTTACAACACTCAGTTCCACAAGTTTTTGAGTTCCAAATTTTCTCTCCCTCCCACTTCCCCAAGACGGCACGTAATCTGATATAATGTTCTACATATACCTTCACATTAAAATTATTTTCCCAATAGTCAGGTTGTAAAGAAGAATTATAGACAATGAAATGAACCATGAGAAAGATGTAACAAAATCAAAAAGAAAAGAAAAGAAAGTAAAAAAGAAAGAGAGAGAGCAAATAGTTTGTTTCAATCAACATTCAGATTCTATGAAAATTCTTTCTTCAGATGTGGATAACCTTTTCCATCGTGAGTCTTTTGGAGCTGTCATAGAACCTTACATTGTTGAGAAGCGCCAAGTCTATCAAAGTTAGTCATCACAGAAGCAATGTGTCTGTGGTTGTGTACAATGTTCTCCTGGTTCTGCTCCCCTTACTCATCATCGGATCACATAAGACTCTCCAGGTTTTTATGAAGCCTTTCTCCTCATTTTTTATAGCACAATAATATCCCATTACATTTGTATACCATAATTTGTTTAGCCATTCCCCAATTGATGGGCAACCCCTTGATTTCCAATTCTTTGCTACCACATAAAGAGCTGCTATAAATACTTTTGTACATATGGGTCCTTTTCCCCCTTGTATGATCTCTTTGGGATACAGCACTAGAAGTGGTATTGCTGGGTCAAAAGCTATGCAAATTTTTATAGCCCTTTGGGCATAGTTCCAAATTGTTCTCCAGAATGGTTGGATCACTTCACAACTCCAACAACAATGCAATAGTGTACCAATTTTCCCACATCTTCTCCAGAATTTATCATTTTCCTGTTTTGTCATGTTAGCCAATTTGACAGGAGAGATGTGGTACCTGAGTTGTTTTGATTTGCATGTCTCTAATCAATAGTGATTTAGAGCATTTTTTCATATGACTATACACACACACACACACATATATATGTGTACATATATATATATATATATATATATAGCTTTAATTTCTAGGAGGCGATTCCCTCTTCTTATGCAGATGAACACCTGCTCTGGAGCTTTAAGGTTTAGAGTTGGTTAGAGAGAGTTAAAGGCTTAGAGAGATCTTGAATTCAGGTCTTTCTGAGTCTTAGATTAGTTCTCTATCCACTACTCCGCTTGGCTTCAAATTATGGAATATTAAAGTTTATTCTTACTTGTAGGTTCTTAATGTGGGGTCCATGAACTTATAAAAATTATATTTATATTTCAAGAAAATTTACTTCCTTGCAGTCTTATATATTATATTTCATGCATTTTGGAAAAGGGGTTCATGAGCTTTACCATACTAGCAAAAGGTTAAGAACTCTGGTTTAAAGGATATTTTCAAGAAACTAATAGAGAATTTGAGAGCTAAACCTTAGAATTCATGTAGTCCAACCTATTTCCTAGCAGGACTACCATCCACAAACTTGGTAACATGTAGCCATCTAGTTTCCACTTAAAGACTGCTAATGATGGGGACCTCCCCTCCCCTCTCCTTTCCCCTCCCCTCTCCTTTCCCCTCCCCTCTCCTATCCCCTCCCCTCTCCTTTCCCCTCCCCTCTCCTATCCCCTCCCCTCTCCTTTCCCCTCCCCTCTCCTTTCCCCTCCTTTTCCCTTTCCCCTCCTCTTCCCTTTCCCCTTTTCCCTCCCTCTTCTCAACCCCCCCAGCTCTCTCCTAGTCCTTCATTTGTTTGTTTTCCTTCCCCTTTCCTCTATTTCTTTCTTTCCTTTTTCTTTCCCAGCTCTCTGGAATTACAAATGGTAAAGCCTTTCTCAACACATACACATCTGGTTCACAATAATCTCCCAAACAACATGTGCAAAAGTTCCTGGTTCACAAAAGAAAGGGAAGGAGAAATGGGTTTCCTAAATGAGTGCAAGTCCCTTACACTAACATGTTCTCCATTTATAATAATTTGGCTAATAACATCTCTAATCCCTACCTCACAGGATTATCATGAGGCTCAATGTAATTGTGTATACAAAATGGTTTATTAACTTTAAAACTGTATAGAAATATCAGTTTTTTTTTATCTTTAGGGACATCCAGGGATGAATAAAATTCAACTACTGCAGCATATTGGAAAAGGGATTTTAGAGAATTGGGCTATCTGATGATGCCTTATAATATTCTCTGCTTAAGGAAGTGAAAGTTAGGAACAATGAGTAAGACCTAGCTAAATTATTTTTTTTTTTAAGAAACTGACCTTTTGTGTGGATAGGAATAGTGGTGGTGGCATTTTGGAGAAACTGATTTCTATGTCCTTTTCTTGCTAGCTTATTCCCACAATTATGTGTTGTCCTAGGATGATGGAGTCTAAAGGGTATGTGGTAGAAGTGGACTGCACTTTATAAAACATTATAGCAAAAGAAGCCCCACAAATCTCAGCTGTAAGGGATTGAAATTTATAAGTGACAAAAATATATTATAAGAATCATTGATTTAGCAAAGAAACCCACACAGACAGAGAGAGGTTAACACTATTTGGTCCAATGCTTCTTTTAGTGGCACATCTGCATTTTAAAAGTGTTTGAAAGCTCCTTGAAAGTAGACATTATTTCTTTTTTCTTCTTTATTTGTCTCTATAACTGCAATATCTCATACAACTCCTGGTACATAGTTGGTAGTACACATATTTATGTTGATTGATTGATAAATAAGTCAACTCAATAAGACTTGATTAAGCACCTAATCTGTGCTAAGCACTTTGCAAAGTGCTAGATAAAAAGCACAAATCACTTTGGTTCTGTACTTATCTCACACACAAAAAACCACAAATAAAAGCCATTATTTTTAAATATGCCATCTGCTCGTTACTGGTTAAAATGTTTTTGAGACCTTTTAATTTTTTTTGAAAGAAGATAACATGCTATCATAATAATATGTGATAATTTAGAATATTACTATATGTTGCTGACATTCCAGGGGATCAGTTGTAACAATGTATACATGTCCTATTTTTATGCTGTTGGCAGGAGAATCTCTTTTTAGAGGAGTAATAGATAAAACAAAGCAAAGACTCTATAGGTATGTTATGCACTATTCCTCAATACACTCATTTTTTGTTCTTTATAAATAGTTATAGCAAATATCTCAAAAGAATACATATCAATGGCATCTTCTGAATGGATTTTTTGGAGAAATGCACATTAGATTTGTAATAAAATATGTTAATATTGGAATGGCCTATTTGCATTTACTGTGTAACTTTGAAAGTTAACACAAATATCAACATACACAGGAGTGCTCTATAAATAGTATAGTTGTATGTCTTTCCTATACCAGGAGGGTAAGAGACTGTCAGTTTTTCACACCATCAGCATCAATTTCCCATTATATTTCTTGAGATTATGCAGAATTTTCCAATAAGCTATATGACCTTTCTAAAGCCGAAAATAAATGACCAAAGTAGAGGATTTTTTTTTTTATTTCAAAAACTCTGAAACACTAAGGCATACTGTCATCACTGCATAGTGTGGTTTCTAAGAGTTTACTTTCTTATTCAAAGAGTAAGGTTATATTTATGGTCTAGAAATTAAGATTGAAATTTATAAATCTGGTTGCATAGTAATATGGATGCTATTTAGATTAAATCAATGACTTTTTATTTGATTGCTAAATCATTAAAATGTGCTAAGGGGTTACACATCTCTTAAAAGGAGATTTAAAAGGGATTTCAATTAAATGGGTAGGTATTACATAAGTAACATTAGATCTTAGCTATAGTTATATGGAAAGAGGTTTCATTGCTCCCACTTAACAGAAACTTGATTTTTTTCACTGAAAGCAAGTAGTTGAATACACACACACACATACACACATACATATATATGTAGTTGGTTGAAAAGGATGCATTCAATGAGTTTTAGAGGTTGGCATGTGTGTGTGTTTTACAACAGCAAACATTATTTGGAAACTTTCCAAATCAGAAAATGATATTTGATGTGGAAAGCATTCTTAACTCCATAACTTCTTTATCATGTATGGCATTAGAGATTATTTTAAATATTTTTTTAGTAAACAAACATGTTTTTTCTGATGCCGTTACTCGTTTTCTTGCTGTTTTTCTTGTTGGAGCAAGTCAAGAAACAAATGCTGCTCACATATTTTTTAAATGATCAAATTTTTGTTAAATGAATCAAGATGAAGGGTTGTGCTTAAGTGAGACACACCTTATTCCTTTAAATAAGTAGTCATTTAAGCCCTAAATCACACAGAAAATGACAGGGAATTAGTACAGTCACTGGAGTGTAAGATCCTGGAGGGAAAGACTCTTATTCACTTATTGATGTAAGGACTACAGGATCTAATACCATGTTCTTCATGAAGGAAACATTCACTAAAAGCCTTTAATTAACTGAGGAGAAGAGAATAATTTCTAAACCCTTTAAGAAATTTAATCTATTTATACTGTGGGTCATTTCTATTTCTCCAGTGAGCACAGGATTCAGAGGCATAACATCTCAGTTTGAATTCTAACCTTAATAGTACCTGTTTGACTCTGCTTAAGTCATTCTATCCCCTTGGGGCTCCTGTCCCTAAGATGTAAAATGGGGGTGGTTTGACTAGGTGACATGTAGTCTCCCTCATCTTTAAATCTTTTAAGTTTATAAATTTCTGATACCTAGTTTTTATTTGTATTTTTTCATCCTGACATTTGCCAAGGCTATCAATGGAAGAAGTATAAAAGAAAACTAATACTAAAACATCAAAAATAGCCTACTAAAAGACCAAAGCAAGAATGATTGAATACATCTGACAATAGACTTTTCTGTGAGTTGTAGTTTTTTTTTTCTAATTATATTTCCTAATTTCTGTTTTCCTTTCTCAGTTATTTTCTGACAATTTGGAGGAGTTTGCAAAACCACTATTCTTAAGATCCTAAGAAGGGAGCTTAGAGATATTGTAGTCCAGTTTTTTCTTTCTACTCTATATTTCAAGTTTTAAAGACCCTCTTTTTTCATTGATCCTCCAACATAGATTATTTCTAACTTTAATCATTATTCCCAACTATTTGAATTCCAAGCAAATTCTTGGATTTGTTTAAATTTGTATTCTTTTTTATTAGTGATTTGGAGACTTTTTTATATTTTTTTGAGTTAATCAGGATTAAGTGACTTGCCCAGGATCACATAGCTTGCTATGGCTGAGGCGGGATTTGAGTACTCTTATCACTGTGCCACCTAGCTGCCCCCTTTTCATGTGATTGTTCATAATTTGAAGGATGACTGTGTATTGGTAGAATCTGAGCAGAACTTTGAACGGTATTAGGGAGGCTAAAAATTAAAGGAGAGGAGGGAATATATTTCAGGCATGGGGACTAAGTAGCTTACACAAAAGTATATAAAGAGATAGGAAATCGGCTATCACCTATAGGGAACAGCAAGTGGGCCAATTAGGATGATACATTCAGTGGTTTAGAGGGAGTAATGGCAAATAATTTAGTCAAGATGAGCTGAAGCTATACTGTATTTGATCTTGGAGGCAAAGGGGGGCCACTCAAGTCTCTAGAGAAAAGGAGTGGCATGTTACACTTTCACAAATTTTAACTCATTTTGAAATTTCACAAAAACTTCTGACATTTGTTGAATAGCTATTATTTGTATTCTGTAGCTGAGAAAATCCAAGAAACAGAGAAGTTAAAATGATTTGCCCACTATCCCATATCTAATTAGTTGTAGAAGCAGGGCTTTAGCTGCTAGCAAAATGTCATTTCCACCAATTCAAACTTAGTGGAACTGTATCCTAGAACTCAATGATCTTCCATTCCTTGGTTGTTTGAGTGACTCAAGGCAAATCGTCTCTGAGCAACTTTGTTAATTTCTATTTAAAAAAATAGGACTATTGTTATATAATGGGCACATTCAAAAGGAAAAGTCTAGTAGTCTGCTACTATATCCTGGAAATCACAAGGTGAATTACACTAGATCTATACGTAATGATGCCTGTGGGCTACTTATTTACTTGGTTTTAAGATGTATTAACTATGTTTTACTATATTTTTTATTTATTTTTGTCAGATACCTCCAAATTCACTAATGCATTCCTTGTGGAGTTGTGAACTGATCCAATCATTTTGGAGAACAATCTGGAACCATGCCCCCAAGTCTATAAAACGGTGCATGCCCTTTGACTCATCAATACTACTACTAGGACTGTATTCCAAAGAGAAAAAAGAAAAAGGAAAAGTTTCCATATGTACAGAAAAAATTATAGCAGCTCTTTTTCTTGTGGAAAACAATTAGAAATTGTGGGGATGCCCATCAACTGGGGAATGACTGAACAAGATGTGGTATATGATTGTGAGGGAATATTATTGTGCTATGAAGAATGATAAGCAGGATGGTTTCAGAAAAACAAACTGGGAAGATTTATATGAACTGATGCAAAGTTAACTGAGCAGAGCCAGGTGGTTATTGTACGCAGTAATGGCCATACTGTAAGAACAACTGTGAATGACAACTATTTTCATCAATAGAATTACATAAGAAAATTCTGAAAAAACTTATGATGGAAAATGCTATCTACCTCCAGAGAAAGAACTGATGGAATCTGAATGCAGATTGAAGCATACTTTTTAAACTTTCTTTAGTTTCCTTGTTTTGTTTGTTTTGGTCTGTATTCTCTTTTGCAACCTGACTAGTATGGAAATATATTTTACATGACTGTATATATATATAAAATCATTATCAAACTGCTTACCTTCTCAAGAGGGAAGGATGGAGGGAATTTGGAACTCAAAAATAATTAAAAAAACAAATGTTAAAATCATTTTTACATGTAATTGAGAAAAATAAAATAAAAACACTCTTAAAAAGTACTTCCCAATTCCCTTCTAATCTGAGCAGGCTGAGCTCAGGAGTTTGTAGACTCCATTCTGTGGGCTGCTTATTTGACACCTCTGGTCCAAGTTCTAGTTAATTAGTTGGTAGATAAACTGAACCACATTCTCAGCTTTATTTTATTGTTAGTGTGTTTTCTGCCTTCAGACTTTTTCAGGTTTAGGGCAGACAGGTAGGTGTGGCATCAAGTTAAAATGAATGGATAGAATGGATAGAATGTTTATGAGTGTTTTTTTATTCACTCCTGCCATAACTGCTCCCAAATTAGCATGGATATTGAAAGGCAGATTATAGTTTTGCACCTACAGTGGGTTACATTAAGAAGTAGATATTTTTTTTGTCCTGATTTTCATGTTTTACTGTCTTATTAGCCTGAATTAATTCTGATCTAGGCATATGGACATTGGCTTAAGTAATCACCCTTATTTGTTAAGTATTAATGGTTCATTTTTTTAGCCTTCTTCACCAGAATTGTTTCAGGGAAACCAGAAGCACTAATTCTTTCAGGATACTATGGTACTTTTTATTGGATTAGAATGACTATTTAATAAATGATAAATAAATGTTCTCAGAGTTATCAGTTTTTCAAATTCTCTAATCTATATCCTGGGAGCAGCTTATGATCAGTTATGAAATGGATTCAATATCACAAAACATATACTTTTAGATACCTTTCTCAAAAAAAAGAGAAAGAAGCATCTGAAGTCTCCTCTTCTGGAATACCAAGGGACAACACTTTATAGAAGTCAAGATATTTGTTGAGTTTGGTGCTGTACACTTGTAATCCCAGTTACTAGGGTAGGTCGAGGCTGGTGGATTGGTTGAGCTAGGGAGTTCTTGCCTGTAGTGTGCTAAACTCACCAGATGTCTACGCTGCCCAGCATGAATATGATGAGCACTGGGGAGTATAAGGCCAGCAGGAATGGAAAAGGAGGATAAAAGTGTAATATATAAGAAAGGTAGCAAGTCAAAGCTCTTTACACCAATCACAGTGGGCTTGGGTATGAGGATAGTCCCTGAACTTTCGGCCTGGGTAAGTTAAGGAGATTTCATGGCTCTAAAAAAAAGATTTTTTAAAAAAGAAAGCATATTGTGTTGGAAGGTTTCTTTTTGAGCCCTGATGAGATCTTGGACTTAGGTCTATCAGAGAAATCAATCTTTTAAATCAGCTTTCTAAACCTCAGAATTCTAACAATTAGCATCATGACAATCATGGGTCCAAGTATTCCCATCTGTACCTATTTGTATCCATATATTAAAGCATTGATAGCAAAGGATGCTTGCATTTCAGCTGTTACCCAATTAAACCTTGGTTGGAATTTCCTCAGGAAATGATTTAGATAAATAAAATTAAATAAAATGCCAATTCTGTACACAAGCCAAGACTTTTATATGTGTCTGGTGACACTTTGTAGGGGCTGGATTTGCCAGCTTTGGGAGGTTAATGACAGTGGAGAACACAGACTCTCTCTCTCTCTTTCTCTTTCTCTCTCTCACTCTCACTCACTCTCTCATACACATACGTGCACACACACATGCACACGCACGCACCCCATCCAGGAATCTTTAACTATCAATAAAAGGAAGGTTGTATCACTGAAGAAGCCCCTCTCTGCTCCTAGATCCATTTCAAAGACCAAGCTGAAGTTGGACCAATAGGTCCCTTGAACCTATATTGATCTTGTGGGAATCATCTCCTTGTGAAATACTACAGTTGTCTACTCTTTTTATTCTGCCTCTTTCATTTTGCTTTGGGTATGACTTAACTTGGTTCTTATGATAATGTGGAGGGGTATGATATTTTTCATGTCTTGATGTGATGGAAATAAACACTCTCCCACCTAATATTGCAGAGTGTAATGAGAAGCTAAGCTGGAGTCACAAAGTCTGCAGGTTGTAACTTAACATCCTGCCTCTGCAGAGTCCACTCTTGGCACTGACACAAGGCTCTATTTAATGTGCTGCCAATCACTTGTGTCAAGTAGTATACCAGAAATCTGGGAGAAAAGTTTCCAATTTGGCAGGGGCTGGGGAGGATGGGATAGGTGGGGAGGGGTGGGGGAAGGGCATAAAGGACTGAAATGGAGAGTGTTGTTTATAACTGTAATACCTTTTCCTGTTACTATCTTATGTGCCATCAATTGGAAGAGAGAACACACTTGCCACAAATCATCTCTTGAAGTACTGCTTTTAGAAGATGTAGGTGAAGAGTGAGAAGTCACTTAATGAAAGGCAAGAAAGACATGCAGATCCCAGCTATTCTAATGGAATAGCAACTTGATGCAATGTATATGGGATGTGGGCCTAGCTTTTCATCTCCAAATTTCACCCCTCAGCTACAATTACAAACATAAAGTGGTTTATAAAGAAAAGCAACTATTGGATTTAAAGAGCCTTTAATTGAAGAGTGGGAATGTAAACTATCTGGAGGCATCAAGGTCAGACACACTTATTGCTGGTTCAGAGGGAAATGTTTTATATGATGAAATCCAGATAAATATTAAACCCAACCTTTTTACCAAACTGGTATGCTTGTTCAGATACAACCCAAGTCAGTTTGTTGGTAGATAGAGCACCGAACTTGTAACCAGAAAGACCTAGATTCAAATACCACCCCCAGACATTTAGTAGCTGAACAAGTCACTAACCTTTCTGTGCCTCAGTTTCCTTACCTGAAAAATAAAGGAGTTGGGATCTAAGGTTTCTTCTAGTTCTAAAACTATGATACTTGTGACCCAAATGACTCTCAAATTAGGAAATTTTCTGTTAATTGTGGTTAGTATCACTTCTATCTTAAACTTGGGAGGAGGTTATTTCTAACACTGAAACCTTGGTGGCTCCTCACAGTAATCCTAGGGAGGAAGTCAACATTGGTGGGAGGAAATGCAGGTTAGTGGCTAGAAGAATGGCTTCTACTCCTGCCCCTGAAACCTATGAGCTGTTGGACTTTAGGCAAGTCACTTAACTTTTTAGTGCCAAAAGCAGGACTCAGATTATGTTAGAGGCAGTTATCTACTTTAGAGGAAGGAAATTTAATAACACTGGAACTGGAGCTAGATGGACAACACAGAGTCAAATCTTGCCTTTCTCTGTGACCTCAGGCATTGACCTGTTGGAGCTTCCATTTCCTCATCTGCAAAATGGAATTACAATGCCTGAAGTACCTTCCTAATAGGTTGGTTTTGAGGCTTAAACGAGACAATGTGTGCAAGGCGCTTTGCAAACTTTAATGTACAATATCAATTATTTTTTTCTTTTTATGGCTAGGACTTCTGATTAATCAAATATTCTAGTGCTAAGAATAGTGATTCCATATACGGAAAACCAATTTTCACAGAATTGGAATCCTACAAAACACATTTAGAAAAATTACCAAAAAAATTTCCTTTTTCCTTTGATTCAGAAGCATTTAGGAAATTTATAGTGCCTCTAAGACAGCTTGGTGAATATCAATTATCATTATTCCATAATTCACAAAAATGATACATAGGAGATGATGAGTTGATTGAATGATGGGTAAACAAGCCTTTGCTATAGTTTTCAATAGTCCTTTGGCACACCTGAATTCTATTTGGCCTGACAAAAATGCTATTTATGAGTCACATTTACCAACATTACCTTTCTCTGCCTGTCTTTCACTGCCAAGCATGGGGCACAATGCTAAGAGCATTGGGCATGAGAGTTTCTCAGCAAACAAGAGCTCCATTAAAGCCTTTACACAAAGGGAATAAAAGGAATACACTAATTTTCTTTTTGGTCCACAGCCTGATTTGTTTTCTCTTTAGGGTGTGTGATTAAAAATTTAAAGAGCTCATGGATGCCTATGGTGATTCTGTGAATTTTTTTTTAACTGCTGCCAGGTGATTTGTTTTTAAACAAATGCATCTCACATGCTTTTTCTTTTCAGAAAAAAAGGATCACAAGTGGTTCTGTGACTGGCAGAGTTATGTAATTCTTCATCAGAGGCCTTCATCCGGGCACCATGTAGTTTTGGCAGGGTAAAAGAAAATGTGTTAATAGGAAGTGAAATTATTAGCAAGCTAATTTGCTTTTCAGGTACATTCATAAAGTTTACCTGAATAGAGCAAACGTATATGTAATGATTAGCCCAGCCTGTGTGGATAATGTCAAAAATCAAAGGATACCATAAGCCTTGATTCACTTTTCAATTGCTTAGGGACTAGTAGGAGGCTATGTGCTCCTCTTCTCTGCAGCTCCTTCTGTACTGCAGGTGAAAGACAGTCTCAAACAATCTCATAATGCTCTCTTCATGTTGTATTTAAAATGCAAGAAGAGCTTGTTTAGGTTATGAGGTAAAGTGAGCAATAAAATAGATCAGTGCCAAACCTTTTAACCTACTGCAATAGAAATAAAGGCAATGTAGGGGAAAAAAGCAGCTATAAAGGTAGCTTTTAGCTACACCTAAATCCTGCAATTACCAGAGCTCGGGATTGCAATAATGCCATTTTTCACCTGCCATAGTTCAACATTGTGTTTACACATTGCCTTTTATCAGAGGTTCTCAAATGCTAACTCTGAAATCCTAATAACACCTTTGTCAAGCAAGGGGCACCACTATTATCACTGCCACTGCCATGTAAAACACAGAGAAGGTGAAGCAAAGGCAGGTTAAATGCCTTTCCTGAGCTCACCTAATAAGTGAGGAGCAAAGCTTAGGAATGTGTCTGATGAACCTTGCTGCTTGCATGAATGGTTCTGGATACAGCATTCATCCATACAAAGCCTCCAACTCATTTATTCCTCAACCTGGTAGCTAGTGGTAGAAATACAGTGAGAGCTTTATCCTTGTTCTACATCTACCGTGGGTTTATGGAAGTTTACCCCCAAAAAAGGTAGAAGAGGAAGTCCTTATTACTTCAATTTCTGTATAACTGAATTATCTGTACTCTATGAATTATTTAATATGCATTTATTAAGTACTTATTATATGTTAGCTACTAGCCATTGCAGTTACAAATCCAAAAATAAGATAATTTTTCACAACTGCCTTATGTTAAGTGTTCAGGCTAGCCAGACTGTTTCACACATACTCGCTTTTGCACCACAGCTGTGTTTTTAAGCAAAATTGTCTCATTAGCATGGCTTTTGTTTCTTTTGAGTGGAAGTACTTTCAGCTGTTAAGTGCTAAGCCCCAGGCCCAGGGCCCTGTCAGGTATGAAACCTGTGTGGGTGTGGATTGGTGACTTAGGA
>CM053622.1:288453902-288464016 GCA_028646595.1 Phalanger gymnotis | reverse complement strand
AGAATCTCTCATACCTTGCGATTTCAGACCATTCAAACATATACATGATTATATTTGAGATCATAAATTCGGCCTTCCTACTACAACAGCCTACCTTGAGTTTAAATTTCTCTATGGAACTTTCTCAGATGACTACAGCTTATGCTTCTCTCTGTCTCTCCTTTCTCTCACAGTTATTATGCATTCCTTTGGAAATTAAGCACATACCATCTCATAACATCTCTTATACTGAATTCACATTATTTTAAATTTCTCACATAGGCATGTTTTATCAGTCCGACTTGAGAAATTGTGAAGTTCTTGAAGTCAGGGTCTAGTTCATATTTCTATGCATAGTCTCAAGGAGGGCCATCTCCATACCTGGCCACTGGACCCAGATGGCTCTGGAGGAGGAAGCGAGGCTGGTAATTTTGCACAGCCCTCCCTCCCTGAAATCCAGTTCACTTGCATGTCATGTCATCACCTCTCTGATGTCATAGTCCTCTTCAAAAACAAAGGACAAGCAATAGCATCAAGTACGATGGTAACCAAATAGTAGGTGTTCGACATATGCATGTGTATCATATGGTATTTTCAAACCTCTGTAGCATCATAATTTTATGAATTAATCTATAAATTAAAAAAAATTGAGGAATCTCATTTATAGTTACTATGGAAGTGATACTGCATAAGGGACAATGCTTAGTTCAGCATCTGGCACATAGTAAGTGCTTAATAAGTATTTATTGACTGGCATCAATCATAGAATTTAATCAATAGGTATCAAGCCACTACTGTGAATTAAGTTAAAAATCTGCAACACCCTTCTTACTTATTACTCATTCATGACCCAACTTCTCTTAGATTTTGCTTAGGTCTGGGAGTTAAACAACGTGTGAGATGACACACAGGTGTAATCACCAAATGATCCATGTATGATGAGAGTGTGCTTTCTAAGGGACAGCTTGCAGTGCTTGAGATTTTGAATTTTCATCCTTATCCCACTGTGCTTCTGCCTTTTAGAACTTAGACCCTAAGAAAGGAAAGAAAGCAAGAAAGAAGAAAGGAAGGAAGGCAAGAAAGAAGGAAGGAAACAGGGAAATAACCATTTGTTACTTGCCTACTGTGTTCCAGGGAATCTGCTAAACACTTTACAAAGATGATCTCCTTTAATCCTCACAACAACCCTGGGAGGTAGGGACTGCTCTTATCTCCATTTTATAATTGGAGAAACTGAGGTATACCGTTGTTCTGACTTGGCAAGGATCACATAGTAAGTATCCAGACTCGAAGAGGTCACATCTGAACTCAGGTCTTCCTTATTCTAAGCTGAGGGCTTTGTGAACTGTGTCACTCGGCTGCCTTCTCACTCTGGAACTTCCCTTGGCAAGTGAGGTCTTCTCACCCTGGAACTTCCCTCAGTAAATGGGATCTTCTCGTCCTCGAATATCACTCTTTTTTTCAACTGTTGAGTTCCTTCTGGGAGCATCTATTTTGGGAGTAAGTCCAGGACAGGCATGCTTCATTCCTCATTTAGCTGGGCTCTGATTCTTAGGACTTCGGTACCATGCTGCCACATGAATACCTTCTCCCACACCCCTACTTTTCTCCCTTTATAGACTGTCTTACCACAACAGAATATAAACTTCTTGATGTTAGGGACTGTCTTTGTTTTCACCTGTATTTTTATCTCCAATGTTTAGCACAGTGTCTATCACAATGATAAGTACTCAATAAATACTTTTTGGCTATCCACCTTTTATTTTGAATTTCCTTTTAAGATCAGTAAAGAAATGAGGGGGAATAAGAAAAAGAAAACAAAACATGAGAGGATAGTTGAACTACATATTAGGATGCAATTACAATCTGGCCAATTAATGACTTAGCATGCATACTGTCTCCTGCAGGCCTAATTTCAATAGTTATCAGTAGAACATTAAGCTGGGCAGCTAGGTGGTACAGTGGATAGAGAATCGGCCTGAAGTCAGGAAAACCTGAATTCAAACCTTCCCTCAAATGCTTACTAGCTATGTGACCCTGGGTGGGTCATTAACCCTATTAGCCTCAGTTTCCTCATCTCTAAAACGAGCTGGAGAAGGAAGCGACAAACCACTCCAGTATTTTTGCCAAGAAAACCCCAAACGGGGTCACGAGGAGTAAGGCACGACTGAAAGGACTGAACAACAAAGAAGATAAAGGAAGTACAGAAGAATCAGATATTACAGAACTTTTTGAACTGATGCTTTACCAGCATTATGCTCCCTGGAATTCCATAGAGGTTCAGACAATGTCCTGATCTTATTATCTTTGTGAAAGAATATGGCATTTTACAGGGACTTGGTAATATAGCCTGTGTGCAATAATATTTTCAAATGAAAAGTAGGTCTAAATATACCCATTGGAATTGTTACACAGTTTAATTGAGGGTGGGCTAATGCTCCCCAGGTATAACATGATGTTAACATATATTTCTCTATGCATTATATTATGCTCATAGTATTTTAATATATTTTATTGGGTAGGGAGGCTTTCCCACTTGGAATACTATCACATATTTTGATAGTGTTATAATTTAAAGAGATTACCAGTTGTGGGGGAGGCATGCACTTACATCACTGAACTGAATGTCATAAAGTATGTTGGTGGCCATTTCATTAATTATGGGCCCCAGAGGTTGATATAACCTGGAATTCATCAGAGCTGGTAAAGTCAGCTGACATTTTTTCCTCTTTGGAGGTTGTATATTAAAGTGTAAAAAATCCCTAGATCAGGAAACAGAGGACATGGGTTCAAATTCTAATTTCTACATATACTATTTATATAATCTTTGAAAAGTTCATTAACCTATATGGGCCTCAGTTTCTCTATGTGTAAAAGGAAGGACTTGGATGGCTTCTAAGGTGCTTTCTATCTCTATAATGATATGATTTAGGAAGCCCTTAAGATGTGCCATAAAAGGCCCATAACAGAATTTTGACAACATACTTCTCAAATGGTATTTCAAATACAGAGAGCTAGCATAGTGTCAGGAGAAGAGCCTTAGTCGGGAGTCAGAAGACTTGGATTCTCATTCTGACTAGTTCATTAGCTATCAGTTTGAGCTCAGTCAAGTTTCTTCACACTTCTGGGCCATGTTTTTCTCTTCTACAAAATGAAGGAATTGGAGTAGATGATCCCTGAGACTATCATCCTCAAACTTCATGATTCATTAAACATTGAGGTTTGGGGCATATGATAGAGATACCAAGGGGTATCACACTGCCATGATGAACAAAGTGTTTCATCATCCATGAAGGACTAAAGCAAAATTTGGGAGGACTAAATAAAGCAAACACTTTCTAGTAGTATTGCATTTCTCCCAAATGCCTTTCTTCTCTGCTTCCCTCTTATTTTTCTGTTAAAAGCTAGACAGTTATCCAGGGAAAGGTGGAGTCCTGACAGGGTGAGGGCTAAAGACATAAAATACTAGTAATGGATCAATCTTTTCAATAAAGCAGCAAACAAATGTTGTGAAATAAAGATTCTGATGAAATGCATTATAATTAAGGCAAAACTTGTTCCCACATTAAGAAAACCTAGACCATGGTCATGTGCATTGTTTAATTTCTTCACAAGAAATCTGCCAGCTCTTTTGAGGACACAGACTCATATTAGCTTTAAAGATGGAAGATAGTTGTATAGGGATCAAAGATTTAATGCCCTTTGCAATATTGTGTATATTTCAAAATCTTGCATCGAATCCACTGTATGCCCTCTCCATATGTGATGACACTTTTTCAGATGAGATCAATTAATAGTACTTCAGGACAGGCTGTTGAAAAAAATTCCATAGATTTCTAATGATTTAAAATAAAAGATTTACTTGCCAGGCTCTTCATGTGAACTGAAATTAGCATTCTGTGCTCATTGTGAGCTCCGATAGATTTGACGCCTTTCATGTCTAAAACCTCATGATCAAGAGCAAAATCTTTTGCTAGCGCTGGAATCTGGAGGGGAAAACAATATACACACATGGCTTTATCACTGTGTGATTTACTGTGGAGACCATGGGAAAGAAATATCTCTATTGGGCTTTATTTAAAGCACATTGCCCCGTTTTGAATTTTATTTTTTTAATTCTTCCTCCTATATACTTAAAGATTTCAAATCTTATAAGATAACATAATTTTCTTTGGATGAAGTCTCAGCCTGAGCTTCCATGATATCTACTCCCATAACCAAACAAAAGAGTTCTGAAGTCTAGCCACTGATTTTGGGTTGGATATAGTCATAAAACTAGAGAGGAAAGCAGTTGTCACAGAATGATTGTCTTCTTTTAAGGGGAAAAAGAAAACAATAGCGTAAGTTATGCCATAAATGAAGTTAGACTGTGACTGTGCTTAAACGATAAGAATAATAGTAATAAAAATGTGCATTTATATAGTGCCTTAAGGTTTGCAAAGCACTTTACAAATATTACCACATTTGATCCTGATAACCTTGGGAGGTAGATCTTATT
This sequence comes from Phalanger gymnotis, assembly GCA_028646595.1. Lineage (NCBI taxonomy): Eukaryota > Metazoa > Chordata > Mammalia > Diprotodontia > Phalangeridae > Phalanger > Phalanger gymnotis. The sequence continues at coordinate 288,459,539 of CM053622.1, read as the reverse complement.
ATTATCCCCATTTTACAGATGAGGAAGCTGAGGCAGACAGTGGTTAAGTAGCTTGCCCTAGATCATACCTTGTAAGCATCAGAGTCTAGATTTAAACTCTGATTTCCTTGACGCTAGGCTTCATACTCCATCCACTGCATTGCCTAGCTGCCTAAAGTTTACGTTGTTAAAGTAAACATCTTGGGGTGTTTGTTAACTCTTTGGACATGAAGTAAATAATCGTACATCTTGGATCTGAAGTAAGAAGACTTGGGTTTGAATCCTAGATCTTTAAATTACTCCCTGGGCAACCTTGGGAAAGTCATTTTCTCATCTTTAGAACTCACTGTCGTCATCTGTAAAATTAGGGGGTTGTACTCTAAAATGGCCCCTAAGGTCTCTTGAGGTGTGAAATCTATGATCCTATGATCTTTTTAATCAGTAGTGCCTTGAACAAAATGACCGACTTACCAGAGAGGAGTTTACTTACCTTGCTCATCATAAGAAAAAGGCATGTTTAAATGTAAATGGTTGTAAGATACAGTTAAATTGGTTTTGTTGATATTTAATTTTAGTTTCAAAATGAATCATTTGAAAAGTAAAAGGAAATAATAATACATGAATTGAATGTTTTCTTTAGCATCAAGATCAACTAATGTTCAATATGAGAACACTGAAATAAAATCATAGGTAGAATTGCCATGCTGATACTTAGTGCCTGTGTGACCATGGATGTTTATTTCACCTCTCTGGACCTTTTTCCAGTGGGAGACTCTGGAAAGAGCAGGGGCTTGGCAATCAGGAAAGACCCAAGTTTGATACAGCGTCTTGTCCTCCCAGGCTGACCTTGAGGAAACCACTTAAATTTTGAATTTCAAACTCCTCATCTGTGAAATGAAAGCAATAAAAATACTTGATTCACACTATTGAGGTGAGGATCAAATGAGACTCTGCACAGAAAGTGTTTTACAAATTGGAAACACTATAAATATTACATATTATAAATGATTATTTACTCATCTCTTATATGAAGAATTTGAACTAAAGTCCCTTTTAGCTTTAGTATTCTGTGATTTTATTATTTTAAGTGGAATGTCATTCCATAACAATTTGTTTGGTATTGACAGTGAATATAATAGGATAGATAACATTTGGGTGCAACAGATGTGATCCCTGTCTCCCTTGGCTTACAATATCATGTGCTAGAACAACAACAAAAACAACAATAGGGCTGCTGTATATAATCAATTCAGTTCAATTCAATAAATGCTTTTCTATGCCAGACCTTGTACCACATACTGGAGATGCAAAGTCAAATATGAAATATTCCTTTCCTACTTTATAGTGCTAAATAGACATAAGATTGATAAATAATTATTTTTGTTTGCATTTAAGAAAAATAAAAGACAAAGTCTTTTTCTTATAGCTTTCAGGATTTATAATATCATTAGATCCTTAACTCTCATTCTAACTGTTCAAATTAAATACATCTTTTATACTGTAACTTTCTCTAGATGACACAACATTGAAACAAAAAAAATTGAGTAATTGTTATGATCGTCCCACACTGTAAGAGGACACTACTTATTGTTTCTTAAATTGAATGACCTGGAGTTCCACACATAATATAATCTACAAAAGATCCATGATTTCATTTACATATCCAATATTCTTCTACCAACTTAAATTAAAATCATTCCATGCTGTAGTAGATGCCTTACATGAATTACTTAGATATACACAAGTATATTACAGATAAATTCAGAAGAAAAGTTACTAAATTAAATCCTCATCTATACCAATGCTTTGCAATTACCTGTATTTGTCTATGTTTATATCCATATCTATATCCACATTTTTGCCTGTTTCTCTATTTCTGTACCTAAGTTCACTTCTATCTCTATCTATCACCTAATGGCAAATCTGTTGGTAATGATACTTTCCTCTCCAAAGATAACTAAAGTGACTCTTGGAACCAGTCTCTGGGCTCAGTTTCCTTCTAGCTTAGTGGGATTTGTGCAAGATAATAATTTACTGACATAGCCTTTGAGAATACAGTCCTATTTCCATGCCACAGTGAGTCTTGTAAGTAGGACTTACACAGCAAATTTAGAATGGATTTCAAGAAATGTTGGGTTCTTCAGAAGGAAGGAGAGCAATTACAAGGTTGTGAAAAAGGAATGTGAGAGTAACTGATGAGATCTTTATATAAAATGCCTCAGAAGGTAAGTAGGAAGAAGTTTTGGAGAACCATAGCCAGGAACAAACTTGTAGCTATGATCAGAGTGAACAGATGGACTTACAGCATGAAACATTGCTACTGTCATGATGACCCCAAATCATCACCATCAGTATCATCAGTCATCATTATTTCATCGTTAGCATCATCACTGCCACCTTTGTGTTTTCACATGTATATTATATATACATATATGTATAAACGTGTGTATGATATTATTTGATCCTCGAAACTTACGTATGTGGAATCCCAGATGTTTATGATTTGAAATGTCACTGTTAGTTCTGAAAGTGTCACAAATGTCTATGATTTAAAAGGTCCTGATTAGTTCTGGAGGCATAGTTTTTGTTTGAAAGGTTCCCTTTAGTTCTGGAATCATTACAGCTTTCTTGGCTCAAACTCCTACCTAGATCTGGGAAAATTTCTCATTTAGATAAGCCAGAAGGTTGACAATAACTTATGCCAGCAAGCATGTTGTCTATAATACAAGGTGTTCCAAAAGTCTTACCTATTTAGCTTCAAACTACAATAAGACTTTTGGGATCATACACATATGTGTGTGTATATATATATATATATATATATATACATATATAAGTAAATACATACATATATATACATATATGCACAAGCATATATATGTAGTTCAATTAGATAGAAATAATAGCCAGTAGGGAATTTAGTTTCTAATCCATCTCTACCCTGACACTCCCAAACACACACAGTTTTATAGATGGGAAAACTGAAGCCCTGAGGAATAAAGTAATTTATCTAAGGTCTTTCACATTATATGTGTTAGGGATTCAACTTCAATCTAAGCCCTCAATTCTAAATCCAGCATTGTACACGCCACCATGTTGCTTCTCAACACATACACATGCAATGGAATGACTGACACTGAGAATCTTGAGGGTAACTTGCTGATCTTGCTTAAGGGAAATTCTCATACACTCATACCACCAAAGTTCCCTGTACTTTTTCTGTGGTGTCTGCTTCCAAGGCTGCAGATTTGGGAGAGTTCCCAGCTTCACGTTATTCCAAATCTCTGCAGCTGTGACTCTCTGCTGTTTTCTGATGCTTTTTGTTCATAACTTCTCCATTGTACTTAATATTATTTTATATATGTGATTCTCTAAATATTGTCCTCTTGCCTGGCTATTCGGAGGTCCCAATACTCTACTCAAGCAGAAGCATTGGAGTTTTGCCATTCAAGGTTTTCCCTACAGAGTTCATAGGAATAGCAATGAACTGCTGAATCAGGCTCGCCTACTCCTTCTAGCATTCAGACACAAAAATGGGCCCATCGAGACTCAAATTTTGTCCTCCATGCTGCTTAAATGCTCCCAATTCACACTGAAATTGAATATAGAGTAGCTGAAATCTCACTTTAAACTTAATATCTTTCCTACAACTCCACAAAAAGTATGCTCTATAGATACCAAAGGAAACACTCTTCATTGCTCTGAGTCAGACATTTCATTCGTTTTCATCCATTTTCCTAGTTTTTGGGTTGTACCAGAATTCTCACTTCTCCATTTGTCACATGTGAGGAGTAGCAGTAGAGGTACCTCAGGTCTAATATATGATAATTGGCCTGCGATGGAGTTGGGTTTTATCAATCAGCATAAACTTCTCCTTTTACTATGAAACATTTCAGATCATACTTCTGCTCAGAGGTGGACAGTTATCGAACAAACTCCATTCTGAATGATTCCCATTATATCAGGACTATACTTCACCTTACATTAACTCCAACCAGAAAGAAGAGGTCCTAAAAGAGACACATTATCAAACAAAACAGAAATAGAATCAAAGGGGAAGAAGCCCAATACAACTTGCAAAGAGAGCTACTCATTGTCCTCTTAGCATCTCGGCTGTAGAGCATAACACATTTATTTTGAGGATTATTTCTTCTGACAAAGAAGAGATGTATAGCTAGATGAGATGACCACTACCATAGGATTTTTTTTCAATTGATCTCATAGGTTTACCAACTTCATGAGGAGAAACATCAGTTGATGAATCTCTTGCCTGAGATATTTCCCCTTCTCCAAGCTATGCTTGGTCATTTTGCTCCCCTTCCACCTCTGCCTTAAGAGCAGGTTCTCTTATAATCATCTTCTCATGAGATAAGATACTCTTAGCACATCAGTAAGTCAGTAGATTATGAATGTTTAAGAAAATGCACCCTAAATGTGTCTATGATTCAAAAGAGATCAATATAATCTGAAGAAAATAAGAAAAAAGAAGTCATGCAAGCCTTCCTATATGACATGAAATGATCTGCATAACTGGAAAATGATTTAACAACATTGAAGTAGATACTCTAAAATTTTTCTTTAATTTAATGCTTGTTATCTTGGGTTACTAAACTTGAGGATGATGGAAATATCATTGTATCTTTAAAACAGTATTGTGCCTTTTCAATAAAGTATTTGATGAAATCTCTTAAATATGTAAGGCTAAAGTTGAGGAATAGTGGCTAGATGATAGTACTGTGTGATGAAATCCTCGTTCAAAGACTGTCAATGAATGGATTGAAGTCAGCATGAAAGGACATACACCGTGTTGGGTTTTCTGAATTCTGTCTTTAGAATTATCCCATTCAGGGCGGAGCCAAGATGGCCGCATGAAAACAGAGTCTTACCAGAGCTCTCAAGTTCTGTCGGATTCCTACAAAAAAGTGAATTTGAGCAGATTTGAGAGAGTTAGAAACTGCAAGCAGTCTGAGTGGGGCAAATCCCCCAGCCCAGAGAGTCTGAAAGGCTGAAGGAATGAATCTGTAGGCTAGGAGAGAGCTCGGCGTGCAGAACTGCCACAGATGGGACCAAAGCAGAAGTGGCTGTCTGGGAAAGCCATGTGGGAGACAGGCTGGGAGAAAGCCGGGCGCCCAAAACCAGAGGAGATCCCCAGGCCTCCCAACTGACGGCATTCAGTGGAAGTGACGAGAGGCAGCACAATGCCACCGACCGTGACATACTAGCTCCTGAGGCTTGCAGCCCAAAGGTTTCAAACGATTTTTGAACTTCCGGGAGACATAATGGCCAGGTAAAGGGCTCTAATCCCTCCCCTCCCCACCCAGAGAATTCCTCGGGGAGAAAAAAAAAAGAACGCTGGAACAGAGGAGACAGAAGTGGGGCTTCAGTGGCCGAGTAGTTGGAGTACCTGAGTCCCAGAGGGGCAGAGCCAGTAGGGGTCAACACCAGGAGCCCAGACATACTCTTGCTCCCCCAGGGGAAGTGCCAGACACCCAGCTCGAACAACAAAGTGCTGAGACCATTGATGAAAGCAACAGTGCTGGAAAACAACCCCAGGGGAAGAGATTTTGGGCAGCCAGACCCTCTCCCCCACCCCTCAGGAAATTGAAGGCTATAATTCACGGAGCCAACAAAGAGACTCACAATCTCCAGAATAAGAAA
>CM053622.1:288427203-288453402 GCA_028646595.1 Phalanger gymnotis | reverse complement strand
CCCACACTGGGCTCTGCTCTGCTCAGCTCCCAGCTCCGTGTGGGATAGACCTTACCCAGAGACCATCCAGGCTGTGCTGGGTTGGAGCCCTGCTTTCCTCTGCCACTTTGTGGGTTCTGCAGTTCTAGAATTGGTTCAGAGCCATTTTCTATAGGTTTTTGGAGGGACTTGGTGGGGAGTTCACGCCAATCCCTGCTTTCCAGCTGCCATCTTGGCTCTGCCCCCCTACATATATTTTTTAATAGCAGTAATGTAATTTTTGGTTCTATCCTTCTACATGTTGAAAATTTTACAGTTGAACAGACTATGTAAATTGTAGAATTTGAAAGAGGAGCCACCTAAGGTCATTAGATTTTTAGGAATCCATGTACTTGGGTATTATTATATTTTTGTTGTAATATACAAAGTGTTTTCAAGCAATCTCATCTAATCTTTACAATAACACTGTGAGGAGGGAGGCTGGATATCAGTGTATCCATTTTGCAGATAATGGGTATTAATATAGCCATTTTGTAAAGCTCAGAGAGTTTTTCTGGCCCAATGACAGAGAGCAAAAAAAAATGTGGAGATGGGAGGCAAATCTGTTTTCTGATCCCAAGTGCAGTCATTTTCTCCATGAGAAACAGTTCTCAATAACGTCTTAAGGGTCATAAGTATTGACACTGAAAGGATAGGCTTTTGGGGCTAGGACATCGCAACTTCCCTGGGTTAATTGAGAACAATGATATCACGAGCTTCAGCCTCTCAGTTGCCTCTTTGCTAGAGAGAGAGACAAAGAGAGACAGAGACAGAGAGAGATAAAAAGAGACAGAAAAACAGAAAGAGAGAAAAGAGACAGAGAGAGAGAGACTGAGAGAAAGAGACAGACAGAGAGAGAGAGACACAGGGAGAGATAGACAGAGACAGAGAGGCAGAGATTAGTTTACAGCATTTGCCATCAAGAATGAAACAGAGAATAAAAGCAGGCTGAAGCTGAGGATTATCAAGTAATATTGCAGCTCAGCTGAAATTACACAACATAAATTTATAATGGGAAATATTTGTATAATTCCATTAATCTCTCTGGAGATGCTCAGCAATTTAAGAACAGGAATGGAGAAATACATGAGAGGTTTTCCAGAACTGCAGATTAACATGTTGAGAATGGTAGAAAGTTAAGGAAGGAGGATGGCTATGGATGCTTGGGTGGTATCTAGTAAATTATTGAAATGGCTGACCATGATGTCAAGTTTCAATAGGTTTGGACAATAGAGTTAATTCAAGGGAACTGGAATACAGTGCCAGTGAGGGAAAGGGAGAAGTGGAAGGTGTGTGTGTGTACGTATGTGTATCCATCCATCCATCCACATGTCTACACATACATATATACATCCACACACATATATACACACATATATGTACACATACATATACATATATATGTATATACACATCTACACACATACATACATATACACACTGAATTACTTCTAAGATCTTAAAATCTAAAATCATATTCTCTAACACATAGATAGCTATAGATGTATTTGAGTGTATATGTTAGAGAGTATATTAGTATATATAGTTTGTATAAATAGGTTAGAGAGCCTAACATATATGTATATATGCATATATGCATGTGTGTACATATATATGTATTTTACATACTTTGTGTATATGCATGTGTATATATACACATATTATATATATACATATATTATATATACATATATTATATATATACATATATTATATATATACACACATACATGCATGTGTGCATGATTTTGGATTTTAAGACCTCAGAAGTAGTTCAGCTCCATGAGAAGATGAAATATGAGACATTTTTCATGTTTAGAGTAGAGATAGAAGTCACTGGAGTTGAGAAGGAACAGACCCTTTGAGGCAAGGATATTATTTTACTTATTTTTTTCTGAACCTATGATTTCATCAATATAGGAAATTTTGGATTTAGAAACTCTACTGATAGAGATTAAGAATTCATCTATAAAATATATTCTTAGAGAATTGTCTGCAGCATTGGAAACCTAAGGGAATTGTGTATGGTTTTGCACCTATGTATCAGAAGGACATAAACTCAATTCTTCTATGCACTGAGACTGGTCATAGAGATTGCACCATGCCATATTTCTGAAGAGTGAGATTCCTAAAGAGAATGGAAGAAGCTGATGTGGAGAGAAAGCATGGGGCAGGTGCCATGATGAAGTTGAGTAGGGAGAGTGACCTAGGGTTTGGTAGGCAACAGTAGTAGGAGAGGGATAGCAGGCTTGGCATGAGGAAGACTGTATGCTAGTAGAATGAGTATTAGATTTGGATTCAGGAGATACCTTGGCCTTAATCAATAGCAGTGTAATTGTGACCTAGTCACATAACTTCTCTAAGATTCAGGTTCCTGGTCTCCAAGTTGGTGTTAATTGTATTTATAATACCAGATTCATAAATCTATTGGGAAGATAAGCTGAATAGTGTATAAAAAGTACGTTGTAAGCCTTAAAGTTGTCCTTTCCATTCATTATAACAACAAATGAAGAAAATAGGTCATATAATGTGATAATCTAGTATAGTCAGAGACTTTGGATGTGAAGATGTAAAGTTTTGCTAAGGGAGAAAAGGGATAGCTTATTGATGGATAGTCTAGAATCAGCAATAAGTAAAAAAAAAATAATATGCCAACCCATTCTCTAAGGCTGTGAGATAAATGTTGGAGGCAGAGTGTGGTGAGTGGTGGTGAAAGAGGAGAGAAGGCATGGGAGAGGGTTGAGAGGATGTCATATCCTCAGCAAAAATCTAGGTTTCAAATATAGTGAAGAGGGGAGGGAGTAGTCAAGTGAAAGCCACACAATGTAAGAAAGTTTGCTGAGAATAGAAATTAGCAAGGACATGGTAGACTAAACTAAGGAGAGTAACATGGTAGGAGAAGGTCTGGAGGGAAACAGGGTTTATCAAGATGGGGATGAGAATTCAGAGTTTAGAAGTAGTAGAGATACAGAGCCTGCATGAATTGGGGAGAAAGCAAATTAGGTAAACTAGACTGGGAAAACAAAGATTCGAGATAGACTGAAGCAGCACATGTCTGTAGTGGACTATTATATAGAAATTTTTCTGTGACTCAGGAAGGTAAAGACAGCATGATTTAGTAGATGGGATATTTTATTAGGAGTAAGGATTATTTGGGTTCAAATTCTGTCTTAGACACATTAATTTTGTTACCCTGAGTGAGTCACTTAATCTTTGTGCCTCAGTTTCCTCTGCTGTAAAATGAGAAGGTTGTACTTGATGACTTCTAAGTACCATTCCAATTTTAAATCTATGATCTTATTAATTTAAGAATAGTAGTTTCTAACAAGCCCCATATAATTTTGCGTTGCCTAAGATTCACAAAATATACTGTTATTTTTCAAATGATAAGCCCCTGAATGCTCTATAGAATGGGAAAAAAACAACATAAAAATAAAACCTGAGTAACTATTATATCATCAGTCTAATACATCGCTTTCCCTATACCCTTCTGGGAACCTGATTAAGAGCTAAATCAACATGCTTTACAACTAAATTGATTGGTTAACATAATATAGAAGGAGGAATAAATACAATTTCAGACTTAATCACAGTTTCTTTGGTAAGATGAATCCCTAAGGATCAATCTGTCTATGGTGCTTCTTGATCAGTCAATCTTTTCTTAAGACTTTTTCCATTATTTCTGGGATCTGACCAAGGTATGAAGTCCTTTGTAGACATGTAAAGAGTTAATTTTTCTTAACTTGGGACATTTATAATATACACATGAAGAATCTGTTTTGTGCTAGAAACTTAGCACCAACAGAGAAATATGAAAAATAAATGTGTTCTAAAAATTAAATAAGAAGTCAAATTGTTGATTTTACATCATGTACGGCATCTGGAGGTTTTGAAATTGGCAAACTGTGAGTTTTGTCAGAGAAAGAGAAAAACTCCCTTCACATGAAAATGAGAGAATGAAACGAGTTCAAATGAGATTGAATATCAACACTTAACCATTCTTTTTCATGGTAACATTTCAGTCCAGCAAGTAATTATAATCTACAAGGGCATATGTGACATTTTATCATTTTCTAACATGTTTACAAACAGTTTCTTGTTTGATCATCATTGCAGTCAGTGAGGGGAGAGGGCAAGGTAATTATATTTGTAAAATTCACCATTTTAGAGGCGAGAAAATTTAGTTTTGGAGAGCTTAAGTGACTGACTCAAAAATCACACAGCTAATAAGTGGTAAATGGCCCTAAAGTTTTCTGCTCTTTCTTCTATAGTATATGGTCTTTATATTTTACATTGAACTTCAGATGGAGATTCCCAAGAGCAATACTTAGATTTTATAAAAGAGTCATTTAATGTGAATACACATAAATATTTCCTTTTTTTATTTTTCAGCTCTAAAAAATCTCAATAATTCTGAAGAATTTTAAGAAATTGCAAAAGGAAAAATACGGTGTACTTTAAAATGATACTTCTAAACCCAATTGAGAGTAATTTCTGTTATGAACTCTTTGATAATGAATAGCAAATCTATTCCTGCACACTGTTCCTCAAGAATTCATATGAATAGAAGCATGGTCACTCCTTGAAGTATTGAAACTTATTTGTTTTTCAAGTTTCATGATTTCGTCTGGGTTATACACCTAAGGAACCTAGTTCTTGTAGCGCTTGAAGAGTCTGATTTCTGAAGAGATTGAAGGAATAGAATAGACATGGACACAAAATAGAACATACCAAACTAATATTATTTTCCCATTTATTTAATATTTCATTTTCTACCAATTACATGTAAAAACAATTTTAACATTATTTTTTTCAAATTTTGAGTTTCAAATTCTTACCTTCCTCTTCCCCCTCCCCCCAGTAAGAAGGCAAGGGATTTGAGACAGACAAACAAACCTTCTTAAATTGAAAAATCAGTTGATTGATATTAAGCTATGGAATTTAACAATTTCATTAAAATTATTTATACTTTGTAAAAACCCAAAGTACAGAAAATATTTTACAGACAGAAATAAGTAAAATCCTTAGGCTTTTTCTCAGTAGGTTCTTATAGACTGTTGTATTCTGATTATTCTCAGAAATCTAGTAAATGAAATGTAGCCCTATAATTCTCACTAATATAATTCTAAAAATGCTGTTATGACTTCTGTCATCATCACCAGCAACATTTACTTTACACTCTTCAAAGAACTTCAGACAGGAACTATTTGAACTTTTTTTTTTCTTTACAGACTTTCTTCTTTGCTCAGGTTAGAACAAGTTAAACCATTTATCTATGATCTAAGTATATTTCATTAATATATCACTTTCTGATTTCATCTTGAGATGTTAGGTATATGAGTCACCTCCATCATTTCATCATACTTTATGCCTGCAACATCTTGTTCAGGCCAACTGCGATTGCCTCCCTGAAGGCTTCAAATTTATGTAGAGCATGTCCCCAATACTGGTAGTATAATGAATTCTAATATTAAATGGCTGCATTTTTAATCTAGATTTGAAGTATAGCCAAGTCTTTCTGAGTTCTATCAGATAAAATGTCAACTGTCCACATTCAAGCCTCATTATTTTGTGTTACTATAAATGCTGTGATGTTTATTTATGGAAGTTTATAAATGTCAAATACTAAAATTAAACATTGCTACAACAAAAAGACTAAAATATATTCCTTGAGCCATGTGCATTTTCATTGCTAAGGCAAACAATTGCCCAGATTTCTTGTGCTTTCAGTATATAGTGAGCCTCACAAGAAAGCGTGAACTAGGAGTGTTAATGGAGCTATATCAGGAAAAATGGGACAGGAAGAATAGGACTAACAAGGGAGATTGGAAGCCAGATGGAAGATGACCAGAACTAGGACTATAATTAGAACACACACATGCACATACACACAAGCATATTATTTTCCTTTTTAAGAAAAAATCCAAAATCTAGCTCTTTAGTGAATTCAATATCACAAATAAATATTCATATTATATGTTGAAGCATAGAATTTCTCTTCCTACCCAAAACTATACATTACAAAGAAAGTGTACTGTGTTGTGTTGATGTCTCATATTGTCATGATAAAATTTTATGTCCTATGATGCTTGCCATTCATTTCTTTGAGGTTTGCTAAATCTGCCAATTCACAAAAAGGAATTTTTAGTACCCATGGGGAACCCCAATGTATCATGTACTATGGAAATTCTTATACTATCCAGAAGTTAAAAACAAGAAAAGAATCATTGACAGAGGACATAAAACAGGTCCTGATCTAAAGCTATGGATACTTCATAATGTTGAGAGAATGTTAAGGTATATGAAGCCTCTGGAAAATATATTTGTAGATTTATATGTGAATTATGAAGCACTGTGAATTTTCAAGCATAAAAAATGATTAAATAATGAGTATCAGCTTAAGTAACAAGTAGTTATATTTACATATAGCATGCAAATGATTTAAGCAAACAGGGAAATTTGATTATGTAGCAAAATAATTTGGCTTGAGAATAACCCTAGCCTGGCACAAGTCAAAGTAATCAACATGGAATTGGGTTTTCAATATGATAATTTTTCTGTCAATAAACATTCTGAGACAAGAGAGCTCAATGCAAATCCAATAGACTGGTGTTCTGTTAGATTGGTGAAGTGAGATGGCGAGGAAATTTGAGATAATATAGTGGAAAGAGATATACTCTTATAATCAGTAAGAGAGAGATTCAGGTCAAAGCTCTAATATATGCTGACTTAGTGACCCTAGGTAAGTCATTTAATATCTCAAGACCCCAGGAAGCTCTCTAAGTAAGTTTTGAAGCCGTTGTCAATTTGCTTTGATTCATTGATTAGAGGAAGGAGTTTCCACACTGAGAGTTGCCTATTTTATGAAATCACAGGTCCAGACACCCCTTCCTTCCTTCTAATAAAGAGGATAATTTAAATCAGAAACAGATCTGAGAGAATGAGTGTAATTATGAAGTGAAATCAAGAAACATCTCTGAGTGCCTTCTATGAGCTAAGCACTGAGCTAAATTTTGGGAAAGCAAAGAAAGCCATAAAGACTGCTTTTGTCATCAAGGAGCTAATATGCTACTGAGAAAGCCAACAGTAATCAATAAGGTAGGACTTAAGAGACCTCTTCTAGTGTCTCCCTCTTCCTGGCTATTGTACAGTTGTCCTAAGCTGGATATCAGATAAAAGATAACCTAATTTTGGGAATTCTCTGAGTAAAATACACGGAGGCTGCTAAGTTACTGGGTCAGGCCACTTGGTGAGCATCGCTGCTGATGATAGAGCCATAATTTGGAATTTTTTATACTTAAGGCAGTGCCACAAAGGTTTCTGAGGCAGGCATCTGGATAGAAGGGACAATGCCTTCCAGGGTAGGGGTTGAGACTGGAGAGGCAGTGGGGTGGTCCAGTGCTAAGTTCACTACGCATTACCACCTGATAGCTTCCTATTTTCACTAATTATTCTTGCTAAAACTAGGTATTAACCTTTGTGGTTTTCTACTGGTAAAAGACTCTAAATATCATTGACTTTCTCTAAATTAATTTTAGTTCATGCTTTAGATATGGTCTAGCTGTTAGAAAATAAAATTTCTAAATAGTAAACTTAGACAGCAAGGACTTTAATTCCTTGTTCCCAGAAGAATATCTGCAAGGAATGATCCAGTATTAAGTGGAAGCATGAATTGGGGAGTTGAACTAGAAATGTCTCTGAAAGGCTAATCTCTTTGAGCCTGTGCTAAATTAATGAGTAATGACACTACTTTCCAACAGAATTTATGCCTAGATGCATAAAAAATGGTTATGAAGAATGCTTTACACACCACCCAGCTAAAAGTATATGTGTAGGTTTTTTTTTTTTTTTTTGTGGAAAGCTCAGTGGGGGAAGGGTAGACCACACAAAAAACATGAAGGTAAAAAGTGTGATCTTGGAAGCACTCTCTTTGGAGAGAGAACTTTGATCACTAAATTATCTGTGACAGGAAGTTCATTAAATCTTAGATTAATTAACCGGGTCATGTTTCTTACATGTTTCATTTCAAGTATAGCTAAATAGTATTTATTTTCATACTGTGGCCATGTCTACAATGATTTAAAAAGAACCAGTGAAGTCAATGGGAGAAAAAGTTCAGTTTAATTATTTGGTGTAATAGAGACCAAGCAATTGATTAGGTGACTACACTTCGACTTTTTAACCTTTTGGTTTAGCTTTTTGAAGACAAAGACTTTATGCTTATAATTTTCTGAGAATGCCTCATTTTAGGTTGATGGAATTAGAGGAGGAATAAAGGATATCTTTATTTAGGATAGTTGAATTCAAGCAGAAAATTTTATGAAATTGTAGAGTTTGCCCATATTCCATTTATGTCTCTTTTCCTTATTCTTTCAGGAGGTAGAAGGCAGAATCAAAATGCAAAAGATTGTATTTTTACTGAGAAAGACAAAAGGAAAAGGTGGAAATTTTCAAACATTCTAAAATTCAAACTTTAGGGTATTAGTCAACACAAAAAGGAATCACTCTATTATTTACATTTACAATTTACAGTTACAATTACAATTTACCATTACAATTATTCAGGAAATATGCATGAGTTCTTCATGTATATGTTATTAGTTTTCTTACTCAAAGAATAATACTTTTTATAACAATTTCAAAATACTTCTTTTTCTCACTCAAAAATACTTTCTTACAATCATCTCAAAATCCATTTTTAATGATCAGATCTGCTATACAATTGTGAAAACATTATATCAGTCATTTCATTGTGTGATTCTTCATTTAGCTATAATCTACATTGCTTCTACCCCGTTCCCACAAATTATGCTCTGTTTCATTTTTCATTTAAGAGGCTGCTAATTCTAATTTTAATCCTCCATTTGAGTAACTCCAATTTAAAATTGTTGATGAGTCTTGGCAATATTTAGCTCTAATTTAAAAAGTAAATATTGCATTTATTTTAGCACGTTGGCCTGAACAGACGCCTGCATTTATCATGTCCTGGCATTGATTAGTCTACTCATGGTTCAATTGATTCAGACATTTTTACCCAGATAGCCATATTCCCACTGAGCATTAAAATGTGCTTCCAAACTGTTTAAGCCTGTCTTGGCTAAAAGGCAGCTTAGTTGCAAACTTTGTATTCAGCAGGCACTCCTGTTGCCTGAGCAGTATGCTTAATGTTAACAGTACATGGCAAATGCCAGGGTGCTGCCAGTCTGCAGAAGTTGAAAGAAATAGAAGGGAAGTATTTTGAGGTTTCTTTTTCCAAACCACAGGGTGTCGATGGAAACAAACACGGCAGGCCCATCAGGCCTTCACATTTCCCTTAAGTGCCAAGAGGCGGTTCTTTCTCAGTCACCACAATTGTTCCTGTTTAACATGGCAGTCTTAAGCCAGACATAATTAGTCTTTTTCTTGACAAATCATTTGTGCCAAGTCTTGACAAGTTGGAAACCGAAACGGTTATGTTGCATTCTTTAGGGTCTGAACCAGACAAGATTTTTTTAAAGAAGAAATAAAAATGAAAAGGAGTACATGGTAAGCTGTAACAGAACCATATCTCTATAGTGAGTACAAAGTCCACATCATGTTTGATCAAAATAATTTGGGAGGATTTTATTGTTTTTTGCTTTGTTGGTGCTGTAACATTTAATTGTGTATTTGTATACTTAAGTATCATAGATGTCTATAAGAGCAATATGGCATATAAGACTAGAAAATCTGAGAGTAATTTAGTGTTAAGGAGAGCCCTAAAATATAAATATTGTAATATTTTTGTATTTTACATTCGGTAATAATGATAGCTCACATTCATATCACACTTTAATGTTTATAAACTGATATGTGATTTAGTTTACACATCTATAAAATGAGGATAATGATAACACATACTTGCCAGTATTGTTGTGAGGCTAAAATGAGAAATAGTAAAAAGCACTTTATAAACCTTAAAGTATTAAATAATGCTAATTATTATTATAATTACTATTGTTAGTTATTATTATTATTATAGTTTGTTTACCATTTTTGGATGTCTTGGGTTATATTGGTCCAACATTTGATAATATTTCCCCTGAAGGTAGCAGAAATGGGCTACCTTCCTTTGGTACCTTTGCCTGTCTTTGGGCACACTAAAACCATCAAATGATCATTTTTTTAATGTTTTCATTGGTGTCTCTCTTTGGAGAGTTTGGATGAAAAAAAGATTTTTTTTTCTCAGTGATTTCAGAGAGTAGCTATTTTCAGAATATCAAATAAAATTTTCTATCAAATAAAATATAAGTGCTTTATCCTGGCACTCACACTCCCATCATCTGTCTTGGACTACATTTGTTGCTTTATCTCATAATCTTTCCCTTCTTACAATCAATGTTCTAGTTAAACTCTCCATTGACTCTCTGACCTTCCTCTTTCACCCATTCCACCACTTTCGATTGGTGCTCTCATATCTCTTTCTATCTCTTCCCTTGCCATTAGAATAGAACCTCTCTACATACACCTCATATCCCTAAACTTCACCTTTTGAAATCTTCCTCCCCCCAATGCTCATTGCAAGTACAACCTTCCACTAGAAGAAAACATTCTTCATCTGTCTTCCATCACTCTCTCCTCAAATTTCTCATCATACTGTCCCTTGAACTGTTCTGGTCTACTTAACTACATTATCCCTTGTGTGGCAGTTATTTATCACTCTTTTTCTTCTTGTTAGTTTGGAATGTCTTCGAGGGCAGAGACTGAGTCTTAATTTATTGTTTTATGCACAGCAATAATCACAAGGATTCATACATGGGAGATAGCGTTTTTTTTTAAATTGAGTAGTTGTTCTGTTCCCATCTCATTTTGTTTTTCTATAGTTTCCTTGACATTTGTCCTGACATTTCTATCACCACCAATTCTGTCCTTGCTACTCTTTTTTTTCCTTTGGATTCATCTAAGCCTATCCTCTTGATGCTTCCATTCTCCCTTATCTTATTTTAAGATTTCTCTTCAATCCTCTGCATCATGCTGCATTATTTGTTAATTGATTTAGAATATCTTCAACCACATCCTGACCAAAAGGAAAAAAATATGACATGGCATTATGGTACCTGGCCATTAGTTCTTTCGTGTCTAATATTTGAGGATTGTTCACGACAGTGAGAATCTTTGATTTTCTCCTTATTAATATGGCAAGTCCTACTCAACATGAAATGACTTGGAGATTTTTGTAGACATGGCCATAGGACACACTTCATCATTCCTATTGTACTTACATACATACACACAAATATGTAGCACATATATACATATATATAGGCATACATGTATACATATCTATATAAGCACATAAAACATGAGTCAAAATTTAGGACTTACCAGATGGCTTTTTAGTACTAAGAGTCTTTGGTATAGCCCTGGGTATAAAAATGATATCTTTAGCTTAAGAAATTGAAACCTCATCACAAAATCTTTTAATTTATTACTTTGAATAAATGACAACTCTCTGGGCCTCAGTTTCCTTATCTGTAAAGTTAGGTGGTAGTCTAAATAGCCTCAAAGGCACTTTCATGCTTTCAAACTATGCTCTTAGGAATTCATTGATTATAGATGATATATTCAAAGAGCTTTTATGTTTACCCCTTATCCAGCTGAAGGAGGAACCTAGGTTATTACATACATAGTGATACAGTTAACAGAGTTGGAAATCAGGAAAAACAAAAAGATAGGAAATGGCTTCTATTTTTCTCACTTCTTTTTCTCCCTTTGCATTGTCTGACACAAAGCTTCCCTTTACACAGAGGGAAAGAACTCATAGACTTTCTAAAATGGCTTTCACCTTTTCAGAGGGGGTTAAGTCCTTCAACATAATTAGAAAGAATAATCCCTATTTTCCCCCACATCAGTCTCTGCTTTTGCCATTATTTTCCATGGAACAAGATAACATTTATTCCTTCAGACAAGAGAATATTTGCTTTCTTCAGTTAATTAATAAATTAAATGGTCCTTTAAAATAAAAACAAAACAAAACTGAACAATAGCAAAAATAAAAAAAAAACACCAGAAACATTTTATTTCTGTTTTTTCATCTAAAATCAAATGAAGGTGACATCTTTAAAATACTAGGAGATTTTGGAGACATTTGCGGAACAGAAGCGTAGAAATAACAATGTGCTATAAAATGCCTTTAAAGGGTTAAACATAAGGACTATCTTTGAATAGCTATGACTGCAGTGAATCTGTGGAAACAATGTTTTCTCTGTTTTTTTAGCCAAGGTCAAGCTTCAGCTGCCTTGTCTTGGATACAACTAAAGCCTGTGGGCTCCTTGAGACTTTTTAGGTAGCCCAGGATTTGGGAAATGGGTTGGGGGCTGAACTGTGTGGCCAAATTTTTCAGAACATTTAGGCAACTTGGTGACTGATTCCTAGGCCCTGATAACAGAGTATTGAGTTGCATGAGATGAAAATAATAAAGTATGAGTGAACCTTAATTGCTGTGGCAAAAGAGTTTACAAAAATATACAGACTATCCAAAGACCAATCTAGGAAAATTTCCTCAGCAGGGAGCACCAAATTGCAAATTAATCAATACTGTTTACACTTCTACTGTTTTCTCTTATCATCTGTTTGTTTGAACTAAAGTCTTCTGTCTTCATTACAGGTCATTAATGCCTATCAGGGAATGGTAATGTGTTTAAATTCCTCTAAGTATCTTAGAATTTCATAGCAGGCTGTCACTATTTTAATATAATTGTTATTGTGGCCAAAGGAAAGAGTCTTTCTTAAATCTAACAATTAGGCATCCTTCACAGTAGAATTCTAAACACAATTCCATTTTATGGATTTTCTATTAGTGCTTTCTTGCTACGTTTTATCTCTTACCATTACTGTGTTTCTGTTTGATCGTCTACATGTATACATATGTGTCATTAATATACCCAAAAATATTTCAATGTATTCCCAAGTATACATATCCAGGTAAAGGGGGAAAAAGAAGCATAAGGCACCTAATTATACAGTTCTAAAAATGATAGAAATTATGGAAAAATGTCTATAAACTTAATCAAGAAAATCTACCTAATATGCTGACAGTGCCTGTGATGACTCTTTTTCAGATGAGAATTTCATCCATTTTGCAAGCATGGGGTCCTTACAGGGCCACCAGCTTTATGGCCTGTGTGCATGCATAATCTATGTTATTATTTTAGAAGGAACATTTAGTAAATAAGCCTGCATTCCATGGTTCTGTTTTAAATTCATAGGAGAGAAATGGATACCGGCAGAAAAGACAGTAATAAACAACTAGAAAGTTAAAAAAAAACAAGAGAGCTTCTTAATTGAAGCATCCAGAGCCTCTAGCTGATATTCCAGGAGTGCAGAAAATATGTACTGCTTGAAAAAACACAAGTGCCCAGGGAAGCCGTGTGTGTTTACCCTGGGTTTTCACAATTTAGAATTGTGGATGCTTGAATGAGTAACTACAGTGGCTAATTGTGGCAGGATTTGTCTACTTGCTTCCTGTCTGACTCGTGCTAACCTTTGAGTCATTTTCTTCATTGCCTCTGTAAATACAGGTAATGACATTCTGCAATTACCATGAAAATAACTTCAAATCCAAAAAAATTTCAACTCAAAATTTAGAAACATTTATAGCTGTGAAATGCTCATTTAAAAAATAATTTAGAGGTCGGAAAAGGGCAGGTACAACTTCAGTGAAGTGAGTAGTTGAATCATTTTGCTATGTCGTGTTGGTTTTTAACAACTGGTAGTTTGTCTTTTTTTCAGTTCAATAGCAATAATGTGGTTGCATTCATCATGTGGTATATAGATTCATTATGCGTTTGGGTGGTATTTTAGAGAGCTGTAGTAGAGTTGAGTTAAACACAAGTGGGCATAAGCAGTGGCATAGGATGTGTCTAGATTAAGCCATAGTCTTATTAGAGAGCTGAGGCTTGCCTGTTCTAATCCAGGATAAAATTCCAGGTCCTACTTCTTCTGTAGTTTCTTTTGGAATCTCAAAAGACCCCTGGGGTGAGGAGTGCCTTTTCAACTTTAGATTAGATACCATGACCTTTATAAAAAAACAAACCTTCCCACCACTATGTACATCTGGGTGACTGAATTGGATTACCACAATGAGCTCCACTTGGGGTTACCCATGAAGACCACATGGCACCAACACTTAGAGTCAAAAGAAGTCATTCAACTGAGTGAGGAATGCTAATGGGATTGAAACCACTGCCCTATTTGCTTTTGAATATCCCAGGATGGAGTAATTATGGCCACAAATCAGGTAGACTTTACAGCTAGGCATATTCTTAGAGATCAACTATTTTGAACCCCTTTTGAACATTGATTGTAAGAAGGGAAAGATTATGAGATAAAGCATAAAGAGTTAGAGATGTGAGAAAAAAACATATTCTGGGGACTGGGAGCAGCTGGTCAAAGGCATGGGCATGGTGGATGGAATGTTGCACATGAGGAACAGCAAGTGTATTAATGTAGTTAGTCTACAAAGTACATAGAAGGAAGTAATGTGTGAGACTAAAGGAAGGAAGAAAGGGCCCGGGTTTTGAAGAGCTATAGATGCTAAAAAAAAAGGAAGACATATTTGATTCTAGAGGTAACCTGGACCCTTTGAATAGGGGGCTACAAAATTAGAACTATACTTTAAGAAGTCCACTTGTCAGCAGTGTGAAGGTCTTGTGAGAATAGTTGCTGTAGCGAGTGGGACAGAGAATCATTTAGAGAGGAGCAGATGGTCTAATTTGCTTCTGTTAAGGCCCACTTAAGATTAGATAGAAATTTGAAGTGGACCAAAAGAGCATGGTTTTGTAACTTCTGCCCTTCCGAAGCATATTCAAAACATACAAACACACACATGCGCACATATAAAAAAGGGGACAGAACAGCAATTTAGAAAAATCTTAAGTTTCGGAATTTTAAAAAAATTCCTCAAGAAGGAACATATATGTTATATATCTGTCTTCATTTTTCAACAACATATAGTCTAATCCCTTCTAGAAATGACAGATGTGAATTTGGTTTAGAGAGTGAATATTATCATGTGAACCAAGAGAACAACTAACAAATTCATGAATTCTATTCCTGTTCATTCTTCAATTTCAAAGATTAAAATGTTACCTTGCTTAAATTGTATTTCTTGCCTCAATCCAAAGTGTTGACTGAGATCAACTCTTTGGGGTTGATCAAGACAGGGAATTCTGTCAGGTAAACTAATAAACAGCAGGGTATTTTTGTCAAAAGTATAAAAAGAGGATAATTCTTGAACTTGCCAATTATTATACTACGGTCAATGTATATGTATCCACAAAAAGCCATTTATTTGGTTGTTAGTTTTACTTGCAGTCAAAGAGTTTTTATTTGTTTGGGTTTTTTTTTTGGTCAATTCCTTGGGATAGTACACAAGTTACCTATCTTATACTTCCACTCCCTTCCCACCTTTTTCCCCTAACAGATTAGGGGAAATCTAAAAAAAATGTCCATTTCTTCTTTCTTTGGTGAAAAAAAAATATTTTTTTTACCTTGTTCAATAAATAAGAGCTAGCTATTGTTTCTTAAGAGATTTGCTTTTTCATTTAACAAATATTTGTGATGATGAGTCCTGCGGAGTACACACTAAACACCTTTTTTTCTTTCTGTTCTCCTGCAGTTTTGATGTTCAATCCCATGGCGTTTAGCATCTCTCTTTCTTTTTAGTGGTTAGCATGGCTGTTTTTAAATGCATTGAATCATGGAAGCAAATAAAGGAAGGGAGCCTATAGGCAGTTCAGTCATGTGTGTCCATGTGAAAGTTGCCTGCACACAGCCTGGGGGGAAGCAACTTCTCTGCCTTTAGATATACAGAGGCATGCTGTCAGCATTTTCTTGGAGAAAATACATTTCTGTTTTAAGTAGGAGAAGAAAAGTATATATAGAAGAAGAAAGCTTGCGCTTTGAGACCTGTCTAGGTGTCTTTATAAGCCCCTGGTAAGCCATTAGATCTGTAGTTTTTGAGGCTGTGACAAATACAGAACATTTAAAACAAGTGAAAGATTATCTCTTCTAATGATTAGCAATCTGTTGCCCAACTTACCTTTCTGATATCTCCCTTTCTCTTTTTTCTTCACAGGTGAAGCAAACTTTAAAACTGCCTTTCTTTTGTTTGTCTCTTCATAGCTATGCCCAGGAAGGCCATTGGGTCCTAATACAGAAAAGAAATTTCTGGGACCTTTGCTCCTACAATGCCAGAAATGAAGAATGAGAGTGATTTTCAAGTTTCTAGGTAGAGATGCTAATAAGGGCAATATGTTTGGATTCAAAGAAGATGACCTTTTGCCTCTAGGATAAAATAAAAGCTGCTTTGTTCAGCATTTCAAGCCTTTCACAGTTCTCCTCCAGCCATCCATTGTAAGTTTCAATAATCAATAGACATTTAAAAGAATTAGGGGCTTTTCAGGTTTATTAGATATCACACCCTTCATGATGTCTATGTTCCTGCCAATCTGCTCTACTTGTTGTTACTGGGGCTGTCTACTGTATTTCTTGCTTCCTCAGTCTTTGAATTGGCTATCCCTGGAATGAACTCTTTCCTCACCTCTGCCTCTTAAAATCCTTCAAGTAAATCAACATAGAGTTTACCTGCCACATCCTACAGGAAATCTTTTCTGAAAGTCATCATTGTCAAAATATCTCCAGAGCCTATAGCATTAGCTGGCACTCACTAGGCCCTTAAAAATGCTCATTGATTGGCTGATTGACTGCTCTCCATCATCCCTCCTGTCCGTTCAGTTAGCAGGTACCCACTAGGCCTTTAATAAATGTTCATTGATTGATTGATTGACTTCTTTCCATCATTCCTCAAATCTATTCAGTTTCTGAGTCTTTTTGATTCCATCTCTTCAAAATCTCTCTCATCAATTCCTTTCTCTCTCCTCACAGCACAGATAGACAAGAGAATAGGCTATGGATCAGTACTCGCTATATTATGTCAGTCACTTTTTTTTAGTATTAATGACATCCAGGAATTTCTACTCCCTTCACCCCCACACCCTTAGAATTTTTCCCTCCTTCAAATATCTTCCATTGCTTAGTATATTTTGTACAATATTTTGTATATATTTATATACAATATATATTTTTATATGATCTTTAGTATCAGTTGTCTCAATTGATCTTAACAACTAATCCTGTGTTATTACCACTCCTGTTTTCATAGTGAGGAAACTGAAAATAGGAGAGTTTAAGTGACTTCCCCAATGTGTCAAAACAAGGAAGTATCAGATCTCGGATCTTTTTGAAAAAATACAGTGCTCCAGTCTCTACGGCAACCTGACTGTTAAAACTTCTCTATTTCCTAATCTCTAAAAGGTGATAGAAAAACAGAACAAAAGAAAAGGGAACTTTACCACATATCTCACAGAGTTGTAGAGAAGCTCAAATGGGATACCATACATACAGCAATTCTAAAACCTTAAAATACTATGCAAATGGCTCTTATTAGTATGACAGTCTCTTGCTCAGGTCTGTTCAGTGCGGCATGCCACCTTTGCTTCCCATTTGGGTTAGCATACAATGCTGTGGATCTTTACTGAGTTCTCTTTCTACTTCCAAATTTACTGGTCTTTCTCTCTGCTAGGGTTAATAAATGTTGATAATGACAACATGGCATAATGGAAAGCCCTCGACTTGATGTTAAAAGTCTGGGCAACTGTTGGCAAATCACTTAACATCTCTGAATTTCGAATTCTTCATTTATACATAAAAGTAATAATAATACTTGTACTACCTACATCATAAAGTCTTAAGTCATACCATGTAAAATGATACATAATCCTAAACAAATTGTTAGGATTAACTTTTTCAAATAATATATTTATACAGGGTGTCCCAAAAGTCGTAGTGCAGCTGCAAGCTATCATACCTTGAAGATGCACTAAGACGTTTGGATCAACTTATAATTAATAACTTAATTAAAGCCTTATTTACCAAGAATGAGTAGTAAAGAGGGAAGGGGGGAGGAAAGAGAAAGAGAGACAGAGAGAGAGAGAGAGATGGAGAATTATATTGTTGCAAATCCTGGGGATTAGAAGACCTGGATGCAAATCCTGACTTTTCTGTGCTTTAGCAAGTCATACTTCTTTGGGGCTCAGTTTCCTTATCTGAAGAAAAAGAAGGGTTTTGAACCATAATGTCTTTAAGGTCCCATGTTCTGTTTTAGATCAAGGCATTTTAGATCAAGCCAGTTACTTGACATTTAAACTTTTTTTCAGGATATGACTGCTTTCAGAGTGGAGAGTGCTTTGTCCCAAGCTTCAGGGGTTTTGTGCTGCTGTTTTCAGGGCTACTTCTAAGCCACCACAAGCTCTGCCACACCAACATTCCTCCTTCCCTAAGGACCACCAACCAGGTTCCTAACCAAGATCTAAGCAGGGCAAAGCAAGAGAACCTTGCCTCAGTACCAGCAAAGCAATCCCTGAACTCCTGCTCTGATCAGCCTCTTGATTTCCCCCACTGGGTGGGCCTGGAGCCAGAAGCAGCTGCTGCTGCTGCTGCTGCTGCTGCTGCTGCTGCTGCTGCTGCTGCTGCTGTTGCTGTTGCTGCCACCACTGCTGCTGCCACCACTGCCCCACCACACACTTCTCTCACCCACATCTAACAGTTTTCCCACTGACCTGCTAAGTTGTATTTGGTGTTTGTGGGTTGAGAAGTCTGGACTTTGCCACAAGTCAGTGATTCAGAACCTTAAGTCTTGCTCCACCCAGTCTACTCTGGCCTGGTCTGCCCTGGTGGTGCCTGCACTGGGCTGGACTCTGCTCCTAGCACAGGGCAATAGACCCTTCCCAGTGACTATCTAGACTGTCTTGGGCTAGACACTTGTTTCACTTTGTTATTTCATGGGTTCTATAGCTCTAGAATTTCTTTAGAGTCCTTTTTACATGTGTTTGGAGGGATTTGGAGGAGAGCTGAAGGGAGTCCCTGTTTTCAAGCCCCTGTCGTCTGATCAGGGCTCTTTTTGGTGATACTTAAATAGAACAGGTGGCTGTGTGTAAAATGCAGGTGCTGTGTGACGGCAAGCAAAGAGGAACTTTTTACCATTTTTTTTCTTTTGGAGTGCTTCTCAGCACTAAGGCAATCAAGTGTCTTTGATTGAGTCTTGCCTTTGTTTGTAGGAAGGCCCACACCCTTTTGATAATTAGATCTCAAGAGGTGTGAAGCCCTTGGGCCCTGAAAAGGGTATATATAACCAGAGGATAGCCCTTGAACTCAGAATCGAGAATTGAGAATCAAGAACTCTCAGAACTGCAGAAGGAGAGGTTTTGTTTGGGGGCTCACTCGTTGGAAGAGTGCTGATGTGGAGACTCTGGGTAGCTGTAAAGGAGCCCCCTGGCTTTGAAAACTCAAATGCTGGTCCTTCTCTCTCTGGTAACTATGTAAGTATAACTTGGGTCACAGCTAGAAGCCTGTCTGTTGATTTGTGCTATTTGCTCTGTTTATATTTTCTCTGTTTATAATTTCCATTTGTGTTTGCTCTGAATTTCAAGGTGCTGGCTTTCACCCCTGAACTAAGTGAATGGTATATAGATATAGATATAGATATAGATATGGATATGGATATGGATATGGATATGGATATGGATATGGATATGGATATGGATATAGATATAGATATAGATATAGATATGGATATGGATATGGATATGGATATAGATATGGATATGGATATGGATATGGATATGGATATGGATATAGATGTAGATGTAGATAGATATAGATATAGATATAGATATAGATATAGATATAGATATAGATATAGATATAGATATAGATATAGATATAGATATAGATATAGATATAGATATAGATATAGATATAGATATAGATATAGATATAGATATGTGTTTGATCAAAGTGAGATTGTAAACCCCTTGAAGTTGCTTTCCTTAGAAAAGCAGATCAAAGAACTTATGCTAGCAGCCCTCCTCTGTGCTGGTGTTATTGGCCTTACACAGCCACAGTAGCAGCAAGTAGCATTGTTGTCATACCACGGAAGGAGAATTGGATCAGAAAAGAAAGAGTCTAAGCACCATGCCTGTCAACAACCACCATTTCTTTAATTCCCTTCACATGCATAGCATTGTAAGAAATGTATATATTAAGATTTTAATCAAGTAAAGTGTCTTGAAGTGGTTATATAAGGCCATTGATAATAGCAACAAGCCATTTAGCAAAACAAAAACAAAGGCATACATTTAATGAGAACTTTTAAAAAAAATTAAAATATAGCACAATGGGAGTTTAGAGTTTTGGGGGTAAATGACCTTAAAATCTAGTTTACACTCTCCTTGGCCGCTCCTCTACCTCTGCACCTGCTCATTTTTTAAAGATGGAAAAAATGAGGCTTGGATAGGTGAGTTTTCTTGCCCAAATTAGAATTTAAATCTAAGTCTTTTATCTCTAAATCTACCATTCTTTTTTTCTAAACAATTCTCCAACATAACTTAAAATGCAAACTTTAAAAAATTAGTCATTTTTCAATTATCTCTCATGATACAGAAGGATAACATGAGAAAGTATTGAGAGAAAAAGTCTGAATATAGGACTAGTAGCAGTGGGATGAGGTTGAAGTGAAACAAATGATCTCTTCCCTTAGCCAGGTACTGTCCTTGCTCAGCTATCATCATGCTACTATTACGCTCTCCAAATTTAGAACTTCACTCAAAATTAAGATGCCCATCACGATTTATGTATTCTAAGAGCCTTGATAAGATAAACATGCATGCCTTAAAGATGCTCCCCATAGTCCTGTGGGGCTGAGATAAATAAAAGAAGAGAAAAGTTAAGAAAAGGAAACGTAAATTGGAGGTTAAGAATGTTTCCTAGAGAATGGAATGGAAATGGAAAAGGGAGAGAGGGAAACACTTATTTTCCCCTTGTATTTATTCTTAATTTTTTTCCCACATACTTAGTTTCTCTAGCTGTGTGACTTTGGGTAATTAACATAACCTTCCTGATTCTCAGTTTCTTCATCTATAACATGAAGAGACAGTCACATTAACTTTTAAGGCTCCTCTCAGCTCTAACGTTTTACAATTCCATAAGGAAATAAGAAACATACTCATGTCATATTAGCTAACAATGTAGTGGGGATTCCTCACAAGCAGGGATTTCACTAGATAACTGATGAGATCCCTTCCAATTCTAGATACTGTGATCTGTTGATTTCATAATACATAGTATAATGAATGTCTTTTCCAAAAACCATAACTCAATGCCTTCTCATGATATAGAAAGGACTTTAACTTGTGATTTTATCAGTAGAACACAAACTCTGGCCGTCCACCACACTTAAAGGTCTAAAGTACAGGTGTGGTAACAAACTGCATGTAGCAAAGATGGTCTCTGCACAACAAACACAAAAGAGTTCCGTTACCAGAATCTGTATTGACAGAGGGAACATACACAGATACTTGAAATATTGAGTGGTATAGACAGTAAGTTCCATAGGACAATGACTCATTTCCTTTTTTCTCCTATTATTTTGTGCAAAATGTGGAGATTATATCTGATACATGAAATTTTATGAGCTTAATGAAATATTGATGCTATATCTGGAATAAAATGGCTATATTATCAAATGTAAGTCTTCCATCAGCTCTATAGAATATGTATCAGATGAATTATTGGTGACATCTTTGAACTTAAGAGATACCATTGTTTTGTTTCCTTTATTTAGGCAACTTGGTTTCACAGTAGATAGAGTGCTCAGCCTGGAGTCAGGAAGACCAAAGTTCAAATCCAGCCTCAGATATTTGCTAATTGCACAACTCTGGGCAAGTCATGCATCCTCTATTTGTCTCAGTTTCCTTATCTGTAAAATAAAGATAATATGTTATCACTTACCTCTCAGGGTTGTTTTGAGCATCAAGTGAGATAATAATTGTAAAGTGCTTAGCATAGTGACTTGCACATAGCACTGTATAAGTATGTGAAAAACATAAAATAGGACAGTTTGGTTGGACCAGAGAGTATGTGAATGGCAGTCATGTTTAATGTTTTAATATTTGGGAACATATTGTATTTTTTTTGTTTTCTTTTTTAATCAATTTTTATTAACGTATGGCATAAAACAAGCATTTCCATGACAGTATAATAAAAAGTTGATTCCACATGAAACTGCAAATCTATTATGTATAACTTGTTACTCCTTTTAAATATGTAATGAAACTATCATGTAAATGTCTTGATTTTTCTCTTCTTCCCTACCACTACCTAGAGATGTCTACCATTACACACACACACACGTGTGCATATATGTATATACATACATATGTGTATGTGTATATATGTGCATATATATATTTGTGGAAACATTATAAAAAGCTTTAAACATCAAAGAAAGAAATTTGTATCTCATACTAGAGGCAATAGGGTTCCACAAGAACCTGTTGAGCAGGGAAATGACATGGTCAGACTGTGCTTTAAGAATATCACTTTAAGAGCTATGTAAAGGATGAACTGGAGAAGGGTGGGAGTAGAGAAAAATAATTTAATTAGGAGGCTATTGCAATAGTCTAAGCAAGAGATGATAATGGCTTGAATTATTGCGGTGGCCTTATGAGTGGAGATAAAGAACAAGTGCAATAGACATGATGGTACAATTGACAAGACTCGGCAACTTATTGGAAAAGCACCATTCAACAATAAGGAAAAACCCTCTGAAACATTGGGAGGACACAAGAGTATTGAGAGAAATGAGCTATATATCAAGGCGTGTGCAGGGGGAGTGATATTTCTCATGGTAATAGCCACATTGGTGAAGTAAGGCACTTCCTAACCCTTTTTTCCCTCCTTCTGTTTTGTTTTATTGTTCTTACATACTCTGGTCAAAAAGAGGCACTGCATTAAGAACTTCACCATTATTCACTGAAGTGATCTTGTTTTTGATGGGATTGGCTTTCGACTACCACCAGTATTCAACCCTTGGCAGAAAAAAATTGCCAATCCCCTTTCTTGTCTTTTGTCAATGATTTATTCCTCAAAGATAGCTAAGCTATTATCTTTAGGATTTGTTGTAAATGTATATAGTATCTATAAAGAAAAGGAAATGATGAGAGTCAGAAGAAATATTGGCTTAGACAAAAGTGCATGGTAGCGTTCTTGTCATGGCAGTTGTTAGATGAGAAACTATCTGTGGAGATGGCATCTATGGGACTTGAAGGTGATGTTCTAAGTGGCTACATGGAGTCATTTTACTGGTTTGGTGGCTGCACCTCACTCTGCCTTGGTATACTAGTATATCAGTTTGATTAGGCTTTGATGGCAGGCTGTATATCCCCAATATGCTAGCCAAAGACTTATATATAACTTATAGACTGCCTTCTATAAACACTTCAGCCTGAAACAATTTCAGGAAAAATATTATTCCCAGGGTAGCAGCGCAGCTCACATTGCTTCCACCAAACACTTCTCTGAAAGGCCTCCCCTGAGCTTAAGCCAGTCTGCTTGCAACATTTCAATTGTTTCATTTCTCTTTTTTTCTCCTGTCTTTGTTGTTGCTCTAAATTAAACTCTACTGGAGACTGAAGCATTTCATATTATAACAATGCCTGTCAGGAGTGCTTTACTGTGCATGATAAAATGTAAACTCTTTAATTAACTTTTTTTAAAAGAAATAAACACCAGAAACTGTTTTAGCATCTTAATAAGTATACATTTTCAAAGTTATTTGTGGTTTGTTTCTTCTCTGTTGCACATATCTGATTCTTTGATGCTGTAGATACATGAACATCCTATTTTCAGAGAATTATTTTATTGTAGTGAAGCTTTCCTAATTTGAACTCTAATAAATCATACTTCTACCATTCAAACATACAACACAGACAATTTTCACTAAGTAAAGAATTAAAATAATTTCTTACTCTGAAAAATTTTAGATTTTTAGTTGTGGATAAGGGAAATACATTCTGAATATATAGTAGATTCTCAAATGAATGGAATATTTATAGGGGAAGATTCACAGAGGAACTCGCAACTGAAATGAACCCAGAAGGAAAAGAAAGATCTAAAAAGGTACAGATGAGGAGTGTAACACATTCTAGGCCCAGGTGAATGAAATGAGGCAAATTTTAAGTTTTAGGTATTCTACTATTTTGGTATTCTACTCCAGCTGTGTAAATATTCAAAAATGGAGGGGGAGTAGTGCAAATTAAGCCAACATGTCCTTATACAACTAGGAGGAACAAGAGCTTGGCTGAAGCTACAATTCTTTTGTAGCTTTATTTCACTTTTCTGTATTTATACCTTTAATTACACAAGCTAGATGATAAAATGTTCTCTTTGTTGTTTTACTGCACCATCTTAACACTTGTGTTTATTAGAATTCTATCACTGATCATAGCCAACTTTTAAAATCCTGTATATCTTTAAAAACCTAGCTCCTTTGTTGCTTCCTCATGAAAGTTGATTCACTACTTCCTTCTTTCATGATCCCCATACCCTGTTGGATGTGATTTTATTTGCCTTCAAGTTTTCATGGCCCTTTTTGTATCTCTTATAAACTTAACATTATGTAATTTTCATTGTACTTATTGTACATGTGCTTTCTCTCTTGTATCTGATTTTAAGCAGTTGGAGGGAAGATATCATGTATTATTTATCTTTGTATTCTCATATCCACCTAGAACAGAATATGGCATTTTCCAAGGAGTCAGGATGGGGGGGGCATCCTTTTGTGTCCAAACCTGTAGCTTTTCCATTTAGGAAACTCTTTGATTAAGAAACCCCATTCTTTCTTTTTCCTTCAATCACTTATTAATTTAATTAATTTTTTAACATTCAGTTTTAGAACAATATTTTATTTTTCCAATTACATGTAAAAAAATTTTCTTTTAAAAAAATTTCCAAGTTCCAAATTCTCTCTTCCCTCCTTCCCTTCCACCTCCCTGAGAAGATAAGCAATTTGAAATAGGTTATACATGTGCAATCATGCAAAATATATTTCCATATTAGTCAAAAACACAGACCCCCAAATCTCATGAAAATTAAAGTGAAAAATAGTAGGCTTCAATCTCTAGTCAAATTCTATCAGTTCTTTCTCTGGAGATGGATAACATTTTTCATCATGAGTCCTTTGGAGTTGTTTTGGATCAAGGTACTGCCCAAAATAGCTAAATCATTCACAGCTGATCGTCATAAAATATTGCTTTTACTATGTGCGATGTTCTCCTGATTTTGCTAACTTCTGAAATCATCCTGCTTGCCGTTTCTTACACAGCAATAATATTCCATCATTATAATATACCACAACTTGTCCAATCATTCCCCAAGTCATGGACATCCCCTCAATTTCCTATTCTTTACTGCTACAAAAAGAACTGTTAGAAATATTTTTGTACAATAGGTCCTTCTGCTTTTTAAAAAATCTCTTTGGGATACAGACCAAGTAGTGGTGTTGCTAGATCAAAGGGTATGCACAGTTTTATGTCCCTTTGGGCTTAGTTCCAAATTGTTCTACAGAATGGTTGGATTATTTCACAGCTCCCCCAATAGGGGATTGGTGTCCCAGTTTTCCCACATGCCCTCCAACATTTATCATTTTTCTTTTTTGTCATATTAGCCAATCTGGTAGGTACTTCAGAATTGTTTTAATTTGCATTTCTCTAGTCAATAGTGATTTAGAGCATTTTTTCATATGACTATAGATAGCTTTCTGAAAACCACCTATTTGTATCCTTTGACCATGTATCAATTAGGTAATGACTTTTTATTATAAATTTGAGTCACTTCTCTATGTATTTGAAATATGAAGCCTTTATCAGAGATACTTGCTGTAAAAATTGTTTCTTAGATTTCTGCTTTCCTTCTAATCTTCATTGCATTGGTTTTGTTTGTGAAATTTTTTTAAGTTAATATAATCAAAATTGTCCATTTTACTTCTAGAAATGGTCTCTATCTCTTTTTTCATCATATATTCTTCCTTGCCCTGTAAATCTGGATAAACTATTTCTTGCTATCCTAATTTGCTTATGGTATTACTCTTTATGTTTAAATCACGTACCTATTGTGATCTTATCTTGGTGTATGCTATATGATGCTTGTCTATACCCAGTTTCAGACATACTATTTTCCAGTTTTCCCAGCAGTTTTTGTCAAATAGTGAGTTCTTTCCCTAAAATCTGGGGTCTTTGGATTTACCAAACATTAGATTACCATAAC
>CM053622.1:288387897-288426703 GCA_028646595.1 Phalanger gymnotis | reverse complement strand
GGGGGGGCGATGGAAATGGGGAGAAAATCTGTAATTCAAACGCATGTGAAAATCAATGCTGAAAACTAAACATATTAAAAATAAATTTAAAAAAGTGTATTAAAATAGTGTTCATATAGTTCCTGGGTTTGTCTTGGCATGTAGACTCCCAAGTATTTTATATTGTCTACAGTTATTTTAAGTTGAATTTCTCTTTCTGCCTTTTGCTGCTGGACTTTCTTGGTAACTTATAGAAATGCTGATGATTTATATCAGCTTATTTCATATCCTGCAACTTTGCTGAAGTTGTTAATTATTTCAACTAGTATTTTAGTTGCTTCTCTAGTATTTTCTCAGTATACCACCATATCATCTGCAAAGAGTGACATTTTTGTTTTCCCATTGCCTGTTCTAATTCCTTCTGTCTCTTTCTCTTCTCTTATTGCTATAGCTGTATTGAATAAAAGTGGTGATAATAGGCATCTTTGATTCAGCTCTGACCTTATTAGGAAGATTTCTACTTTATCCCTATTACAGATAATGCTTTTTGATGGTTTTAGAGAGATACTACTTATTATTTTAAGGAAAGTTCTATTTACTTCTATGCTCACTAGTGTTCTTTATGGGAATGGATATTGCATTTTGTCTAAAGTTTTTTTTTCTGCATTTATTGAGATAATCATGTGATTTCTG
The DNA here is from genome assembly GCA_028646595.1 of Phalanger gymnotis. NCBI lineage: Eukaryota > Metazoa > Chordata > Mammalia > Diprotodontia > Phalangeridae > Phalanger > Phalanger gymnotis. The sequence goes on along the minus strand of CM053622.1, from coordinate 288,426,031 downwards.
TTGGTTTTGCTATTTATATGGTCAGTTATGCTTAGTTTCCTAACATTGAACCAGCCCTGCATTCCTATTACAAAATTCTACCTGATCATAGTGCATGATCCTTGTGATATATTGTTGCAACAACCTTGCTAGTATTTTTTTTACATCAACATTCATTAAGGAAATTGGTCTATAGTTTTATTTCTCTGTTTTCATTCTTCCTGATTTAGATATCAGCACCATATTTGTGTCATAAAAAAAGAATTTGGTAGAACTCCTTCTTTGCCTATTTTTCAGGTAGCTTATAAAGTATTGGGATTAATTGTTCTTTAAATGTTTGTTAGAGTTCACTTGCAAATCCATCTGGCCTGGGGATTTTTCTTAGGGAGTTTGTGGGTGGTTTGTTCAGGCTATTTTTATAAGATGGGGTTATTCAAGTATTATATTTCCTCTTCTGTTAAACTAGGCAATTTATATGTTTAAAATATTCATCCATTTTGCTTAGATTACCAGATTTATTGGCATATAATTGGGCAAAATAGCTCCTAATATTTGCTTTAATTTCCTCTCCATTGGTGGTAGATTCACCCCTCTAATGTTTAAAACTAGTAATTTGGTTTCATTCTTTTTAAAAATCAAATGGTTTAAATTTTTAAATCTATTTTATTTTCAGGTAAAACCAGCTCCTTGTTTTTTTAGTTCAATGGTTTTCTTTCAAATTTATTAATCTCTCTTTTGATTTTCAGAATTTCCAGTTTGTTATTTAATTGGGAATTTTAATTTTTTATTTTTCTATTTTTTTTTACACCATGCCCAATTCGTTGATCCATTCATTCTCTACTTTATTGATGTAAGCATTTAGAGATATAAATTTTCTTCTAAGTACTGCTTTGGCTGCATCCCATAAATTTTGGCATGTTGTCTAGTCATTCTCTTTAATGAAATTATTGATCGTTTCTATGATTTGTTATTTGACCCAGTCATTCTTTAGGATTGGATTGTTTAGTTTCCAATTAATTTTAAGTCTATCTTTCCATGACCCTTTATTGAGTGTAGTTTTATAGCATTATGATCTGAAAAAAATAATATTTTTGCTTTTCTGCATTTTATTCTGAGACTTTTATGCCCAAATACATGGTCAATTTTTGTGCAAGTGCCATGTACAGCTGAGGTAAAAAAAAAAGTATATTCCTTTCTATTCCCATTCAACTTTCTCCAGAGATCTATCAGACCTAACTTTTCTAAAATTCTATTCACCTCCTTAACTTCTTTCTTGTTTGGATTTATCTAATTGTGAGAGGGGAAGGTTATACAATTAAGTTATGGGAACACCTTCTGTCTATGTATACCCTTTCTAGCTGCCACAATAAAGTTCTTAAAAGTTATTAGTATCATCTTTCCATTAGGAACATAGACAGTTTAACCTTATTGAATCCCTCATTTTCCCTTTCTTGTTTAGCTTTTTATGCTTCTCTTCAGTCTTATATTTGAAGATCATTTTTTCTGCTTACCTCTGGTCTTTTCATCAGGAATGCTTGAAAAGTCCTCTATTTCATTGAATATACATTTTTTCCCCTGAAGTATCATGCTCAGGTTTTTTTTCTGGTAGATTATTATTGTTGGTAATCCTAGCTCCTTTGCCTTCTGTAATATCATATTCCAAACTCTAGTATTATTTAATGTAGAAGCTACTAAATAAGGTGTAATTCTGACTGTAGCTCCATGATGTTGGAACTGTTGTTTGTGTTTGTTTTTTTTCTGGCTTCTTGCCATATTCTTTTCTTGACCTCAGAGCTCTGGAATTTGGCTGCATTATTCCTGGGAGTTTTCATTTTGTGATCTCTTTTAGGAGGTGATCAGCAATCATTTCAATTTTATTTCACCCTCTGATTCTATAATATCAGAAGTTTTCCTTGATAATTTCTCAAAAGAAGCTAGGCTCTTTTCCTCCTGGCTTTCTGATAGTCCAATAATTTCTAAATTATCCTTCCTTAATCTATTTTCAAGTCAGTTCTTTTTCCAATGAGATATTTCACATTTTTTCTATTTTTTTAAATTCTTTTGATTTTGTTTTATAGTTTCTTCATGTCTCATGGAATCATTAACTTATGCTTACCTAAATCTAATTTATAAGGATTTTTTCAGTGCTCTTTTCTACCTCCTTTTCCATTTCCAATTGTATTTTTTCAGGAGCTATTTTTTTCAGTGAATTTTTGTACATATTTTTTTTCCATTTTTTGTGCTTTGTTTCCCAAGCTGTTGACTTTTTTCATGATTCTCTTGCATCACTTTCATTTCTTTTCCCAATTTTTCTTCAGCCTCTTTTATTTCATTTTTAAGATTTTTTTTTTGAGCTCTTCCAGGAGTTCTTTTGGTGACTGAGACAAATTCACATTTTTCTTTCAGGCTTTTCATGTAGGCATTGTGATATTGTTGTCCTCTTCTGAATTTGTGTTTTGATCTTTCCTGTCATCATAGTGTCTTTATATAGTCATTTTTTGTTCATTTTTCCAGCCTATTTTGTGACTTTTAATTTTATATTAAAGTTCAACTCTACTCCTATGGTAGAGTGGACACCATCCTGACTTCCTGTGGGGGTATAACGAGGATCATGGGGCCTTGCTGCTAGTCTGTACCAGGGGTTGTGGGCTTCATTGCTGGTATGCACCAGAGGCTGTGGGGCCTCACTGATGGCTTCTATCTGGCCATATGAGGCCTAGCTGATGGCCTGTCCCAGGACTTTAGGCCTGACTGCTGGCTTACTGGGGTGGAGCCTGCTTCTGGCTTGCCCAGTAAATGCCTGCACTGGACTGCACTCTTCTTTTATTCCAGTGAGACAGACTTTTTCTGCCAATCTTCTAAGTTGTCTTGGACTGTAAAATTGTTTCGCCCCATCCTTTTGCTGGTTCTGCCACTCCAGAATTCATTTTGACACATTATTTTATATTGTTTGGAGGGTAATTTGGGAGAGTTCTGGTGAGTTCCTGCCTTACTCCACATCTTGGTTCCATCCTTTCTTAACATTCTTTTTATTTAACTTGAGTTTTAAATACTCTCCCTCCCTCCTATTTTTCCCCCACTCCCTTGAGAAGGCAGGCAATACGTCAATCATAAATGTAAAGTCATACAAAACACATTTCCATATTAGCCATCTTGCCAAAAAGCAAGAAAAACATGGAATTTTTTTTAAAATATGCATCAATTTGTGCTCAGAGTTCATTAGATCTTTCTCTGGAGTTGGAGAGCATTTTTCATTATGGGTCCTTCGGCATTAGAAAAATCATTCCTTCAATGGAGATCAGCCACTGAACTACAACTTACATAGCTTTATAGAATAGCATGGAGTATCAAGAGCCCAAGATTTTGTGACTCTAGCCTTAGCCCCATCCTACCTCACTCCTTGCATATAGTGGGCATTTAATCATATGCGTTGATGTTTGATTTGTTGATTTTGTTTGTGTGAGGTTAGAAATAGATGCTACTAAAGTACCTCCAGCAACAGGTTTTTGAACAAGGATGATAATGTCTTGTCAAAAATATTCTTTCTCAGACTTTCTCACAAGCCTCACAGAGAACAAACCTCTCTGAAGAGAATCACCAGAACCACTGGTCAGGTACTTTGCTGAAAACTCATTATGACTTATCAGTAGAATATTTAGGGAAGAAAAGAGGCTACTAGATTACTCTACCATTTGCTTTGATCATATAATAAAACATTATTTTCTAATATTAGGTAAAAATATTTCTCATAGATGGTGAAACTAACTGAAACAAGTAATTGTTTAATAATTTCTAAGGCCACAGAGTACAGTTACTGTAATTGTGATTAGTTCATGATACCATATAGGCTGAAATTTGGTCTCCAATAAAACATAATTCCAATGTTAACTTTGATACTATGAAAAGTATTGTAATAACATATTTTGTTGTTAATATTATTTATAGATTAATATAAAATTCTGAAAATTATTCTCCCCCCACATTCAGATTCTTTGTGTACTTTAAGAAGTTCTGATTCTTCTTTTTCTAAGTATATGGACTCGCCATATTGCCTAGAATTGAAATAAATCATAAATGAGTGTTGCTAAACGATTAGCCAGTAAATGTGTATATTCAGTTTGAAACAATTTCTAATGTACTTTACTTATTCATTGACATTCATCTCATCAAAGCATCATTTTGAAAGAGCTATTTGAAGTTCAAAAAGCTGTTTCAATTTTGTTCAGAGTTAAAAAAATTCCTAGTCAAGAAGTTATATGGCAGTAGCCACCATCATCAGCTTCATCAGTCACATTATTAGAAAAGTTAATGCACATGGCTGTTAATTAATATGTGCAGCTTTTAATCACATGATATCTCATTTATCTGGAATTTTCAAGTATTCCACATCCACTAATTATCTAGATATTTGAAGTTTTCCCCTTTTAACAGCAAAACCTCTTTAAAAATATTTTTGGCTTTTCAGATATATTTTAAATGAAATGTTTTTCTTCTTCCGCACTTTCTTAAATTAAGTGTGTGTCAATGGGAAGGCAGGTGATATGTTGGATAAAGTTCTGGACCAGGAATCAGGAAGATCTAAGTTCAAATCCAGACTCTTATACTTACTAGAAATTTGACTCTGGGTAATTCACATAACTACTGTCTACCTCAGTTTTCTTATCTGTAAAATGGGGATTAATATTAATATTTACCTCCTAGGATTCTTATGAAAATAAAATAAGAAAATATTTGTAAGATACTTGGCAAAACCTTATAAATTCTAGCTATTAGAATCCACCTCTGATATAGATTCTGATCCCTTCAGTCTACAATAGATGGTTGATGATGAGATGCTGTGGTCAAAAAAAAATTATGCAGCAGCTAACATTTTGGTAATGAAACTAGCTGAACTCAGTATTATCTTTGAATAATATGTAATTTTTGCCACACTCAAACCTTTAATACCTGGGTAGACTTTGTTGAAACTTGTGACTTATTGGACAACCTTTAAGAAAAAGGGAAACCTACATCAATAATTGGTTACTTGTTAAGTGCCTACTATGTTCCAGGAACTGTGATAGCACAAAGAATAAAACAATCCCTGCTCTCTAGAAGCATCATTCTAATAGGGGAGACAGTTGGTACATTCTTAAGCATATATATATTAAATATAAAGAGAATAAATCCAAAAAAGAAGTAATTTGGGAAGGAAGGAACTAGCAGTTGGGGGATCAGGTAAAGCTTCCTGTAGAATGTGGAGCCTAATCTGAGTTTTGAAGGAAGAGAGAGATTCTATGAGGCAGATGGGAGGAGGAAATAGTGGAAGAGTCAATGCAAAATCACAAATACAGAAGTTGGAGTGTCATGTTACTGTTATTTGTCCTTTATTCTTGAAGAGGATCATGACATCATGAAGGTAATGCCATGGCATGCAAGTGAATTGGATTTAAGAGAGAGATAGGGATGTGCAAAGTCACAGGCCTCACTTTCTTATCCATAGCCATCTGGGTCCAGTGGCCAGAAACAAATCAGAAGGACTGAAGGTGGTCTCAGATGTGGTAGAAGATGTGGGCCTTAATCACTAAATAAGCATTACCTCAGTCAAACTGACACCTGTTAAAGACCTTAGCTTTAAAAGGAATGTTATGGATGAGGAACCAGAGATAAAAGCTAATTTGGCTGAGTCATGAAGGGAATGAGGGGGAGTAATATATAAAGAGGCATGGAAGATGGAGTCAGGTTGCAATGGTCTTTAAAAGATAAATATAAAAATTTAACTTTTATCCTGTAAGCTAAAGAAGTTAGTTGAGTAGGTGAGTTATACCTGGCCTCAAAAAAAATTAGATGGGGATAATACATGCAGAATGGACTGGTGGGGAATACAATTCAGGCAGGGGGATAAATTTGGAGGTTATTGCAATAATCTGTGGCAGAGGTTATGAAAGCCTGACCTAAGATGATGGCTATGTGGGTAGACAGAAGCAGTCATATACAAGAGATGTTGTGGAGTTAAAATGTGCAAGATCTGGCAACTGATATAATATGTGGAGTAAAGAGATAAAGATAAAGTTGAGATTATGAACCTATGAAAAAGATAGTGCCTTAGATAAAAATAGTAAGGTTTGGATTGGGATGAGCTTGGTGCAAAACAGAGTTCCTTTTACTTGTTCAGAAACTTTTAGCCTTGAAAAGGCGTTTGAGTATTTCATGGAAGAGGCATAGGAATTAGGAAGGCAATAGTACACAGTGGGGAGAGCACCAGATTTGGCTTAAAAAGATATAGGTTCAAAACCCATCTTTGACATTTGATATCTATGTGACCTTGGTCAAGTAATTTAAGTCCTTTGGGATTCATTTTCCTTATCTGCAAAAATAAAAAATTTGGATTAAATGGCTTCTGAGGCCCCTTCTAGATCTCTACTACTGGGAAACTGTGTATGTTTATGCATTTTGTTCTTTTGCAATATCATCATTATGAATATCCATTGTTGTAGCATCCTGTAATAGTGACTGGGGCTATTGAGAATTTTTTGCTTTTCACACTAAACAGAGCCAAATTGTTACACTATTTAAACTTTTGCATCCTCTTTTCATGGATTTCCTTTTTTCTTCAGCCGATCTTTTGATGCCTTTTGTCATTTTTTGTGGTTATCAGTTTCTATTCCTTAGAAGCAATTTCATCCTTTTTTTTTCTAAATTTCTACACCTTCTCTGGTTATCTGGATGGCCAGATAGTTTAGCTTGTTAGAATGTCATCCAAAATGAAGATGTGAAGATTTTATAGAAATGACTGAGTAGAAAAGGATAAAGGAGCTATAGAACTATAATCCCCATAAGGATCTAAAAATGCATCCCATTCTGATGTTTGGGCAAAAAGAAGAAAAAAGAAAAGAATAAGTAAAACAGATAAAAGAGAATGGGTCTATAGGATGGAATAAGAAGATATGAAATGATGAACTCAGGAAATCTGAGACTATAAGTATGACAACAGAGCTTCCTCTCCCTGTGGTTGGTCTTTAATCACAGACATTTTCCATCCTTGGGTCCCCAAACGTAGTGGTAGGGGGGGCCTCCTAAAGCATCTCCAAGCCTGTGTGGGTTGAAACTTTCTAATACTTTTTCCCTCCATGTTACTTCTGGTCCCACTGACTTTGACTTCAGAATGAAACTCTAGGCTGGCAATCTAGGAATGAATGATGTATATTTTTTCTATTAAAAGAAAAAAAATTAACAGAATGGATCAAAGAATCAAGCTCATCAAGGTTTCGTACATGTCACATATACCACTTTTTGATACATTAAAAAAATAATAGTTTGAAGTAAAACATAATGAAACTATAAGTTAAAAAAGCAATAATTATAACTGATAATGTTGGAAAGATTGAAAGAGGCAAAATTATTGAGAAAATAATGAAAAAATAAATAAGAAACATAGCAATTTTCATTACATGAACTAAATTATTTTATAGTTAAATTCATGGAAGAAAACTTAATAATTTTACAAATAAAAAAAGAAACAACCTAATTTTAGGGAACCTCAAAATATCATTATCAGAATGTGACAAATCCAATAATATATTTAGAGCGAAATCACAAATTTAAAATGCCAACAATAATTTGGAATTAATAGTTTTATAAAGACACAAAATCTGAGAAGATAAAATATTCTTTTCAAATGCAAATGGAATGCTTGAAAAAATATTAAAACTTTGAATCATGGAGAAAATGTAAGTAAATTTTCAGACCACTGTGCAATAAAATTAGAATAAAGTAATAACTACATTATCAAAAAATGTAATACCATGAAGTTAGAAATGAAAACATTTCATTAACTAAATTTTGGTTAAAAAATAAAACAGAAAAAAATAACAAAACATTTTTTAAAGACAATGACAGTATGGGATTAATGGAGGTTAGCATAGAGGGACCATCAGTAATTGGTTCTAGAAGTCATGTCCCTCTTGAGGCAGCTTAAGATTGTATTATTGGCCTCCCCTTTTACTTGTTCTGGGCGTCATATTGTTGATTCATATTGAGCCTGCTGTCTATTAAAACACCCATACATTCATCTTTAGACAAACTGCTGCATAAGCAGGCCTCCTCAGCTCATACTTTTAGGTTTGGGTGGCAAAGATAAATATGTAGCAGGGGGAAATAAGAGCTGTGGAGTGCTTTATCAAGACAAAGCAGGAGATTGGAAATTCAGGAGCTCTTAGAACATGAGCAGGTCAAAATACTTTCTGGTTGTTCCAAAGCACTTTGTGGTATCTTGCATGTTTTTGTCATTCAGCCATATCTGCCTCTTGGTGACCCCATATAAGGTTTTCTTAGGAAAAATGCTGGAGTGGTTTGCCATTTCCTTTTCTCATGGATTAAGGCAAACAGAGGTGAAGTGACTTGTCCAGGGTCACACAAGTAATGAGTGTATGAGGCTGGATTTCAACTCACGTCTTTCTGACTCCAGTCCCTTTGTTCTATCCATTATAGTGGTTCCACTATCTTGCATATATGTGTTATACATATGTTTCAGTGATTTTTTAGTTGTGTTGTAATTTTTCCCTTAATAGGAAATATTCATTTGGATCAAAGGGTCAGTATTAAATTTAATCAGAAAATCTTAGAACCTTCTGTAAGAAAACTGAAATCAAGCAATGTTCACTGATTTTATTATTATTATTCACTATTATACTAAAAATACTAATATAGTAAAAATTCTGATTGCAGACATAGTACATGAAATTAAAAATTTTTGATAAAGAAGATAACATCTTATCTTTTGATAAAGAAGATAACAACATTATTTGTGGACAACATGATGATTCATTTGGTAAACCTGAGACAACCAATAAATAGCTATTATTAGCATATATGATAAATGAACAAAAATCACCATTTCTATATACAACCAGTAAAAAAAATTAGAAAACACCATACAAAGAAATATGCTCTTTACAATTTTGGTCATTTTTTATTGTTGTTCTAAGCACTTTGCATTATCTTCTGTAAACATATGTTATAATCTGATTAAGTTTAAAATATAGAAAACAAGTTTAAACCCACATTAAATAGGCTTTGACTATACCATATGAAACATTATTTCATTAATTAAAACCTACTTTATCTAACTTTAAAGGAATGATTCCTGTGTATGTAGCAAGGTACACCAGTGTATAGGATCTCATAGAATGATTTTAAAACATATAAAAGTTATCACACTTGCCAAAGGGGAAAAATCCTAATCTACTTTAATATTATTTAACTATATCTAGGTCAGACCCATCAATTCCACAGACCCATCAATTTTCACCTGAAGAAACCTTCTAATAGAGAAATTCTTAATGTAGATATCTTAGTGAAGTAAATCAGGTATGAAATCTAGTTTACCTGTGATTCTAAATTTTGCAAATTATGTTGGATCTGTTTTCCACAAAAGCAAGAAGAATGCTCTAGTGGAATTATGATGGCCTTGGCATTATTAAGGACAATCACTGCAGATAAGACCTACCTTTTTGCCTGTGTAGACAAGGCCAAATAGTCATATCACTTGAACTGGAGAATTGCTAAGATTATTCATTTTTTTTTTCTTAGCTGAGTGAGGATACTATCAGCACCAGCGCTCCAAATAAAGCAGGTTGGGATCAATAAATATATACAACACAACATATTACATTTTGATCAGTTTTTAAAAAGTGGTGGGGAGTTAATCTAAAGAACATGTTTATTGCACTAATACTGAAGAAGTAACTGACCTTGGCTACAGGATCTTGACATTTCTTCATTATGTAGTTTCAGTGCTATACAGATGTCCTTGAGTGTTGTTATTATATAATTTCAAAGATAACAACCCATGTGCGTAGAACCCACACATGTTAATTTTATAGCAATAGCAGTGGCCAGGAAAGTTAAACTGTTCCATGACTTTCCTCCAAGACTAGAAGATATTGAAATAAGAAGATCCCATGGTAGTTTAAAAAAATTCTTGTGTATATCTAAGCACAATAAAAATGTTATGTTGGGGCCATAATCATTAAGAAAAAAAATAACCTCCAATATTATGCCCAGAAAGACTGTCTCATTTTCTCACTTTCTTTTGGCAGTTCCCTAGCCTGCTGTAGATTGAAGAAAATAGGAATAAGCATCTTTCGACCACAAACAGATGTGCTTGATAAAGAAAATGTCAGCAAAAATACTAAAGCGGTGTGTCACAGCAGCTTTCTGACAGATAGAGGGAAAAGGTAAAAAATGTTCTATCATGTCCGACAAGGTGTTCTTTTTGAGATTTAAAGATCACTGTGCAACTTTAAACATGTTTGTCACTTTGGCTCTGACTGGAGCTATCTGGAGCTTCACAAGAACTTTATCAGCTCAGCATAGGGGGGGAAAAGAAAGAAGCCCATTCCCATTTATCTCAGCCAGGTTCCCTTCAAAGCCAACAAATAAATTACAGTGTACATTTGATACAAATTGATTTCTTAACTCAAATAACAATGTTGTCCTCCCAGTCAGGCCATGTGTCATTCATTCGCAAGCCTGAGTGAAAGGCTCAATCTGTCTGTGTGACAGAAATAGGCCTGACGCATCTCACCGAGGAATGCTAATAATCCAGGCCTGGCCTAGGCCTTTGTGGGCCAGCCATGATAAGGAAAATCAGCCCGTCCTGTCACACACAGTGTGAAGGCCTGATCAGTGTTTGTTCCAACAAGCTATATAGGCCTTAGAGTTGCCATCCCATTTCATGTAGGAAAATAAGATCTGGTCACTATGGTTAAGATGCCAGTGACTATGATGAAGCCAAAGTGAAAGGAAACCCATTGAATATCTTGAACTGATCTTATCAGAGGCTGGAGAAATGAGATATTGGCAGGGGCTGTTGAGATTCTTACAGCTGAGCAGGTTAATAAGGTTGGGAGGCAGGCCACTAGCTAATTGGATTTGCCTTGGCTTGATAAACAGTGGCAGGCCTATTGCCAGAAAAAAAAAAAAAAAAAACATATACAATGTGGCTTTTTTTTCCCAGCTTTGTTTCTCTATAAGCCACAGAAGGAAAAAAAAAGTTGCTGTTTTGAAGTTAAAGGTGTCTTCCCTAATTCCCAGCTGAAGAGGCCAACAGAGTCAAACTACAGAACAGTAGTTGTTGGGTGTTCTGATTTTAATCAAACAGCATTTAACCTTTCTGACCTCCTAAAGTCAGTCTACATCAAAACATTGTCACTCCAAGAACTAACTAGAAGCAGGAGGGGTGAGGGGAGCTCATGGAAGCTCTGGCATCCTCTTGGAATGTCCCAAGGCTTTATTAAAAGTCCAAAATGAAGGAAAATATAATGCTTGACTTTCTGTACTGTGAAAGGTGCACTGCACTGTATGTGTATGTTGAATTTTTTCCCTCTGAGATTCATTCAATAACACGTTAGAATGTATTACAGGTGACTATGCATATGAATATTTGTAATACAGAGGCAGCACATGAAAAAATATGTGTCTTGTCTACCTTCACTTAAACATATGAAAGTAATCTCGAATAGACCCACCAAACTTTGTCAGTTTACCATTTTCATGTTTCACATTACATATGATTGTCATAACATGGGTATATAATATTAATATAGGTAGCTAACATTTATACGGTGCTTACTAGTGTCAGATACTATGCTAAGTGTTTTATAGTTATCATGTTTTGGTCTCACAACAACTCTGGAAGGTAGGTGCTATTATCATCCCCATTTTACAGATGAAGAAACTGAGATAAAGTTAAATGCCTCTAAACAACTACTAAGTGTCTGAGGCCAGATCTGAACTATGATCTTCCTGTCTCCAGGCTATTATTGCACCACTCATCTATTCCTAGGTATCTACACACACTAGAAAATGTGGAGAATTTACAATTAGTTATGGTCTACATCTAGTATAATCTAAATGATGTCTGAATTATCTTAATTCAAATTTTTATTACTGTAATTGAGAGATAGCTTTTATTAAATTTTGACACTCTTAAAAGCTGTTAAATCCACTTTTCTGGGACATTTTGACAAATCCTTTTAGTGAATTTTTCTCCTTCTAATGAAATTGCTAAACTAGCTTCTTCAATTGTTCGGTGTCTTCTGATAAAATTTCTTCCTTGAAGGAATTACAGGAAAAAATATGCATATGTATATATATATATATATGTATATAGACTATATTATATAGATATGTGCGTGTACATATGTGTGTAACCATATTCATTGATAGACACTTTCTTAATCAGCTGATCCAAAATGTTGACTCTTACCCAATCAACCAAAACATATCATATAACATTGTCTTAATATATTTTCAGAGATTATTTCATACATAGATTTAATTTTATAGTTAATTTTCTATATTGTATTCATTTTCTCCATGAAAGTCCCACTTACATGCCTCTTTTTGTTGTACAGGTAGTGGTGCATTCTCAAAGACTATTCTTTCAGAGCTCAATTGCTAATAAGTGCCACCAAGCCGTGAAAAAAAAAAATTAAAAAGAATAAAATTTAAATTTCAGTGTGAGTCTAAGAACTCCAAGCCTCTCATGGCATTTTTTTTTCTACTCAACCTTAGGTACAAACAGAGATGGTCAAAGCTTTATCTTGTGATCACATTTTCACTTCCATGGTCATGAACTCCAAAATTATTTTGGACCATAAGCTTTTAATATTCTATGTTTTTCTATGCTTTTTGAACGTTACTCCTAGTCTTTAGCCTTACCATGACATCTAAGCTCTCTGCTGCTCAGTTTTTCCTCAGGGAATTAACCTTGTATTAACTAAACTTTCTTTCCTTCTGTAAACTGACTCAACTCTACCCATTATTCTCGAATCCCTAATCCCAACTTTCACTAGTATGCATGCACTGGTGAATGGAATTGGAAGAAACCACAACATTGACTGAAGAGGTCCACTACAAATTTATGTCACCCTCACTACAGCAAGGCAAACATTCTAGTTCCCCATAATCGATTTCCTATCCCACTCTTCACAGTAGTCTTCCAAATTTCCTTGTCACTCTTCAAACCTATCTGCAAACCTTCTACCTCACACTGTCTGTTGGACTTTGCCTTATATTTGAGGTGATCCAAGTATTCAGGGGTCCTTCATTAATTTACATATAACCTTTACTCAAGTATCTTCACCATCTTCGGTATCTTTCTCTAAATATTCTCTAGCTTATCAATGTACTTCTTAAATGTTGGTATGTAGAATTGTATACCATATTCCAGATTTGACCAGAGTATAAACAGAGTATCCTCTCCCTTTGCCGGGAAACTATGCCTCTCTCTTACTAAATCCCATTATCACATTATTTTTAGAGTGTCATATCTCATATCTTACCACTGATTCATTTTAAGCTTTTAGTTCTGTAGGTCTTTTTAGACAACGTACTGTCCCATTATACCTCCTTATAGTCTGCACCTGTGAAGTAGAATTTTTAACTCAAGAATAAGGCCTTTAAGTTTTCTCTATTTAATTTTGAGGCAGCTAGGTGCCATGGTGGATAGAGTGCTGGGCCTGGAGTCAGAGACTCATTTTCAAATCTAGCCTCAGTTGCTTACTAGCTGTATTGTCCTAAGCAAGTCACTCAACCCTGTTTGCCTCAGCTTCCTCATCTGTAAAATGAGTTGGAGAAGGAAATGGCAAACCACTCCAGTATCTCTTCCAAGAAAACCCCAAATGAAGAATCAAACCTGACTGAACTGCAACAACAGCAATAACTATTTAATTTCATCTCATTAGATTCAGCCCAATGTTTTAGACTATCAAGATCTTTATCAATCTTATCTCTGTCTTTCCAGGTGTGAACTCTCTTTTCCAAGTTTGTGTCATTGATAAATATGTTAAACAGTATAGGGCCAAATACAGATGCCTGGGGCACTACTCTAGAGACCTCCTGCCAAATTAACATTAAGGACTATCCTTTGAGTCTGGGCATTCAGCCAGTTCCAAATCCATCTGCTTGTAGCATCATCCCATCCACATTTCTCCATCTTTTCCTCAGGATTATGAGATACCTTCTGGAAAAGGTTGCTAAAATGTAGATAAACTGTATCCATGTGATTCTCCTCATCTACCCGTTTAGTTTGTCAAAAAATGAAATAAAACTTGGGCGGTCTAGACCAGTTCTTGATAGAGCCAACAAGACTCCTTGTTAACACTACTGCCCTTTCTAGATGCTCAGTTTACCTTCTCTCCAAGGATTTAATTTTCCTAGGAATTAAAATCAAGCTTAATGACAAGTAGCTTATAGGTCCTGTTCTCTTCTCTTTTATGGAAATCAAGATTTTTATTCTTCTTCAGTCCTATAGAGCCTCTTTGCTACATATTTCAGCACTTGTGACCCTCCTCTTTTCTAACTAATACAAACACTGACCACGCATCCATCTACCATCCCTTCATACCCCTTGCCCCCATACCATGAAGACACTTTGTATTGTCCTGAGCTTCTCTCAACATTTGCAACTCATTCTGAGTTTTAGCACTCCTGATTTTATTTTTACAGGACTATTCTATATATTTATATTTTCTGTCCTGTTAGTGACAACCAGATCCAGAATAGAATTTCTCCTTATTGGTTCTTTCATCACTTGATGGATGAAAGTACCATTAAAGGAAATCAAGAGGCTATTAAGTGCTCTGTTATTGGCAGAGAAAGACAATTCAAGTAGATATTTTGATAACTGTGGTCTTTCATGATTAGTATATAATAATCCAGTGCAAAAGTCTATGATTTTTCCCAGATATCTCATCTATTTCCTTTTTTATGTCCTGATGGTCTGTAATATACTCTGACTCCTGTTTCTTCTTCCACTAATCTTCACCTAAATGTTCTCATATTTTCACATTCTTTCTATATAAAGAGTATTCCTAAACCCTTTACTGTATTTCCTTTGAATAAAGTATACACATCTAGTGATAAGAAGGGTATCCAGGTCTTCATAAATTTTTTCTTTGACCTCATCAGGGTTCATCATGATGGGAGCATAGGCACTGATGATGGTGGCATGAAGAATCAAACGTCATGAGCTTCTTGTTCGCTCCTGATGGCAGGCATACAAGCTTGTCGACTAGATTAGTTTTGATTCTAAAACCTACACCAGCTTCATGGTGCTCCCCTTCACTGCTGCCACTCTAGAAAAAAGGTTTATTCAGCTCCAACTTCAGTAAGCTGGCCTTCATTTGCCAGCCTTAGGCCTGCTATTTGGATGCACAACTCCGATGGGCTGGCCACATTGTTTGAAAGTGAAATGTAGGCTTGCAAAAAGACTATTTTATGAAGAAATCATGCAGGGAAAGAGTTCACATGTTGGTCAGAAGAAGCAATAGAAGGATACTTTCAAGGTCTCTCTCAAGAACTTTGGAATTGATTGTGTGACATGGGAGACATTGGCACAAGACTGCTCAGCATGGCATGACCACATCAGAGAAGGTGCTGTGCTCTATGAGCAAAGTAGAATTGAAACAGCTTAAAGGAAATGCAGGATGCACAAGTTTGGAATATCCACCCCAAATGTTCACGTGCAGTATTTGTGCCCAACCTGTGATAGAGTATTCTGAACTCAGATTGGCCTTACCAGCCACAATCCAACACATTGAATCTTGCCTGATTCAAGCATAGTGATGTCATTTTGGTCCTCTTTGAGAATGAAGGACAACAACCAGCCAACACTTTGAATGTGACATTCAGCCATGTTTTCATCCCATCAAATATCAGTGATATCTATAAAGTAAAATTTCTCTCCTTATATCAGGACTTCTAATTTCTTTAGCTTGTTGCCTATCCTGTGAGCATTCATTTTTAGGTTTTTAAACCCTTGGGTTTTGATCCTGGCTCCTTTTTTTGTGATTTGGCTCTCATGTGAAATTTTGGGCATTTAACTATATATCCTTCCTTCCTTATAGATACACTCTATGCTATCTATCTGGGGGAATAGACCATGGGTCTTTTTCTGCCACCATTTTTAGTTCATTTGTACCTAGTGATTTGAACTTATAAAAAGAAGCTAATTGCCATTTTTGATGTTTTCTGTCTAAAGATTGTTCTCCTTGGCAAAGAAAATAGTGAGCAACTTTACTTTGTTTCTATCATCCATTAGCACAATGCCATCTACCCTGAGAAGTAGTACTAAACCCATCTTCCTCCTCCCATGCTTATTTTATTTCTAATATAGCTAAAATATTTTGATTGTCTTCTGTTTCTCCCTGTTTTGGACCCCAAATCAAATACTGTCCGCTATGTTTTCTACCTCTGGTTCTTGAATTTCTCCATATGACTAAAATCATCAAGCCCTTGATAACTGCCTTCTTTGTGTCAGATACTGTGCTAGAATTGAGTGGATCATAGCCCCTTCCCCACTTTAATCTACTTGGTTCATTTTTAATGAAACACAAATTTTCAGAGCTATATTGCATAATTCTTATCCTACCAAGTTCTGAGTCATGTGGGGATTGGGGGAAAGGGTGGGGAGGGGAGGATAGAGAGTGAAATATACTTCCTTGTGTTAGGATTTCTAATATACCTTGCTACTTCCCCATTTTTTGTCTGTCTGGCTTTCCTCTGGGATGGCAGTACCTATTATTTTTCTCCTTCATAGGCTTTTCTTTGTTATCTACTTTGTAGAAATACAGAAACAATTTTATCATTTCCTCAACCTTTGCATGTTAAAGTCTTGATGATCGATTTATAAGACCCTAGGCAAATACAGTTATAGCAGCCTTCTTTAATTTTACTCCATCCCTGGCCTCAGAACCTGTCATGGCTATAATTTAAGCCAAAGTGCTAAAATCCTAATCCCTTTCTTAGACACTATCTTTTTGATCAGCTATTCACTTTCTATATATTACTTTCTCTCACCCAAGCCCTTGGCTTTTATCAGTGCCAGTCATGAAAATACCTTGTGTCCTTAAGGCCTTCAGTTCCATGCCCTAGACATTAGCGGTGTTTTCTTGATTCTTGCTAGCAATATTATCTGTCCTCATGTACACCACTAGAATGAACAGGAACAAATATTATTTTCCTTTAGAAAACTATGGGTATAATTAACATCTTCTACATGAGTCACATAGCTTATTTTTAGAGCTTAATGATCCTTTTGGAATTGAAACCAAAATTCAATTCAACAAACATTTCTTAAGTGACTGCTATATTTAAGGCAGCAAGTATGTAACAATAAATAGCAATAGCTTTAGTTTCTGCTCTCAAAAATGTTGTAGGCTAATAGGAAAGACGAATCATATATACAAAAATAACTGTAGTAAAACATGAGAAATATAAAGGAATTATTCAGACAAAATCCAGAAAGATGTAAAAAAAGAAAGAGAACTTTTAGTTTTGTGTGGAATAGAGGAAAGAATTTAGGGAGGCTTCAAGGAGGAGGATACAAAGGAATATGGCCTTTCAGTTGAGACATTTTGAACATGAAGAGATGAAGTGGTTAGAGGATGGTGGGGGGGGGAACTATCCTCTCATGGAGACGAAATAAGCAAAAGCACAGGAACCAACAGAGTGGGGTGATTGTATATACACATGTACACACACATGCACGATTTCATACAAACATTTAAATACGCACATCCAGAGGAATTTTGGATTTTATGGATGCCCTATAGTGAATGGAGGACCAGTCCAACATCAGCATAAGTTTGATTTAATTCCCTCTTCTGTTGAATATTGACTGTGTGTCCCCAAGCAAGCCACTTAATCTCTTACTATTTGGGGCAACTCTGAAACAGTGATTGACCATTGATAGAAGAAATTTCCTCTTTGAGGAGCTCCATAAGTTGATGAAATTACAGGTCCAGTTGAAACTATAACAATAGAATTCAAAGCTGGAAAGAACCTTTTCGATTACCTAGTCCAATTCTGTAAATGAGAAAAAGTGAAACCCAGCAAGACTAAACAACTTGCCCCAAGTCATACAGGTAGTAAATTGTAGATCCAAAATTTAAATAAATTTCATCTGACTGCAGATTCAGTACTCTTTTCACTATGTTACGACTCATGTGGAAAAGGTTAATTTTCCTCATAGTTTTATGAAGAAAAAAATTTCTTTTCCTGTTCATTCTGGTGATGTGCATGAGGACAGATGATACTGTCAGATAGAATCAAGAAAACATTTCTGGTGATAATCATATCTGGTACACAAGGACATACACAAATATACATATGTATATGCATGCATATGTGTGATATGTATTTGTGCGTAGAAGCATATGCATATTGTATAGTACTTAAAGTGTACTCATAATTACTATGCTGGATTTTATGTGTTTCACTGATTTCACTGCATGTACACTGAAGTTAATATATTTATAACAAGTGGAACCAAGTGAATGGTATCAAATCTTAGTGGAAATGCTGAAATAGTTTTATTTTCAAAAGGCATTTGTCAAAGCAATGACAATACAGAATGGCCAGCTTGCTTAGCAATACCTTTTTAGAACTGTAAAATATTAAAGTTGACCTTGCTTTCTAGAGAGAGGATAAGAAAAAAACCCTCTATTGAATAAGAGGAATTGTGGGGGGACTTATATGGTAGAGGAAAATGAGATGACTTAGGCCAAATAAAGGAAAGAAAACAAATTAAAACTAAACTTTGTTTAAAATTAAGATTCAGATTTGTTTGTAGAGAAAGAAAAATCTTTCGTAGTGTTGAGTGCGTTCCTGAGACAGCATCCTCTTATACAAAATTGGCTTCGTCTGAAAATATCTTATGTATAATGATTTCCTCCTTTAACATTGTGAGTGTTTTATTATCTTTGGATACGCTTCAACACACCGTGGAAGCAGATGCATGGAGCAGACTTAGGGATATTGAAGAACGTTTTCTACAATGGAATTATGGTGAAAACATAAGTCAAGTAGTTTCTCCTTTTGAATTTAACATGATGTGCAAAAGAAATCTGGGAGAACTCTTTGAAGCTTTCACTCAGAAGATCATAGGAGTTACCACTGAGAGGGATCTTAGGGGTCATCCAGTCCAATGCCTTCATTTTACTGAAGGGACTTTAAGTGACTTGCTCTAGGTCACTCAAGTAGTTAACAAGAGAGCTGGAATTTGAGTATAGTCTTCTGACTCCAGAATGAAATATATACACTCACATACACATATGCCCTGACAGCCAGATTTTTGTTAGGATAATATACGATCTTTAGGGAAAAAAAAATTGGCATCAGGTTTCCAATCACAGATTTCAAAACCATGTATGCTATTATTTAACTGATTATTAAGTTTTTTCATGTTGATCAATGTAATTATATTATGTGCAGCTTGATTTTGATATTATTTTTCCACCTAAATTTTTTTTAAAAAGAGAGGAAATCTAAATAGAGAAAAAATGCACTGACTGGTCCTGTTCAACATTTTCTCACCAATGACAAACAAAATTGCAGGTGATAGAAAATTAAGTCAGATAGTTGAATATGTTGGACAAAAAACAAGACTAAAAGTTTAATTTCTGTTGGTCTACTAAATTTCTATTGTGATATTTCACATCATTATAGGATGGAGATGAAACTGGGTTCTAGAAGATAGTATCCACACATCATAGGCCTCAATAGCTAGAGACATCCAGATAGATCAGTGGATAGAAGGCTGAACTTGGAGTCAGAAAAGCCTGAGTTCAAACCCAGCCTGAGATACTTATCTAGCCATATGATACTGGCCAAATCATTTGACCTTTCTCATCCTCAGTTTCCTTATGTGTAAAAATAGAGATAATAATAGCAACTACTATTTTAGGGCTATTGAGAAGGAATAATGAGGAAATATTTGTAAAACCTTTTGCAAATCATAAAGCATTATGTAAATTCTGGCTATTATTATTAGAAAGGACTTGAGTACAGAGTCTCATATTGATTGTGTGTATGTTGTCAGAGGATCCGAGTAACTGGGTTTAAAGAGCTTTACTGATAAGATGACTACAGAAAGATGAATTTTTTCTGCTGTAGAAACTCAAGGTGAATGTCAATTGCTTTCTACAATGGGTGATCCATGTCAATGGAGAAGCTAACTGCATTGCAAAAATCATGGACTCTTCATATTGGCCATCAGTGATTCAACAATTTCAAACAGTGGACATCACTGGCATGATGGAATTTAATAGAGATAAATGTAAAGTCCTACATTTAGGTAACTAAAAATCAAATTCACAAGTACAGGATAGAAAGAAATTAACCTGAACATAGTGTGTGAAAAAGATCTAGGAATTTTAGTTGATTATAAAGTGTATATGAATCAAAGTGATTACAGTACTTGGCAGTATATGGTTACCAAAGGATTTAGTGCAATCTTAAATTGTGTTAACAAAAACTCACTCTGTGTGTGTGTGTGCATGCGTGTGTGTGTGTGTGTGCATGTGTGTGTGTGTGCACGAGAGACAGAGACACACAGAGAGACATGCACAGAGAGACACAGAGAAAGACAGAGAAGAGAGAAAGACAGATACACAGAGAGACACACACAGAGGCAGAGAAAGAGAGCAGAGAGACAGACTCACACACACACACACACAGAAAGGCAGAGAGAGAGACCAGAGAGACAGAGACAGAGATAGTGATAGACACGTGCCCCTTTACCCCTTTGGCTATCTAACTAATAAAGCATATAGACTCTTTAACAGAATATTTTAAAAGATAAAATAAAAAGCAAAGAAGTAAAAGGAAACCAATTACTCCAGGTTAAAAACCTGAGGTCATGGAAAATGAAAGATTCTAGCTTTTTCTATAGTGTTTGGTCACATCCAGAGAAATGTGTCTAGAAATAGGTTATGTCCAGAGCTTCATGCAACATATTAATTAAAGAGTAAATTGTACCCACATGTTAGGCTGTGACAATGGGCACTGGGAGTATATGGGTGCAGAGAACTATCGTAAATGGCCAGGCTGGTAAGCAGTTTTAAAACCATGTCATGTGACAATGAATTAACAAAAGATGCTCAGCTTGGAAAATAGACTAAGAAAGCACATGATAACTATGTTTTTTTTTTAAATAGAATTTTCTTCTGGAAGAATTCTGTGTAGCAACAAAGAGTGACACATCAATGGATGGAAACCTTAGACCCAATACAAAGAGAAACTTTCTAACTATAGGAACTGTCTAACCTAGAATGGCTTCCTTGTGAAATGGTGAGCTTCTCTTTACTCTACATATTCAAGCACGGGCTGCCTGATGATGAGTCAAATATGCTATAGAAAAGATTGATTCTGGGTGGGGAGTTTAACTGAATGACTTCTATGTGATTATGTGGTGTACCTAGGTTCACACAGCAAGTGAATGCAAACAGGAGGTTTGGCATTTACATTTCCTAAATTCCTGGTTTTATATTGTATGTCACTTTGAAATGAGTATTTTCATGTGAGAGGCAATGAGAAAGAAAAGTAAACAGAGAAAGACTTTATATGTTGAGGTTTAAGTCTGCACATTGCCTAATGTCTGTGGCAATGAGATTATATTAGCAAACAAATGAAATAGGGCTGCATTTACATGAGTACTGACAAGGGGAGTCATTTGGTCTATGGAAATTCTGCCTTCGTTGAAGTTATTATTGCTCATTAGTAAATGAAAATGTATTTGAATAAACACAAGTGTGTTTGAATTGGATGAATCATATTCAAAAAGGGATCATATCAATCATAAAACCATCAATTATTTTCTTTATATGTGAATATTCAACAAATGAAAGCAAGTATATAAGTTCCTGTTGTGGTTGTTGTCAATTTTGACTGCCACATATGATGATTAAGAAAAGCAAAACTTAAACACTTGATTTATGGCTGGGTGTAGAAGTCTGTGTGTGGGAGCTACTCCATGTAGTAGGAGCATACAGAAAATCTGGCAGGTTTACAGAGTTTCTGGGAGGTCTGTGCCCACAGTGCTAATACATACTAAGTGAGACCAAAGAGCAAGGGAATGAGGAAAGGGGGAAGAAAACATATTTTATTTTATTTTTACATGGATAAAATTCACCTTTGCGGACCCTTTAATTTGAGAAGGTATGATTTAAATGGTGGAGTAATAAAGTCAACTTAGGGCTCAAAGGACCCCTGTTGGAGGAAACAAGCCAATATTTTTAGGGTAATATGTTGGCCTCAATGATGAATACAAAATTCATTTTTAACTTTTTAAAAAATATGACAATGAGAAATTTTCTATTCTTATTTTCATGGAGTATCCCACGTATATACTCCTCTGGTATATTAAGAAGAAAGAGGTGGAGCCAAGATGGCAGTGTCAAAACAGCATCTTACTGGAGCTTGTAACAATAGGGCAATAATAACAATGTGGATGATAATTGTCAAAATGCCTATGTAGTTCTGTATCGCAAAGTATATGAGATTCTCCACATAGAAGGTAGAAGAAGTAAACCATTTATTCAGACACCAGAAAACCACATCCCATAACCAAATGCTCAGCTCTCACAGCCAGTCAGTCCACTTCATCATAACATCAAGAAACTCAAAACATTCCATACAGAATATCACAACATGGAGCCTAACCATCCCAAAACCTCTCTAACCCCCTGCTGGGGTCTTGCCGAAAAAAACTCACCATACAGCCACCTCAGCCTGTTCAGTTCTAACAATCATGAGGGCAGCCATTGTAGCCATTAGCAGGCAAAACATCTTTCTTTCTCTCAGCATTTCCTGTGTCATAACTTCCTTTTCCTGTAAGGAAGCTCCTCCCACCATGTAACTTATGCTTCTTATGATGTAAACAGGTCACATGGCCTCTTAATGGGTGGGAAAAATCTTCATATCTAATTGGTACTACAGAACTCTCACAAATTCTGTCAGAAACCTCTAAAAAAAGTGAATCCGAGCAGATTTGAGAGAGTTAGAAGCCACTAGTAGACCAACTGTGGAAAATTTCCAAGCCAGGAGGGTCTGTAAGGTCAACAGGATGGATTGTAGGTTGGGAGAGTGCCCAGCTTGCAGAACTGCACGAGACCACACCAAAGCATGAGCAGCTGTGGAACCCATCCAGCCATCCAGGCAGGGAGAAAGCTGGGTGTGGTGTCAATCCACAGGACTCTCAGCCTAGGACAGGAGTCTGTCGGAGCTATGGGAGGCAGCAGTATAGCACCTGTGGCCATGAGAGCAACTACTCCTGAGGCTTGTAGCCCACAGTCTAAAGGACTGAAACTCACCATGATGACCAGGTAAAATGACTCTCATCCCTCCCTTCCTAACCCAGATAATAATTATTTGGGAGAAACCTTGAAATAGAAGAAGCAGAAGTGGGACTTCAGTAGTCAAACAATGGGAGTTCCTGAGCTCCGGGGGGGGGGGGAGGGGAGCCGACCAGGGTCAACACCAGGAACCCAGAGATGCCTTCCAAAAGCCAGAGGAAGTGGTAGACACCAGCACAGACAACTGCTGAGACCACCCATGCTGTAGCTCAACCCTAGGGGAAGAGGAGACTTCCAGCAGCCAGATCACCTCTCCCTCACATATCACATGATGACCCCCTGGGGAAACTCAGAAAGACCTCGATGGGCCTCAGTTCTTAGCACACAGCAGCCAACTCCAGCTAAGCACAAGGTGAGCAGCAGCAGTAGCTGACAAAACCAGAAGCCACAGCACACAAAGCCAGTAACAAGGCCCCCAGTTGCCAGCATAAGCTTGGGACAGAGCCCCCCAAGCCCCAGAAGCAGAGATCCACTTTAAAGCCAGGAAAAAGATAACCAACATAAAGAAGCAGTCCAGAAAACCGAGGACCATTGATTCTTTAACTGGAGAGAGGGAAAAACAAAATACCAATTCAGAAGAGGGCAGCATTGATACTATACCCACATCTGAAACCTCAAAAGGGAATGTGAACTGGTCTCAAGCCCAAAAAGCATTCCTGGAAGAGCTCAAGGAGGATTTTAAAAACCAAATTAGAGAGAGAAAAAATAGAAAAAATTCACTGATGAGATCAAATCTTTAAAAAGTAAAATTGGTGAAATGGTTCAGGAGGTTCACAATCTAACTGGAGAGAATGATGCCCTGAAAAAATAAAATTAACCAACTGGAAAAAGAGGATCAGAAGCTAAATGAAAAAAAAAACAATTTGTTAAAAATTAGAATTGAGCAAGTAGAAGCTAACGACTCTATAAGGCATCAAGAATCAGTCAAACAAAATCTAAAGAATGAAAAAAATAGAATACAATGTGAAATATCTGATTGGAAAACCAACTGACCTGGAAAATAGATCCAGGAGAGACAATCTAAAAATTATTGGTCTACCTGAAAGCCATGATGAAAAAAAGCCTGGACAGTATCTTCCAAGAAATCATCCAGGATAATTGTCCCTAAGTCCTAGAACCAGAGGGTAAAATAGTCATCGAAAGAATCCATGATCACCCCCTGAATGAGATCTCAAATTGAAAACTCCAAGGGATATTGTAGCCAAATTCCAGAATGTTCAGGTCAAGGAGAAAATACTGCAAGCAGCCACAATGAAACAATTCAAATTTCAAGGAACTACAGTCAGGATCACACAGAATCTTTCAGCATCTACATTAAATGACAGGAGAAATTGGAATATGATACTCAGAAAGGCAAAGGAGCTGTGACCACAACCAAGGATCAATGACCTAGCAAAACTGAGCCTATTTTTTTTTCAGGCAAGGATATGGATATTATGTGAAATAAGGGAATTCCAGACCTTCCTGATGAAAAGACCAGAGCTCAATGGAAAATTTGATCTTCAAATACAAAACTCAAGAGAGAAATAAAAACGTAAATAGGGGAAAAACCTTGTTAATAAATTAGGGCAAATTGTTTACATCCTTATATAGGATTTTTTGTTTTATATATGATACACACACACATATATATATGTCAATCTTGAGAATAGTAGAGTTATTATGACAATTGAAAGGGATACACATAGATTGAGGGTGTCAGTCTAAAATACCTGATATAATGATAAAACCATAATTAAGGGGTATAAAGGGATGGTTCTGGGAAAAGAGCTAAGGAGGTGGTAGAAAAGGGTAAATTATATCCCATGAAGAGGCATAAAAACATATTATAGTAGAGGGAAAAAAAAGAGGGAGAAGAGCATTCTTTGAGCTTTACTCTCATTGGATTTGGTTCAAGGAGGGAATAACATACTCTGATACGTACAGAAATCAAACTTGTCCTACAGGCAGTAGGAAGGGAAAGGGGAAAGAGAAGGGGAGTGATCAGAAAAGAGAGAAGAAGTAGCAAGTGAAAAAGGGTAAGGTAAGGGAGGAGAAACAAGAGGGAGGGTAAAGTGAGGAAGGTGGCAATCAAAAGCAAAACTCTTTTGAGGAGTGGAAGGGAGAAGGGAGAAATAAAAGCATAAATAGGGGCAGAGATAGGATGGAAAAAAAGACACAGATAGTAATCATAACTGTGCATGTAAATGGGATGGATTCTCCCATAAAATTGAGGCAGATAGTAGAATGGATTAAAAACCAAAACCCCGCGATATGCTGTTTACAAGAAACACATTTGAAACAGGGGGATACACACAGGGTAAAGGTAAAAGGCTGGAGTAGGATATATTGTGCTTCATCTAAAGTGAAAAAAGCAGGGGTAGCAATCCTAATATCAGACAAAGCAAAATACAATTAAAAGAGATAAGGAAGGACACTATATCCTGCTAAAAGGCACCATAGACAATGAAGCAATAACATTACTTAACATATATGTACCAAGTGGTATAGTATACAAATTCTTAGAGGAGAAGTTAAGGGAGTTAAAGGAAGAAATAGGCAGCAAAACTATACTAGTGGGGGACCTCAACTTCCCCCTCTCTGAATTTGACAAATCTAACCTCAAAAGAAACAAGAAAGAAGTTAAAGAGGTGAATAGAATTTTAGAAAAGGTAGATATGATAGACCTCTGGAGATAACTGAATTGGGATAAAAAGGAATATACCTTTTTCTTAGCAGTACATGGCACATACTCAAAACTGACCATGTACTAGGGCATAAAAACATCAAAATCCAGTGCAAAAAAGTGGAAATAGCCAATGAATTATTTCCAGAGCATGACGCAATAAAAAATATTTGTAATAAAGCACCATGGAAAGATAAACTAACACTTAATTTGAAACTAAACAATCTAATCCTAAAGAATGAGTGGGGTCAAAGAACAAATCATAGAAACAATTAATAACCTCATTCAAGAGAATGACAATAACGAGACAACATAACAAAACATTGGATGCAGCAAAAGCAGTTCTTAGGGGAAGTTTTATATCTCTAAATCCTTACATGAATAAAATAGATAAAAAAGAGATCAATGAATTGAGCAAGCAACTGAAAAAAAAACTAGAAAAAGAACAAATTGAAAATCCTCAATTAAATACCAAATTATAAATATTGAAAACCAAATGAGAGATTAATAAAACTGAAATCAAGAAAACTATTGAACTAATAAAAACATCTAAGAGCTGGTTTTATGAAAAAACAATAAGATTGATAAAACTTTGGTCAATTTGATTTAAAAAAGAAAGAAGAAAACCAAATTACCAGTATCAAAATTGAAAAGGATGAATTCATCTCCAAAGAAGAAAAAATTAAAGCAATAATTATGAATTATTTTCCCCAATTGTATGCCCATAAATTTGGCAACCTTAGGGAAGTGGATGGATATTTACAAAAATATAAATTGTCTAGGTAAACAGAAAAGGAAGAAAAATACCTAAATAACCTTATCTCAGAAAAAGAATGAACAAGCCATCAATGAACACCCCAGGAAAAAAATCTCCAGGGCCAGATTGATTTACATGTGAATTCTATCTAACATTTAAAGAACAACTATTTGGGAAAATAGGCAAAGAAGAAGTCCTACCAAGTTCTTTTAATGACACTAATAAGGTACTAATACCTAAACCAGGAAGAGTGAAAACAGAGAAACGAAATTATAGACCAATTTCCATAATGAATATTGATGCAAAAATTTTAAATAAAATAATAGCAAAAAGATTGCAGCAACTTGTCAGGAGAATAATACACTATGACATGGTAGGATTTATTCCAGAAATGCAAGGCTGGTTCAATATTAGGAAAGCTATCATCATAATTGATCATATAAATCAATTGATCAATAAAACTAGCAGAAACCATATGATTATCTCATAGATGCAGAAAAACCTTTTGACAAAATACAACACACATTCCTATTAAAAACACTAGAAAGCATAGGAATAAACAGTCTTCCTTAAAATTATAAGTAGCATCTACCTAAAACTCTCAGCAAGCACTATATGTAATGGGGATAAACTAGATGCATTTCCAATAAGTTCAGGGGTGAAACAAGGATGTCCATTATCACCCCTATTATTGAATTTGGTACTAGAAATGTTAGCAGGAGCAATAAGAGAAAACAAAGAAATTGAAGGAATTAGAATAGGCAAAGAAGAAACTAAGTTATCACACTTTTACAGATGATATGATGAATTACTTAGAGAATCCTAGGGAATCAAAAAAAAACTACTTGAAACTATAAAAAACTTTAGTAAAGTTGCAGGATATAAAATAAACCTAGATAAATCCTCGACATTCTTATATATTACTAATGAAGCCCAACAGCAAGTGATAGAAAGAGAAATTCCATTAAGAGTTACTGTGGACACCATAAAATATTTGGGGGTCTACCTACCAAGACAAATGCAGGGCCTGTATGAACACAATCACAAAATACTTTTCGCACAAATAAAGTCAGATCTAAATAAATGGAAAAAAAACCATCAGTTGCTCATTGTTAGGCTGAGCTAAGATAATAAAAATGACATTTTTACCTAAGTTTATTTATTCAGTGCCATACCAATCAAACTACCAAAAATTATTTTATAGAGCTGGATAAAATAATAACAAAATTCATCTGGAAGAACAAAAGGTCCAGATTATCAAGGGAACTAATGAAAAGAAATGCTAGGGAAGGTAGAATAGCCATACCAAATATTAAAGTGTATTAGAAAGCAACAGTCCTCAAAACTACTTGTTACTGGCTAAGAAACAGAGTGATGGATCAGTGGAATAGGTTAGGTAAATAAGACAATAGTCAACAACTATAGCAACCTACTCCAATAAACCCAAAGAATCCAGCTTCTGGGTTAATAATTCACTATTTCACAAAAACTGCTGGGAAAATTGAAAAATTGAATGGCAGAAATTGGCCATAGACCAATATCTTACACACCATATACAAAAGTAAAGTCATGATTTAGGAATAAAGGTTGATATTATCAGCAATTTGGGAGAGCAAAGAATAGTTTACTTGTCAAATTTACAGGAAAGGGAAGAATTCATGACCCAACAAGAGATAGAGAGTGTTACAAAATGCAAAATGGTTAATTTTGACTATGTTAAATTGAAAAGTTTTTGTATAAACAAATCCAATGCAACAAATATTAGAAAGGAAGCAGAAAATTGGGAAAGAATCTTTATAAACACTGTCTCTGATAAAGGCCTCATATCTAAAATACACAGGGAACTGAACCAAATTTATGGGAATACAAGTCATTCCCCAATTGAGAAATGGTCAAAAGATATGAACAGACAGTTTTCAGAGGAAGAAATTAAAGGTATCTATAGGAATATTAAAAAATGCTCTAAATCACTATTAATTAGAGAAATGCAAATCAAAACAACTCTCTCCTGTCAGATTGGCTAACATGACAAAACAGGAAAATAATAAATGCTGGAGAGGATGTGGGAAAATTGGAACATTGCTATGTTGTTGGTGGAGTTGTAAACTGACCCAATCATTCTGGTGAGCAATTTGGAACCATGACCAAAGGGCTATAAAGATGTCCATACCCTTTGACCCAGCAATACCAGTTCTAGGGCTATATCCCAAAGAGATTGTACAAGTGAGAAATGGATCCATATGTACAAAAATATTTGTAGTGGCTCTCTTTGTGGTGGCAAAGAATTGGAAATCAAGGGGATGACCATCAATTGGGAAATGGCTAAACAAATTGTCGTGTATGAATGTAATGGAATATTATTGTGCAATAAGAAATGAGGAACAGATGGACTTCATTATAACCTGGAAAGACTTATATGAACTGATGCTGGGTGAGAGGAGAAGAATCAGCAATCATTATACATGATTACAGACACACAGTCTCTGTAATCCCTAACTTTAATAGACTTGACTCCTCTCATCAATACAAGGTTCAAAGATAGCTCCAAAAGATTCATGATGGAAAAAGCTATGCACATCCAGAGAAAGAATTATGGAGTCTGAATGTAGATTGAGGCAAACTATTTGCTCTCTTTTTTTCTTTCTTTTTTGGTTTCATTTCTCTCTCATGATTCATTCCATTGGTTATAATTCTTTCTTACAACTGGACTATTATGTAAATAAGTTCAATGTGAAGGTAAATGTAGAATCTACATTGGATTACATGCCATCTTGGGGGGAGGGGAAGGAGAGGAAGGGAGTGAAAATTTGGAACCCCAAAACCCTTTCAAAGCATAATTGGCCAAATGTAAAAGGAATTCAAAAGCTAAATGAACAAAATTATTCCTTAAAAATTAGAACTGGGTAAGTAGAAGCTAATGGCTCTATGAGACATCAAGAATCAGTCAAACAAAATCAAAAGAATAAAGGAAAATAACTGAAGAATAAAGGAAAAACAGCTGAAATAGATCCAAGAGAGATAATTTAAGAATTATTGAACTACCTGAAGGCCATAATGAAAAAAGTTCCTGGAGACCATCTTTGAAGAAATTATCAAGGAAAACTGACCTGATATCCTAGAACCTGAGGGGAAAATAATTAACAGAAGAATTGGCTGATCACTTTCTGAAAGAGATCCCAATCTGAAAACCCCAAGGAATTTTGTAGCCATTCCAGAATTATCACATCAAGGAAAAATACTGGAAGCAGCCAGAAACAATTCAAATATCCACAATCAGGATTACACAGGAATTAACAGCTTCTACATTGAAGGATTGGAGAGCTCAAAATATGGTGTTCCAGAAGGCAAAGGAGCTTGGATTATAACGGAGAAACAACTACCCAGCAAAATTAAGCATAATCTTTCAGGGGGAAAGATGGACATTGAATGAAATGGAGGGGAAAGAATAGGAAGGGGCTGATTGAAGGAAGGGCAGATTGAGGAAAGTGCTATTCAGAAGCAAAACTCTGATGAGGAAGAACAGGGCAAAAGGAGGGAGAAAAGTATAAGGAGGAAGGAGGGAAGCACACAATTAGTAATCATTACTGTAAATGTGAATGTGATGAACTCTCCAATAAAACTGAAGTGGAGGGCAGAGTGAATTAAAAACAATAATTCTATAATATTTTTTTACAAGAAATATATTTGAAGCAGAGTGAAGGTCACACAGAGTAAAAGTAAAATGCTGATGCAGAATTGTCCTTCAGCTGAAGTAAAAAACAACCACCACCACCACTACCATAACAACAACAACGACAATGACAACAACCACAAACCAGGGGTAGCAATCCAGATCTCAGACAAAGCAAAAGCAAAAATTCATCTAATTAAATGAGATATGGAAGAAAGCTACATTTTGCTACAATGTACCATAGACAATGAAGTAATATCACAACTAAACATATATGCAACAAGTGGTTTAGCATACAGATTCTTAGAGGAAATGTTAAGTAAGTTAAAGGAAGAAATAGACAACAAAACTATACTAGTGGGGGACCTTCACTTCTCAGAACTAGATAAATCTTACCACCAGCTAAGTAATAAAGAAATTAAAGAGGAGAATAGAATTTTAAAGAGTTATATATGATAGAGGTCTGGAGAAAACTGAATGGGAATAGTAAGGAATATACCTTTTTCTCTGTAGAACATGGCAAGTACACAAACTTTGACCACGTATTAGGCCATAAAAACTTTGCAATCAAATTCAGAAAGTCAGAGCAATTAAATATATCCTTTTCAGATCATGATGCAACAAAAATTACGTGTAATAAAGATAGGCTAAAACCTAAATGGAAACTAAATAATCTAATACTAAAGAACAAGTTGATCAAAAAACAAATTATAGAAACAATAAATAATTTCATCAAAGAGAGTGACAATAATGAGACAACATGACAAAACTTATGGGATGCAGCCAAAGCAGTTCTTAGTGGAAACTGTATATTTCTAAATGCTTACATGAATAAAATAGAGAAAGAGAAGATCAATTAATTGGGTTGCAACTAAAAAGCTAAAATAAGAACAAATTTAAAATGCCCAATTAAATACAAATTTAGAAATTCTGAAAACCAAAGGAGTGATTAATAAAACTGAAATTAAGAAAACTGTTGAAGTAATAAGTAAAACTAAGAGCTGGTTTTATGAAAAAACATTTAAATTGATAATCTTTTAGCTAATTTAATTGAAAAAAGAAAGGAGGAAAGCAAAGGGTGAATTGACCATCAATGAAGAGGAGATTAAAACAATAATTAAGAGCTATTTTACCCCCCGTATGCAAATAAATCTGACAATCTAAGTGAAATGGATGAATATTTATGAAAATATAAATTGCCCAGACTAAGAGAAGTGGAAATAGAATACTTAAATAACCCTATTTTAGAGAAATAAAGTGAATAAATCTCCAGGGCCAAATGGACTTACAAGTAAATTCTACCAAATATTTAAAGAACAATTCCAATACTATATAAACTATTTGAAAAAAAATAGAATAAGAATGATTCCCAATAAATTCCTTTTATGAACAAATATGGTGCTGATAGAAAAACCAGGAAGAGCCAAAACACAGAAAGAAAAGCATTGACCAATTTCCCTAACAGATATTGATGCAAAAATTTTAAATATATCATTAACAAAGAAATTATAGTAATTTATCACCAGGATAATACACTATAACTAGGTGGGATTTATACCAGGAATACAGGGCTGCTTCAAAATTAAGAAGACAAATATCAGCAATGTAATGATCTAAGACAATTCCAAGGGACTCATGATGAAAAATGCTATCCAGATGCAGTTAAAAAACTATGGAGTCTGAATGCATATTGAAGCATACTACCTTCTCTCTCTTTTTTATTTTTTTCTTTCTCATGGTTTTTCCCCTTTGTTCTGAGTTTTCTTTCACAACATGACTAATGTGGAAATGTTTAATATGATTGTACATGTATAGCCTATATGAGATTGCATGCTTTCTTGGGGAGGGTGGAACAGAGGGAGGGAGGAAAAATTAAAAGTAAAAATCTTATAAAAATGAATGTTGAAAAATAATAAAAATAAAAAAGATGATGGTGGATAGATAAATGAATAGATTTATAGATAAATATGTAAATAAATAAGTGAATAGATTAAAAAAGACTATATTATATGGTATAAATTATTTAATTCAAATAAATTTGGATTTATTGTCTGATTTACAAAAAATAGAGTATATATGCATACATACATACATGCATATATATACACACATACATACACACACACACACACACACATACACATACAATATTTGAGAGTCTACCAGCCAAGACAAATCCAGGAACTATATGAACACAATTACAAAACACTTTTCACACGGATAAAGTCTGATCTAAACAATTGGAAAAACATCATTTGCTCATGGGTAGTCTGAGCTAATATAATAAAAATGACAATTCTGCTCAAATTAATTTACTTAGTGCCATTCCAATCAAACTACCAAAAATTATTTCATAGAAGTAGAAAAATAACAACAAAATTCATCTGGAAGAACAAAAATTCAAGAATATCAGGGAAATTAACGAAAATAAACAAGGAAGGTGACCTAGCCACACCACATCTAAAACTATATTATAAAGTTGCAGTCATTTGGTACCGGCCAAGAAATAGCGTGTATGATTAGTGGAACAGGTTAGGTACATAAGACACAGTAGTTGATGACTATGGTAATCTACTGTTTGATAAACCCAAAGACTCCAGCTTCTGGGGTAAGAACGCGCTATTTGACAAAAACTGCTGGGAAAATTGGAAAATAGTATGACAGAAATAAGGCATAGAGCAACACCTCACACCCTATACCAAGATAAGGTGAAAATGAGCACCTGACTTAGACATAAGGGATAATACCATAAACAAATTAGGAGAGCAAGGAATAGTTTACCTGTCAGATCTATGGAGAAGGGAAGAATTTATGACCAAACAAGAGGTAGAGAACATCATGAAATACAAAATGGATAATTGTGATTACATTAAATTAAAAAGGATGTGCACAAAACAAATAAGCAAACAAACACTGCAACCAAGATTGTAAGGAAAGCATAAAGCTAGGGAACAATTTTTAAAGCCAGTATTTCTGATAAAGACCTCATTCTTCAAACATATAGGGAACTGAGTCAAATTTATAACAATACAAGTCATTTCCCTATTGATAAATGGTGAAAGGATATGAATAGGCAGTTCTCAAAGGAAGAAATTAAAGCAATCTGTGGTCATTTATAAAATGCTCTAAATCACCATTAACAAGAGAAATACAAATTAAAACAACTCTGAGGTACCACCTCATAGCTATACAATAGGCTAATATGACAGGAAAGGAAAGTGACAAACATTAGAGAAGATGTGGAAAGATTGGAACATTGATATGTTGTTGGTGGAGTTGTGAACTGATCCAAGCATTCTGGAGGAAAATTTGGAACTAGGCCCAAAGGATTATAATACTGTGCATACAGTTTGATCCAACAATTCCACTACTAGGTCTGTATCCCAAAGAGATGATAAAAAAAGGGAAAAGGACACACATATACAAAAAGATTTATAATAGCTCTTTTTGTGGTGGCCGAGAATTGAAAAATGAGGGGATGCCTATCAATTGGAGAATGGCTTAACAAATTGTGGTATATGAATGTAATGGAATACTATTGCTCTATAAGAAATGATGAGCAGGTGGACTTCAGAAAAACATAGAACAACTTACATGAACTGATGCTGAGTGAGAAAATTGTGCACAGCAACAGCAAAATTGTGTGATGACCAACTTTGATACTTAGCTCTTATCAGTAATCCAATGATCCAAGAGAATTTCAGAAGACTTATGATGGAAAATGATAACCACATCCAGAGAAAGAGCTATGGAGTCAGAATGTAAATCAAAACATACTATTTTTAGTTTTTTGTTGTTTTTTTCTTACTTGTAGTTTCTCCCTTTTGTTCTGATTCTTTTTTCTCAACATGAATAATGTATACATACATTTAATATGATTATACACGTATATCCCATATCAGCTTGCTTGCTGTCTTCATGAGAAGATAGGAGGGGGAGAGGAGAGGAAGGGAGGGAAGGAGAAAAATTTGGAACTCAAAATTTTATAAAAATGAATATTGAAAACTATCTTTACATGTAATTGGAGAAAAATACTATTAAGGAGAAAAAAGAGACTGATTGGCATCTTATAATGCAGACTCAAATGGTGACTTAAAAATAAAATCTTAAAAAATAAGTGGATGAAATAACAAATCAATGAAACAGCAGTTATGCAAAACAAAATGATAATGATGAAACAACATGCCAAATTTCTGGGTTGAAAAACCCAGATAAAGCTAAAGTAGCCCTCAGAAGGAAAATCATATCTTTATAATAATACATTAACAAAATAGAAAAAAAGAAATTAATTCTAACTGTGTATGTATTGCTATGGTCAGACAGAAGCCTGTCTGTTGATTTGTGCTATTTTGCTCTGTTTATAATTTCTGCTTGCAAATCCTGTTGGTATTTTCTCTGAAGTTCAGAGTACTGACTTTTTCTCCTGAACTAAGTGAATGATATGTGCGTTTGATTAAAATGAGATTGTAAACATGTTAAAGTAGCTTTCCTTAGAAAAGCAGATCAAAAAACCTGTGCTAGCAGTCCTCCTGTGTCCTGGTGTTATTGCATTTACACCCCCCACAGCAGCTGCTAGCAGAGTTGTTCTTACACACACAATAAACTCTATAAAATAGTAATGATTATTTTTATTAGTATTGTTATTTAAAACCAAAAGCAAGTATCAAATTCAATGGACATCCAGTAGAACTGTTTCCAATAAATATGGGAGTGAAGCAAGGATTTCTACTATCTTCACTTTTATTTAATAAAGCTCTGGAATTATTAGCAAAAGCAAAAAACAGAAGAAAGGAATTAAAGGAATAAGGACAAATAAAGAGGACATAAGACTCTACCTTTTTGCTGAGAATATGATGGTTTATTTGAAAAACCCCATGAAAGCAGCAAAGATAGTAACTGAGACAATTAATAGCTTTGACAATGTGGCAGGTTACAAAATAAATCTTCATAAATTGATAGCATTTCTTTATGAGCCTAACAGAGCACAAGAAGCAATAAGAAAAAGGAAAATACCATTCTAAATAACTACAAAATGAACAATATATCCAGGGATCAACCCTCCAAAGAACACAAAAGACTTTTATACATTCAATTACAAGGTTCTTCTTAAAGGAAAAACAAATGAACAAACAACCAAAAATGGAGAAATTTCAAGTGTTCATGGCCAGGCCATGTCAATATAATAACAACACCAATGCTAATAAAATTAATTTGTACTATTAATGCTATACTAATCAAATCACCAAAGAGATACTTTACAGAACTTTACAAAATAATAACAAAATTCATTTGCTAAAAAATAGTTTTAGAATATCAAAGGAAATGAAAAGAAGTAAGGAAAAGGGGAATTACACTTCCAGACCTTGAACTATATTATAAAGCAACAGTCATCAAAAACATCTGGCACTGGTTAAAAAATGAAGAGATAGATCAATGGAACAGGCTAGACAAGAGAGATTCAGAAACAATAGAACTCAATAATCCAGTGTTTGATAAAATGGAAAACATAAATTACCTAAGGAAAAATTCCCTATTTGATAAAAAACTTCTGGGAAAGCTGGAAAACAGTCTGGCTCAAATTAGGCTTGGATCAACACCTTACATCCCACTGCACAATACATTCTAAATGGCTACAAGACTTTAATATTAAAGATTCTACTACAAAAATATTAAAAAAGAATAGAACCTAAGCTTCTCACAGCTCTGAGTAAGAAATATATTCTTAACCATATAAGGGAAAGAGGCATTTACAAAAGATAAATTGACATTTTTGATTATTTAAAACCAAAATCATTTTGTACAGATAACATTGATGCACCTACAATAAGAAGGGAAACAGCTGAATTGCAAAAGCATCATTGTATTAAAGTTATCTGATAAGGGTTTGATACCATACATAGGTGTATATATGTACATATGTGTGTATATATCCACAATACACACTTAATAAAGATGTAACACACATATATGTACACATATGCAACCATTCCCCAACAGATAAAAAATGAACAAACACCTCCAAAGAATTTCAAAATATTCACAACCAAATGAAAAAAATGCCCCAAATAACTAATAATAACCCTTAGGTTTACCTCATACTCTGCAAATTGTCAAAAATAACAAAAATGGCATCAGACAATATTGGAGGGGTTATGGGAAGATAGATACAGTAATACATTATTGGCATAGCAAAGAAAGGTTACGACCATTTTGAAAAGCAATTTGAAATCATGCAAATAAGCTGACTAAAATGTGAATTTCCTCTGAACCAGAGACTATTACTAGGCTTCTACTCCAAGGAAGCTATTGGTAAGAAAAAAAAAGTCTATATATATACTCCAAAATATTTAAAGCGGCACTTTTTATGATAGCTAAGAATTGGAAATGAAGTAGATGCCCACAAATTAGGAAATGTATAAATGAATTATGATATGTAGATGTAATGGAATGTTACTGTGCCCTAAGAAATGATATGTTTTATACATACAGAGAAGCATGGGAAGATCTATATAGACTGATGCAGAGTGATGTAAGCAGAGTCAAGAAAACAATATACACAGTAACTTCAAAAATGTAAATGAGAAGAACAATGATATGCCAAACAAATAAAAGTAAATTAATAAAATTATAAAGATCAAGGAGAACTTGAATGAAGAGATATGAGAAGACAACTTACCCCTTTGTGGAGGCAAAGGGACCACAGGTGTTACACATTGCATATTTTCATATTTCTTTCAATGTACTGATCAGTTTGGGCTTACTTTTTTCCCCCTCTCTATAAAATACTATTTGTTACATGAGATAGCTCTCTGAGAGGGGGTGGGGAAGGAATACGTGGGATACTATAGTGATATAAAACAAACAAAACAAAACCAGAACATACCAATAAAATTTTATTTTAAAAAATGGGAAAAAGAGATGATTTTACAGCTCAAGAGGTGAGGTACTAGGGATGCAAGATGTTTCATACTCTGTGAGATACAACGATTATGTCAGTTTTCCTTAACTTATTTTCTCCATGAATTATAAGAATCAACCAATTGAGGATTTATTGGGAAATGTTGTTCAGTCATTTCAATCTCTTCATGACCCTTCATGACTGGAGTTGTGTGCCATTTTCTTCTCCAGCTCATTTTACAGATGAGGAAACTGAGGCAAGCAGGGTTAAGTGACTTGCTCAGGGTCTCACAGCTAGTAAGTGTCTGAAGCCACATTTGAACTCAGGAAGATAAATCCTCCTATCTCCAGCCCTGATCTGTATCCATTGTACCACCAAGCTGCCTCTAGAGGGAAATAATTTCTGAAATAAATCTAAAAGACATCAATAAACTTTTTAAAGCTAGCTATCATGCTAGTTTCTGATACCACTCAACCAAGACTAACAAAACCTCTTTTTTCGTGATGTGAAATTATTCATCTATTTACTTAAAAAAGAAAAAAAAATTTTATATATTAAAGATTCTCTCTCTCTCTCTTTCTCTCTCTCTCTCTCTCTCTCTCTCTCTCTCTCTCTCTCTCGGCTCACTTGTTCTCTTTTTCCACACAAAAACTCTGGTACTTATAGAGTCATTAAATTCCTTTATCCACTCTTTTCCTTTTTTGCTGACAATCCAGCATCAAAATTACAAATAGGATGGTATTGTGTTACATAAGTGCATTTTTCCTCACTTTTCCCACCTATTGCAAATAGAATCACAATAAGGCTTAAAAAATGGAGGGCACATATGAATTCTTTATAATAAAATGACAGTTCAATCCATCGACCAACGAACAATTATTAAACTCTTTCATGTACTAGTTGATGGATGTGCAAAGACAAAACAAAATGGAAACAATACCTAAATCAAATGACCTTAAGTTAAAGTAAACACAAATTTTTAGAG
>CM053622.1:288372491-288387797 GCA_028646595.1 Phalanger gymnotis | reverse complement strand
TGATCAAACGTGTGCTTTAAGACTATCCTGTGAGCAGCTGTGCAGAGAAAAAATTGAAAGACGAGGTACTACAAGCTGGGAGACCAATTAAGAGGCTATAGTAACAGACAAAGGGAGAGATGGTGAAGTCCTAATCTAGAGCAGAGGCCATGTTAGAGGAAAGAAAAGGAACAGACAGTAGAGATAGAGAATTATATTTGGAAAGATATTGTAACTAGGTGGATATGGAATAAGTCGTGAATTTAGTGACAGGAAGGATGGGAATATTCTCAAGAAAATGTGGGATGTTAGGAGAAGATGTGGATTCTTTATTTGTTGTGTATATGTGTAGGGATATTATGAGTTCTCAGCATGTTGAATTTGAATATCTCTAGGGGATATCCAGTTTCAAATGGCCATTAGACAGTAGTGTTGGAGGTATATAGTGAATGGAACTCAGGAAAGACAGATGAGATGTAGGTACGCAGATCTGGGATTCTACTGCTTAGAGATTATATTGATCTTTCTAAAGTTAATGAAGTCACTTAAAGTATCAAAACCAATAACTTCTTGACTATAGAAAATTATGAAATATAGTGAGTTTTTAAAGCATTTAGAAGTTACAAAAGGAAATCTTTTTTTACTCTCCAAAAATTTGAATTAGGAAAACAAAACTATAAAATATCATTTCTAAACTATGTCACCTGCAGTTCTTCACGTCTCATTAATACCATGGACTCCACTGCTGGACTCTGTTAGTTGAGCATTCATCTTATATATCCCTGAACCCAACTTTATTTTTTTAATGGAAAAAAGAAAAAAAGAAGAGATGATTTCACAGCTTGAAAGGTGGGGGGCTATGGATGAGATATAATGATTGTGTGTCATTTTTGCTTAACTTATTTTTTCCCCTGAATTATAAGATTTAGAGGGAAATGATACTGGTATAAATCCAAAAGATATCAATAATCTTCCTTGCCATCATTTTCTTAACACACAACTGTATTCCCTCCTTTTCCAGCTGTTCTTCCTTTGTTAACTTCCCACATTAAAATGTAAACACCTTGAGGTCATAGACTCTCTTGGTTTCTTGTATCTCCACCTGCAGCATTTATTACAGTGTGTGATATATAATAAATACTTAATAAATGATTTAACACCCATAATT
This sequence comes from Phalanger gymnotis, assembly GCA_028646595.1. NCBI lineage: Eukaryota > Metazoa > Chordata > Mammalia > Diprotodontia > Phalangeridae > Phalanger > Phalanger gymnotis. The sequence goes on along the minus strand of CM053622.1, from coordinate 288,386,650 downwards.
CATTTATTTAGTTATATATTCAAATGCTACCTCAAATTATGGCTGTGCATATCAGTGTTCTAAAACATAACAGATGCGTCCTATTTAAAGTATTATCTAAATGGTCATAAATGCAATGGTTTCATGTCTGAGCAAATAGGACTCTGATTCTTCTTTCATGAGGTTTACTTCCTTCCCATCCTTAGCACTGCCTTTCTTTTATCTTTTATTCGTTCAACAATTATCCATAATTTGATTCAATGTTTCAACCCAAGGTTGGGGTTAGAAACATTGGTGGCTGCCATTGTACCAAAGCTATTGTGTAATATTCAAATTACAGTCAAATCATCTAGGAATGATTCTGTTATTAGGCAAATAGACACTGCAAATGGCTCATTGTACTTGTCTATGAAGCCCATGAGATAAATATTTTGCATGTATCTGGACAGAAGATAAAAACAACTGTTGCTTCCCTTACATACTTTAGAGACAACATTTAAATAGGTGGAGAAAAGTGAAAGTGAATGATTACATAAGTGCATTGAATTTAGAACAGTTTGGTACAGCAAATAACAGTTTGTTCAGCTCTGAGAAACCCACTAAACACTCTAAAAATGAAATCAATGCATAAGGATATGAAGAGTATTCAGCTCTCTCATACAGGCATGAAAGAAGGATGGAAAACAGGGGAAAAATTAAAATAACCCCTGAAAATAGCAGTAGAAAATATCTTCAAAAGTGACACAGAATATGTATAATAAGCCTGTAGAGTTAGGAAATAGCTTACTGGTAAGGTGGTTTGTCCTGATATTTTACAGATAGGGAAACTGAGGTCCCAAAAGATGAAGTGAATAACTCAGTCACAGTAGAAACTGAAGGAAAATCCAAGTATGCTGACTTCCAGGGTTCTTACCACTGTGTCATAGCTGCATTGGTGGGAACAGAGGGGCAGGGTGAATGGAGTAAGGAAGGGCAGCAGTATAAAATCCAAAACTTCCATGGCATCACTTATGCCAGCTTAGATCTAGAGTGCCAGCGCTAGAACCTGAATGATGATAAGAGACTAATATTCATATAAACAAGGGTGTTGGCCTTAGTTTTGAGTCAGGCATTATTTTTCTCCCATTGTTTATTATGGTTATGACTAGGAAGCAGGAGTTATGTTAGAGAAAAGGATTCAAGACCAACTATAAACTTTACATGGCCTAGGTCTGTAGACACAAGACACTGAGGCAATTTGGATCCCTAAGGCTACTCTCCATGAACCCTTTTAAGGGAAAGGGGTTTTATAATACTATAATACTTAACATTTTGATAATATAATAATATACCACTAAACATTTGAATAATATTTAATATAGTATACACATATTTAATATTATTCTAATAATTAAATATTATTAGACTATTTGTGAAAAAAAAGCTTACATTTTGGCCCAAATAATTCACATAATTTATATAGGTTGATAGAAATTTATGTTGAGTAGCTATTCAAAGTAGTAGAAACCTAGCCAAGTCATGTGCTTTTCAGATACTCCAACCAGCCATTTTCTTGTGATCTCTCCTTTCAAATCTACCCTCTCCACACACACTCACAGACATACCCACACAAACACCTCCCACACACACAAACACACCTTCCCTCACCCTTACACACTTTTACTCTCCTTCTGGATATAATCATAGCTAATGGGCTATTTTTAAGTGACATTAGAAATGGTAAAATAGATGGTTTAGTATAACCAAACTAGATTGACAGCTCTGTAGAATGGAATGCCAGATTTAATGAGACATATTTACTTAGAACTGGGATAGGGCCCCAAAGAGGCTACTACCCCATGGAACCCTTCTGTGCCTCAATGACAATGGAAGACCAGTTCTGTGATGAATCAAATTAGTGAATTCTGAATTTAGTGAGTTGGTAGTTCTACTCTAGTGTCCCTATCCCCTACCCCCAATAGTTTGAAGGAGAAAAAAAAACAATTCATATGAACAGATATATTGGAATGAAAGAAAACACTTACTTCATTGCAGCTGTTTTTAAATTGCCTTCGTTCAATGTGACCTAGTATAAAACATGGTAACATTTTTCTATTCCATTTTAAAGAAGAATAGAAAATGAAACCATTTGTTGGGGACTTTATAGCAAATTCTATGTCCTCCCAAACTACAGATTCTGTATACGAATTTTATTATAAATGATTTAAAACAGAATATTTATTTTAAAGTATAGCCAATTTGATAATGTTCACTGCTTGGCTCCTTGTATCCTTTCTCTAGTTAATGAACATGGCAACATTTAATAGCTTATTTACACAGGAATTTAGGGTATTGTCAGAGACAGTGTGAGGAAGCCAAAGTAACCAACAATAAAGAGGAGAGAAAACAAAGGGGTAAAAAAAAATTAAAGGGGAGTTGTCTCTTAGAACTGATCTACCTGATAAGGTGACCTGTGAAATGAAAGCCCCTTCTGGCAACTGCATGTTAGCTCTGTGTCTCACCTTATGACACCTGATATTCTGATATTGTGCCCCTTTTCAATTGTCAACTAAAAGTAATTTTCCCCATCAGAGCACTCTTGGGTATTTCTAAGAGTAGGGTTTTGTAAAGCTATTCCAAACAGTTTCACTTTTTCATCCCTTCTTTCATAGTATAATTTTTAGTGAAAGATCAATTTGTTCCAGTTCATTTTAGATTTTAAGGGTAATTTTTATATATTAGGCCCATTTATCTTTTGAAAGTAAATTCACTATTTAGCTATTTGACAAGTAACACTATATTATCAGACAATTAATTTTGAATGAGCATCCCACTTTTTATCACAGGCTCTTAGAATGTATATTAGGAATAAATTCAGTAACAGACTTCCCATTTCTACAAGTTTGTCTACTACTATTTAAACCATTCCTTAACAATACATTTTAATAGGTTGCTAGTTACACTCTTCTTTTTAATGGTTTTTTGAAGGGGGATGGTAGTCACCTAAGTATTTGACAAATTCTTTAACATACTAAAATGTTCTTGATGTGTAAACAATTATCCAGTTTAGTTTCCTGGGACCCCAGCTAGTTACCTCTAGAAATACTCGAGAAGAATTACGTGTTTGTTAGCCATTATTAATCAGACATTTTATTTTTGTACTAGAATATGTACATATATATATAATATATGGGTAGATATATATATATACACACATATACACATGCATACATGTGTACATATATGTATATATACATACACATAGCTATATACATATGTATACATATGTGTATATATAATTTCCCAAAAAAGCAGAGCTAAACTCAAGCTTGTGGTATTTGTTGTGAGGCCCAGAAGCAGCCACAGCCTGCAATCTGTCATGCATAAAAGCAGAAATAGCATTTATGAGCCCACTCATGTAAAGCTTGAGTAGGCAGATTCATGAAATTCGCCGAGATTTAGATTAAATTTAAACCATTCTATACAGCTCTACTTTTGATGAGAGCTGTATGTGCAGTGAAAACCTCACATTTGAATGGGACTTGGGTTTTTAAAGAGTTTGAATGTGTTCAAATAAAAATTGAGCTCTAAGCTTGATCTGAAAATGTACAGTGGGTCAATTTACATTCAGCATTAAAAGGGGGACAAAGAAGATAGCACTCCATCCTTTGAGAATTTTAACTCTGGATCAGAGTTTATTAATATAAGGATCAAAATACAGTTGACTCACTCCATTTGCAGTTATTAAATTATGAGCCTTAAAAAATCCTTAAAGAGAAGACCTTGACAAGACAATTGAAACTTATTAATGGAATATATTTTTCATAGATGTGTATATATGCATACACAGCATTCACAAACATATGAACATACCTATCTCTGGGAAAACTTAAACAATAAAAGGCTTACTAGATCTTTCTCTCTCTCCCTCTCTCTCTCTCTCTCTCTCTCTCTCTCTCTCTCTCTCTCTCTGTCTCCAAAGAAGACATCTAGCAAAAGTGCTATTAAAAGTGTTTTTTTAAATTGTTAACCAAACTGGCCATGCCAGAATTTATGTAAGTTCTCTTTCTGCTAAATTCCTTATTCATCTCCACCATCCCTGCTATTTATTGATTCTCAGGGAATGAAGATTAAAGGATGCTAAACCTTGAATCTTATTTAAGTAATCTTAAAATATCCAGAGGATTAACACTAGTTGATAACTTGATAACATTGTATTTAATGTACATTGGTGAGATGATATTAAAGATAATTTAATATTCTTTCCAAAAAATTCTAACCAAAGTAGTTGATATTATTAATTCAATTCATAATCACTCATATATTTTTCATATGGCACCATCGAAACCAGGGCAGACCTATCCATAGGACTTCACAAATGAAGGCTGTAGCCAGATAACCTAGCCTCGTATTTTCTCACCTGTTTTCTTTGACTCATAGGCCATAGAAGAGCCATTTCTGGCCTTAATCATACTCCCTAATCATCAACCCAAGATAGTAGCCCATATCATAAAAACAAGTCATTAAGGAAAATAAAACCATTTGAAAATAGAGAGAACCTGGCATGTGTGTGTGTGTGTGTTTCTTCTCAATATCCTATTTTTAAAATGCATAACAAATTTATAAGAAGTTGACTTTGTTACATGTACGTTTCTTTGTAATTGTGTATTAGAAACTGCAATAAATGGCTTTCTGCTGAATGATAAGCTTTCTAATTTTAAACATAAACAGATGACTTGTTAGTCACTGTTTCAACAATCCGGCTAGCAGCTGTTGTTGGAGGTGTAAGGTCCACCCACAGCCAGCACCCAGAAAGCTGCCAACTGCACAAGTTCTTTTGATCTGCTTAACTAAGGAAAGCAAGGTGAAGGGGTTGACAAGCTTACTTTAATTCAGCATACAAATATCATTCACTTAGTTCAGAGGAAAAAGCAGCACCCTGAACTTCAAAACAAAATACAAACAAATTACAAACATCAACAGACAGACCTTGTCTGATTCAAATCCCAATACATAGTTACCAGAGTTCAACAAAGTCTCAGCATCTGGGTTTACAAGCTGGAGGGCTCCTTAGCTACAGCTGCCCGGAGTCTCTTCATCAACACCATCTCAAGAGCACTGCACAAATGGCTCTGTCCTCCCTTCTTATAGGGCTTCAGACATCAACAAGTCATCTGAATAACCAGAACTTAGGCTGCTATGATTGACTCTGAGTTAGCCCCTCCCCTTAGGACCCTGAGACGTTCACATCCACATAGGTTAGGTTAACACCTAATAGGGCATGGCTCTGGAGTTAGCACCTCCCCTTAGCCAGGCCCACCTTGGGCCCCACCCCAGTCACCAATCCACACCCACATGGGTTCCACACCTAATAGGAGTTTGGGCCTTGGGCTTAGCCCCTAGTAAGGCTCAATGAAATACACTGAATTACTCAAAGCAAACAAAAGCCAACTCTTCGAGGGCACTAAGTGCTAAGGAGCCCATTTTGCTTACCAACACAGTCACTACCAAATCTTCAGTGTTAAAGAGGATCCTTAGTATGTACAAATAGACTATTTAAAATTTTGGAATACAGTCAACCATTTCAACTTGGATGATGGACAATCTATTATATCTTTATAGGAGTGTATGGAATAGCTCTATTATTGACCAGTTTCAACGAAAACTTTTAAACATAGAATGGAGACATATTTGGGGAACTTTTCACTTAATAATTTATTCAACTTAGTGATTTATAAGCACCTGATACTTGCCAAGCAGTTTGCTAGGCACTTATGAAGAAAAAGGGATAGACAGATGGATGGGCGGAAGGAAGGAAGGAAGGAAGGAAGGTAGGAAGGGAGGAAGGAAGGAAGGAAGGAAGGAAGGAAGGAAGGGAAGGAGGGAGGGAAAAAGAATAATAAGGAAAAAAGGCAAGCATGGAAGAAATATCCAGAAGACACTTTGTATTCAACAACAACATTAAAAAGAGTCCTATCGCTCAGATCACTTCATGGCCTTAACTATAATATCTCAAGAAACTAGTTCTATTCAGTAAAATGAATTCTTGTTTTTTTATTATACAGACAAAAAAAAAACCCAATTGTCTAGTAGAATAATTCACAATTTCCATCGCTTTTCCTAGGATGATACATAATGTACTGAGTATCTTAGATGTTATTGAAACAGATGGCTTCCACTGTCCCAGATGTGGGGACTGCTGTCTGTCTAACTCCATTTAAACACCATCCTAATTTATCCAGTGGCTAGGAGCCTCATGGGCATCTTATAGTTAGATAATGGTTTTAGGAGATATTGTTTCATTATTTAGATTGTTGACCTGCCATGACCCTCAGTATGGCCTAATGTTTCTTCTTTAGAAGAGGCACAGAAATAATTGATGCTATTATTTCATTAAGAGATTTTGAGATGTAAAGATCCCTTGAATGCTTTGAATTCCTTGTGAGAAAGGTTGGAATGAAAAGACAATTAATTAGACTTCCACATTTTAGGGCCTTAGATCATATCCACCTTTTATCCAAATTTTAAAGACGAAGATTGTTTTGAAATATTATTAAATACTTAATCTGTAAATCTCTATTTCCTTTTCTGTTTTCTATATAGGATTCCCACAAGTCTTAGTCAGTTTAAAGTTATTAAGGCTTTAAAACTACACTAAGACTTTTGGGACAACCTGTATATGAAAAGCAGTCCTTAATGGAGTAGTTGGTTGATTCATTCATTGTTGCTCTTTTATCATTTAACATGATGCCAACAGTGACATAAGATGTTAATAAGTTATTTCACTTTAGTTAATAATGCCTTTATTCTTCTTAGAATAAGAAAATCCTTCTTACCATCATATTTCCTTTTTAGGATATTAGATATAAAGAGGGAAGGGATATCAGAGTCTCTAGGCCAACCCTCCCCCCATATTACCAGGGAGGAAACAGGTACATGGAAATGAATGTACTTACCCTAAGTAATATATCAGAGGGGAGATTTGAACCCAGGATTCTTGAATCTAGTATCAATGCTCTTCTCACTAAAACATACTGCTTATTATTGTTTAATAGTTTGTATAGCTTAATAATGTTAAATTTTTGACTAAGTAATAGATGTATATCACAACATATACACTTCAAGGACCTTTTTGTATTAATGTGACTATTCCTTTCACCACTGCTGACTGAAGCCCCTACCCCAAAGCAGATAGTTTATATCAGTGTGAAAAAAAATCATCCTCTGATGGGCAACCTAGGTAGACTGGTCTTTGGATAATAAGTATCTAGATAATTAAATATTCCCAGTGACTTCCATTTCCCAGTGAGGCATCTAAGTCAGGCTTTGGTAAAGAAGAAATAACAGTTTATATTTACATGGAAAACACACCCACGTATATGATGTATTTTAATATGCATATATGGAGACGTATATCCAATGAATCTTTGATCCTTACAATAAATCTGAAGTTACTATTATCCATATTTTATTGTTTAAGAAACTGAGTCTTAGAGCAGCTTAGAGACTTACCCTTGGTCAGAGAGCTTTTATGTATCAGAGACAGTATTTGGACATGGTTCCCTCCTGAAGACATGTCCAAACATTTAATCCTGCACCATTGATCCTTGGCTAAAGCAGTTGCTTTAAATGACAAATACATTTTTCAAAAAAGAGAAAATCTATGTTTGTTACTGACTCTATTGAGTAATTAACTATTTCCATTTGTTTCCCATCAATTTTTGCTTGGTTTGTTTTGTTTTGTAACCAGTTGTGTCAAAGTATTGAGAGAGGTTCTCCCGATTCCCTGTGTGCACTGGAAAAGAATAGAAGCTAGGTTTAAAAGCGGCAGAGAATATGCAAAGGAAAAAGTTGTCTCATGTCCATTGAGCAAAGTGAAATAAGCAGGGCATGTGTTCTGCATACTAAAAATGTGCAGCATTGAGGAGGTTGTGATCTGGGGGGTGCTGGGAAACATTAAGGCAAAAAAAAAATCAGCAGCACCACATGCTTCCTTCAAGGATGTGGGTTCCACGAGGAATCAGGAAAGTGTAAAAGAAAGTCTTTTCTGTCAAGTTATGAAATAAGCCCTTTGGTAAATTCTCAAGTGCATACCAGACCCAGGGAAATGTGTAACATACCAATATTCAGTGCATGCGATTGAGTATTGCCCAAGCAAGGACATAAAACAGGCAATTATGATGTCACAGAAACATTTTGGAACATTCATTGCAAAAAAACCCCAAACAAAACACCACGGAACAAAAAGCTATGCTTAATGGGAAAAGAAAAGTTTAGGATCAAATGATTGTACATATTCAATAACCTGTGACCCTCAAATACAATGTTTAAAGTGGGGGAAACAAAAGAATGATTTCAGCCCTTTCAACCTTGACCTTGCTACTTGCTTTCCTCCCTTTAATATTAAACACAGCATCCTGGTGTCCACTGATGCAGACTAGGAGGAGGTAAGGTAGAGGGAAAGGAGAGAGGTGGGAAGTGAGAAAGACGCTCTTCAGTGCTACAAATTGCCTCAGCTTTGGCACAGTATCAACAAAGCCACTTAAAGAAGAACGGGACTAAAAACCTATGCTGTGGCCAGAATGATGAGAACTTTCTTATTCAGATGTTCTTAATGTGGGACCTTTGAGCTTACTTTTGTTTTTAATTTTAATAATTCTATTTCAACAATTTTTTTTGTAATTCTCTCTATTTTATGTATTTTTAAAAATCATCAACCTGACAGACAGTCCATGACACACACACACAAAGAAAAGCTTAAGAACTCCTGGCCTTGGGCAGGTGAGGTGGCGCAGTGAGTAGAGCACTGGCCCAGGAGTCAGGAAGACCAGAGTTCAAATCTGACCTCAGACACTTGACACACTTACTACCTGTGTGACCTTGGGCAAGTCACTTAACCCCAATTGCCCTGCCAAAAAACAAAACAAAAGCAGGCAAAAAAAGAACTCCTGGCCTTGATGTTTAACCTGGAGAATATGAAGATCTAGGACTCAAATAAGCACTCTAGGGTGACTGGTGCTTAAAGAAATGGGATTCTTTAAGGCTGTTTGAGGGTTTCCCCAACAGATGCTGTGGGGCTCTTTGTTTCCCATAGAAGCTACAGAAAGGCCTCCAGCACTTAGCCCAAATAAAGGCCTTTTGACTTGTTATTCTAAATCCTCCCTTTATACCAGAGTCAATGTAAGCTTTCTCAAATGATTCTTCATATCATTACCAAAATGGCAAAGTATATAATTAAGTGAAGGGACAAAGCGTAACAGCTACAAATCTGACCTGGGAAGTAGGAGACATGATATCCTCAGAGATTTATTAAATGATCATGGACAACTTCTCACTGACTTAGTTCCTCATTTCTAAAATGGGGACAATAACACATATACTATCTGCTTCTTAGAGTTGTTATGAAGAAGCAAATTTGCAAACCTTCAAACATTACATAAATACTTTTTTATTATTTATTATAATGTCTGTGAACTAATATGAAACATGTTTCTAATGGAACCTACTACTTCTCCAGGTAGCCCACTCCACTTAACCTCAGTTTACCTGTTTGCACTTTTCCCATTGTTTTCGTTTCTGCCTTTTGGGGCCAAACAAAACAAATCTGTTCTTATTTCCACATGACAGCCCTTCAAATACCTGAAGATACCTTTTATTTCTCCCCTATATCTCTTCTCTTTTCAAGTTAAACATCCCCAATCCCTTCAACAGATGTTTCTGCGACCTGGATTCAAGGCCTTTATCTATCCTGATTGTGTTCCTCCAGATTTTTCAGTTTATTAATGGCCCTCTTAAACCTTTGGTGCCCAAACTAAGCACAATCCTCCAGATGAGATCTGAGAAAAGCAGAATACAATGTGACTGTACCATCCCTAATCCTGGAAGTTATAAAGGTAATGGGGGAAGGGGCCAGGCATTTATAGGAAAGATCATTCTTAGTTGGGTCTATATGACTGGTTTCCTATTTCTTAAGTTATAGTCAGGGGTGTGCCAAATGGCTAAGAAATTAGAATTTCCTGAAAGGAAATTTCAAGATATGTAGGATCCAGAGAAGGGGGTGGGGAGCACTAGGCAAAATGGAGGGTTGGGGGCTGGGTGTATCTTTAAGATAGAGAACGCTTGTGCCAGGATAGGACCTAAAAATCAGTATTTTCTGAACTACCCGACTAAGCATAGAACTTCATCTTTATCTTTATAAAATTTCATTTTATGAGATTCCTCTGACTATTCTAATCTGTAAAGTCTTTTTTTCATTCTGATTTAGCCAATATATTAGCTATCTCACGTGAAGAGGTAGCTTTACTCCTTACCAAAGCAAACCCTTATACCCACTCGAGTGATCCCATTTCACCCCAGTTCCTCCAACAGATTACCCCTCTGTCACCACCACCCACTCTATCACTTATTTTCAATCTCTCCCTGTCCACTGGCTCCTTCTCCACTGCCTGAAAACATGGCTGTGACTTTGTCAAACCTGGGGAAAACAACTCATTTTATCCTTCCATCCTCTATTAACTATTGCCATGTATCTCTTCTGTGCTTTGTGACTAAACTCCTTGAAAAGGCTACACACAATAGGTGCTTCCACTTTCTCTCTACTCTTTTTAACTTCTTATAATCCAGCTTCTCACTTTATCAATCCATAGAAATTGCTCTTTCCAAAGTTACCAATGATCTCTTAGTTGTCAAATCCAGTGGCCCTTTCTCAATCCTTATTCTCTTGTCTTTCTGCAGCATTTGACAGAGCTCATCACCCTCTCCTTGATACTCTCTTCTCCCTAGGTTTTCAGGACACCTGTCTCTTCTGGTTCTCTTCCTGACTGTCTGACTGTTCCTTCTCTGTCTCTTCAGAATTGCTTTTTTCTAGATCCCATTCTCTAACCCTAGAGTTCTGTATTGACTTCTTTCTCTTCTCCCTCTTTACCACTTCACTTGGTGATCTCACTGGTTCCCATGCATTTAATTATCATCTCTGTGCTGACAATTCTCAAATCTATGTATCCTGTCCCAGTTTCTCTGCTGATCTCCAATCTTATACCTTCAATGCCTTTCCAATGATCTCAAGCTGTGTTTCTAGTAGATACCTTAAAATTATGTCCAAAACAGAAATCATCATCTTTCCCCCTAAACCTTCTCTAACTCTTCTTTCCTATTACTGTAGAGGGCACCACTATCCTCCCAGTTTCTCAAGCTTGCAATATTAGTGTCATCCTAGAACCCACTGTCACCCAGTCCCCTACACTTCACCCACACCCCCACCATCTTCAATATGTTACCAAGGCCTGCCAATTTCACTTGTGCAGCATCTCTCCATTATGCCCATTTAGCATCTCTGACTGCCACTAGTCTGGTGCAGGACCTCCTCACCTCAGGTATGGATTATTTCAATAGACTACTAGTGAGTCTGCCTAACTTAAGTCTCTCTCTCTCCACTGCAATCCATCCTCTATTCAGCTACTAAAGTTATTTTCTTAAGGTGCAGGTCCAACATGTCGCTCAACCCCCACTCAAGAAATTGCAATGGTTTCCTAGTGCATTCAGGTTTGAACACAAAATCCTCATCCTGGTGCTCAAAACCCTTCATAACCTAGTTCTCTCCTACCTTTCAGTCTCCTTCCACCTTCTTCCACCAACTCTTTGATTCAGTGACACTGCCCTTTTTGCTCTTCAACAAAAAAGACATTCCACCTCACAGTTCTGGGTATGTCCTTGCCATGCCCAGAATGCTTTCCCTTCTCATTTCCACCTACTAACTTCCTTAAATTCCTTTAAGTTCCAATCTTCTTAAATCCCATCTTCTGCAGGAAGCTTTTCCCAACTCTTCTTAACTCTACTAGCTCATCTCTCTTAATTATTTCCTATTTATCTTGTATATACCTTGTTTGCACATTGTCTTCCCCATTAGATTGTAAGCTCCTTGAGGGCAGGGACTATCTTTTGCCTGTTTTTATATCCCTAGTGCTTAGCACAGTGCTTGGCATATGGTAAGTGCTTAACAAATGTTTATTGATTGTTTATCAACTGACTTGCCCTCCCCAATTAATCAACAAGAATACATTAAACATCTTCTTTGTCCCAAGTACTTTGCTAGGTGGTAGGGATACAAAGACAAAATTAATTTGGTTATTAATAGAATTTTCATTTTATATGGGAAACAATATGTACCTATACATGTGTGTATTTCCACGTGTCCTATAGTGTATAAAGTATTAAGAGATGGAAGTGTTACAAAAGGAGATGCTATCCCTTGCTCCCATGGTTTACAATGTTTTGGGGAGACAATTACACTTCAAAAAAAACCTGTTGATAACCCAAAACAATATGTCATCATAATAAACCAACAAGCAAATATTTATCAAGCAACAACTCACTGTAAAACACTGCAAGGTCCTATGGTCAAGTGTTAGATTATGTAGTACAAATTGTTCATGTTACAAGATTATATGGATATGAACAATCATGGGTCTGACAATGGAAATTTGTGTAGCTATTATCATGGGGCTAACACTCAGGTATAGGTTTGTAAGGTAAGAAAAAAACTACCTGGAACTCATCAGTCCCTTGAAATTCATTGTAATGAGATGTCAGTTATTATCTTTGCTTTGTGCGTAAGAGAAATGTCTGCAGACTGATTTCTCAATTGTACAATTTTTTCTGTCTATAATTTGTCTTTTTTTCTAAGTTTGAAACAAACTATTTTCTAATCCATAAAACCAGAGTTTACTTACTCAACTATGCTTTTGATGTCCCCTTTTAGTTCTATATTACAATGCTTAATTTCTGAAGTTCACCCGCAAACTCCTTTGTGTTACATTTATTTGGAAGGTCTCAGCATTCTTGGGAAACAGTTGGAAACTTCAAATAAAGAAGAATGCAACTTCTGGTTTGGTCTATGTCCTTCTGAGGAATGTTGTTCAAACAAACTTTGGGATGGGTCCGCTTTCCCTTGTGTTGTCAAATGGTATATGAGAATTTCATTGCATGCCACATATTAAAGTCAGTTCTCCATATGGTGCTTTGAAATGTAGTGGTTAATATTATTGTTAGCAGACTGATGAACAGGAAACTATGAAACTCAGATTAGATCTTGGTTTATTGGCAATGGCATAGCCGATTCCTTCAACTTCAAGGCAACTGGGAAAGAGAGAAGGGATAGAGGGGGGAGGGAAGGGGAGAGAGAGAGAGAGAGACAGAGAGAGAGAGAGAGAGAGAGAGAGAGACAGAGAGAGAAAGAGAGAGAGACAGAGAGAGAGAGAGAGAGAGAGAGAGAGAGAGAGAGAGAGAGAGAGAGAGAATGGATAACTTTAACACAATTAGACAAGAGACAGATGGATAAGATGGATAACGAAGAAGGTAATATGAAGAATACAGGGTGACCACTTGAAATTTTTTCAAAGAATCATCTTAATCGTGGATAAAAATTTCAACACCCATTCAGTGAATAGGCCCCTTTAAGAAGTGAGTCAAGGGATGGTCCCTTAAAAAAATCAAACTGCGAGGGGAAGACCCTCAGCGCTGCTGGCCAAAAGAGAAACAGTTATTATTTCCATTCACTCTGAGCCAGAGGCCCCCCTAAAATAACCATTTAAAGTGATCCTTGCACAGGGTCCTATTGTTGTCTAATCACTGAGAGAACTGGGGTCCCACACTCTTGAGGTTCTACCAAGGTTCCCAGTTCCCTTGGGATTATGATTTTATTCCCAATATTTCTTGATGCTGCCTGGTTGGCTTTTGTTCTGATAGTTCTCTTTTATGTTACTATAAACTTCACTAGAATTTGCAATAAAATGTTTCTTAAAAATCAATGACTACTCTTTTTTTGGGGTGAGAATATTTATAGCCTTTTATTTTAATTTATTTTTGACATGTCTGGTTTTCAGCATTGATTTTCACAGGCGTTTGAATTACAAATTTTCTCCCCATTTCCTCCCCCACCCACTCCAAGATGGCGTACACTCTGGTTGCCCTGTTCCCCAGTCTGCCCTCCCCTCCGTTGCCCCATTCCCCTCCCATCCCCCTTTCCCTTACTTTCTTGTAGGGCAAGATAAATCTCTATGCCCCATTGCCTGTGCATCTTATTTTCTACTTGCATGGAAAAAAAACTTTTTTACTTTTGAACATCTATTTTTTTTAAAACCTTGAGTTCCAAATTGTCTCCCCTCTTCCCTTCCCATCCACCCTCCCTAAGAAGTCAAGCAATT
>CM053622.1:288347125-288371991 GCA_028646595.1 Phalanger gymnotis | reverse complement strand
AAACAAAACAGTTCAACTTCAGTAAGTCCCTTGCAATTTCTTTTTCTTGTTTTTTTTCTCAATTACCTTTTCATGCTTCTCTTGATTCTTGTGTTTGAAAGTGAAATTTTCTATTCAGCTCTGGTCTTTTCACTGGGAAAGCTTGAAAGTCCTCTATTTTATTGAAAGCCCATATTTTGCCTTGGAGCATGACACTCAGTTTTGCTGGGTAGGTGATTCTCGGTTTTAATCCTAGCTCCATTGACCTCCGGAATATCGTATTCCAAGCCCTTCGATCTCTTAATATAGAAGCTGCTAGATCTTCGGTTATTCTGATTGTATTTCCACAATGCTCAAATTGTTTCTTTCTGGCTGCTTCTGGGAACTTTTTCAAGAGGTGATCAGTGAATTCTTTCAATTTCTATTTTCTACTCTGGTTCTAGAATATCAGGGGAGTTTTTCTTGATAATTTCTTAAAAGATGATGTCTAGGCTCTTTTTTTGATCATGGCTTTCAAGTAGTCTAACAATTTTTAAATTCTCTCTCCTGGATCTATTTTCCAGGTCAGTTGTCTTTTCCAGTCTGATATTTCGCATTGTCTTCTTCTGGTTGTATGTTTTGATCTTCTTTGTCACCAAAGTAAAATCCAACTTTTTTATGCTGTCTGCTCATTTTCCCAGCCAATTACTTGACTTTTGAACTCTTTGTCAAGGTATGAATCTGCTTTCAGAGCAGAGAGTGTTCTGTCCCAAGCTTCAGGGGTTTTGCACAGCTGTTTTATGTGCTACTTGTAGGCAACTGCAACTTTCCATTTCTTCTGAGGTGGTACGATACAATGAGAGATGTTTATTCCTCTCCTGACCTGTGCTCTGGTCTGTGAGTGACCTCAAGCACTCTTTTCTGCCTTGGAACTATGAGGAGGATACCTTCTCCACAGCCAAAACAAGCTCTTCCACACCAGCGCTCCTCCTTATCCCAGGACTGCCACCAAGGACTGTGACCCAGTTCCAAGGAGGGCAAAGCAAGAAAATCCTGCCTCAGCACCCTGCACTCCCACTCTCATCAGCCACCTGATGCCCCCACTGTTTGTGGGCCTCGAGCTTCAGAAGCAGCCACTGTTGCCACTGCTCAGCCATCTCCCTCCACCCTGAGACTGGGGCTGGACCATTTTTCTCTCATCCAAGACCAATAGAGATTTCCCACAGACCTGCTTAGTTGTCTTTGGCTTTTGTGGGTTGACAAGTCTGTAAAATGCCACAGCTGACAGTGATTCAGTGCTCTGACGATTGCTCTGCCTGGTCTGCTCTGGCCCAGTCTATGACATCATGGTCCCCGCTGGGCTGCATTCTGCTCCCAGCACCATGTGATAGAAATTCCCATCCACCTTCTAGGCTGTCTTGGACTGGAGATTGTTTCAGTCTGTCAAGTTGTGGGTTCTGTAGCTCCAGAATTTGTTTAGAATCATCTTTACATTAATATGGAGTCATTTGGGGGAAATCTCAAGCAAGGGCCTGCTTTTACTCTGCCATCTTGGCTCTGCCCCCTCACTATTTCCATTTAATAGATGAAGAAATGAAGCTGCCCTCTGAATTAGGAAGACCTAGATCTAGATCCTACTTCTCATATATCCTGCTTATGTGAATAGAAATTCAGATGTAGACATTGCTTTGCCAAATTGAATTCTTCTGCACATACTTTTAATCAGTCCCCTTCCATCTTCTTCAGCAGATTGTGAACACCACCTCAGCCTTTTTCTTTATCTTTGTCTCTTCCTCCGTTCCTCTCCATCTCCTTGTCTCTCTCTAATTTTCTTTCTCTTTCTCTCATCCATTCATTTTCAGTCTATCTCTAAGCACTGGCTGCTTTCCTGTTATCTATAAATACACTGATAAAATCAGCAACAGCAATAACAACACCAACAAGAATCTTTGATCCTACTATCCCTCTTGGCCAGTGTTTCAGTGGGATATGAGAAAAAGACCTCCCACTAATGGGAATTGTAACCAGAAATAAATCCTCTGGTGGAAGTCAAGGTACCAATAGTGTAAAAAGATAGAAAATGTGTCAAGTGATATACAATAAAAAACAGTGTCAGAAAAGCAAGAGGATGGACTTCCTAGGCTTGCGGAAGATGTCTATAGCACTTCAAGGTTGGCAAAATAATATGTTATATTATTTTGCTCCTTACAATAACCCTGTGAGGTAGATATTATCAATCTCCCTATTTTACAGATGAAGAAATGGTTGGCCTCTGAGTTAGGAAGACCTGTATCTAAGTCCTACTTCTGAAACATTCTGCTGCATTACCAAGGATTCAGATAAAGATGTTACCTTGTCAAGCTTCCACACATGCAAAAGTTATAAACTGTGGAGGGTAGATTAGGAATGAGTGTATGGAGAGAGATAAGAAGTGGAAAACTTTACCCAGGTAGACTCTGAAGAATGGGAATAAAGATTCAGGTGCTGAAGATCTGACCACATTAGGAGGTGCCCACCTGCCAGTAACCTGAGGTAATTGAGCGTGAAGCCAGGAGATGGAGTTCAGAAATAGTTGATAGTCTTCTTTGAAATATTCAACCTGTCTACACTCTGTTTCCAGCTGTGGATATGCTGATATGCACTGTTTTGTCATGTTTTATTTTTTTTTTCAAATTTCAGATTTACTAATATGTTAAAAGTATACTACTCATCCTCTAATATTAACCTCATAATCTACAATCTAAGTGATGACAAATTCAAATGAAAAAATATACAATACAGGAAATTTCTGAATACAAGGCTCTCAGGAAAACATCTTTAGGCAAAAAAAGAAAGAAAAGGTAACCACAATGTATATGTGTAAAGTCGTGGGTGGAGTCTTACAGAAAGATTAATTATTTTTATCTCCAAGTAAATAACAATACATAGATGTATCTAAGGTAATCATTTAATGTTAGTACTACTTAATTCCAATGTTGACAGAAAAATCATTTCTTTTTTAAAAAATATCTATTTTATTTGTTTTTAATTTTCAACATTCACTTCTATAAGATTTTGATTCTAAATTTTCTTCCCCTTCCTCTACTCTCCCCTCCCCAAGTTGGTGTGCAACCTGACAGAACCTATACATGCACAATCATATTAAACATATTTTCAAATTACTCATATAGTAAAGAAGAATTAGAACCAAAGAGGGAAACCACAAGGAAGAGAAAACAAAAAAGAGAGAGAGAAAAAATTTTTATGAATTTTTTTCCAATTTATTTGTATATTTTATTTTTCATCATCCACTTACACAAGATAGTGAGTTCCAAATTTTCTCCCCATCTCTCCCCTCCCCCTACCCCAAGAAGCTGTGCATTCTGATTACCCTTTCACCCAATCTGCCCTCCCTTTTATCACCCTCCCCCATTCTCTTATCCCCTTCTCCTTCTATTTTCCTGTAGGGTAAGTGAGATTTCTGTATCCTATTGTCTGTGTATCTTATTTCCCAGTTACAGGTAAAAACAATTTTTAACATTCAGTTTTTAAAACTTTGATTTCTAAATTCTCTCCCTCCCTCCCTCCCCACCCACCCTCATTGAGAGGGCAGGCAAGTCAATAGAAGTTGTACATGTGTAGTCATGCAAAACACTTCCATAATAGTCACGTTGTGAAAGACTAACTATATTTCCCTCCAACCAACCCTTCCTCCAGTTAATTCTGTTCTCTCCTTTCACCCTGTCCCTCCTCAAAAATGTTTGCTTCTGATTACACCTCCCCCAATCTTCCCTCCATTCTTTTACCCACCCCCCATTCCCTTCCTTCCTACTTTCCTGTAAGATAGATTTCCGTACCCAATTGACTGTGTTATTTCTTCCTTAAGCCAAATCAGATGAGAGAAAAGTTCACTCATTCTCTCTCAACTTCCTCCTCTTCCCCTCCATTGTAAAAGCTTTTTCTTGCTTCTTTATCCATTCTACCTCTCCCTTGTTCCTTCTCCCAGTACATTCCTCTCTCACTCCTTAATTTTTGTTTTTTTAAATATCATCCCTTCATATTCAACTCACCCTGTGCCCTCTGTCTATATATATATACATATATATATGATATATATGTATATTCCCTCTAACTATTCTAATAATGAGAAAGGTCTTATGAGTTAAAAATACCATATTTCCATGTAGGAATATAAACAGTTCAACTTTAATAAGTCTCTTATGATTTCTCTTTCTTATTTACCTTTTCATGCTTCTCTTGAGTCTTGTATTTGAAAGTCAATTTTTCTATTTAGCTCTGCCATCTCAAGAATACATTAAATTCCTCTATGCCATTGAATGTCAATTGCCCACCTCCCTCATTGATTACACTCAGTTTTGCTGGGTAAGTGATTCTAGGGTTTAATCCTAGCTCCTTTGACCTCCAGAATATCATATTCCAAGCCCTTTGATCCCTTAATGTAGAAGCTGATAAATCTTGTGTTATCCTGATTGTGGTTCCACAATACTTGAATTGTTTCTTTTGGGCTGCTTGCAGTATTTTCTCCTTGATCTGGGAACTCTGGAATTTGGCTATAATATTCCTGGGAGTTTTTCTTTTGGGATCTCTTTCAGGAGGTGATTGGCAGATTCTTCCAATTTCTATTTTACCCCCTGGTTCTAAATTATCACAGCAATTTTCTTAGATAATTTCTTGAAAGATGATGTCTAGGTTCTTTTTTTTTATCATGGCTTTTAGGTAGTCCAAATTTTTTAAAATTATGTCTCCTCGATCTATTTTCCAGGTCAGTTTTTTTCCAGTAAAATATTTCACATTGTCTTCTGCTTTTTCATTCTTTTGGTTCTATTTTATAATTTCTTGATTTCTCATAAAGTCATTAGCTTCTAATTGCTCCATTCTAATTTTTAAGGAATGATTTTCTTCAGTGAGCTTTTGGACCTCCTTTTCCATTTGGCCCATTCCACTTTTTAAGGCTTCTCTTCATTGGCTTTTTGAACCTCTTTTGCCATTTGGTCTAGTCTATTTTTAAGGTGTTATTTTCTTCAGTATTTTTTATGTCTCCTTTAGAAAGTTTTTGACTTATTTTTCATGATTTTCTTTCATCACTCTCACTTCTCTTCCCAATTTTTCCTCTACTTCTCTTACATGATTTTGAAAATCCATTTTGAGCTTTTCCATGGCCTGTGATCAATTCATATTTTTCTTGGAAGCTTTTGATGTAGGATCTTTGACTTTGTTTTCTTCTGAGTGTATGTAAGTAAAGTAACATTCTATAGACTGAGTTTTTTTCCACTATTTGATCATTTTCTCAGCCAATTACTTAACTTTTTAACTCTTTGTTAAGGTAAGGTTCTGCTTCCAGTGTGGAGGGCAAACTATCCCAAGCTTCAGGGTTTTTGTGAAGCTGTTTTTAGAGATATTTCTATGGATCTGTAAGTTTTCAATTCTTCTAAGGTGGTATGATCTAAGGGGAGGTGTTTTCTCCTCTCCTGACCTGTGCTCTGGTCAGTGAGTGATGACAAACACTCTTTTGTGACTGGAACTGTGAGGAGGGTACCACAATCTCTGATATGCCAATGCTCCTTCTTGCCCCAGGACTGCCACCCAGGACTGTGACCCCAATCCAAGTATGGCAAAGCAACAGAGTTCTGTCTCATTGCCAGCAAAGAGATCCCAGTAATCTCCTTCTGATCAGTTGTTCAATCCCATTACCATCTGTTGACTCAGAGCTCTAGAAGCAACCTCTGTCCCCACCACCACCCCAGGGTTGCACTGGGGCCAGGACTGATCTGAGCTCTTCTCTCACCCAGGTCCAACAGACCTCTCCCACTGAAATTCTAAGTTGTCTTTGGTGTTTGTGGATTGAGAAGTCTGGGAACCATACCTCAGCTGTCAGTGATTCATTCACCTGAGGCCTCCTCTGGGTTTGCTGAAGCCCAGTCTGAGGTGCATGGCCCACACTGGACTGTGCTCCTCTCCAAGGTTCACATGACAGATCTTTACTGTCAACTATCCAGGTTGTTTTGGGTTGGAGATTTGTTTCACTTTGTCTTTTTGTGGATTCTGCTGCTCTAGCATTTGTTTAGTCACATTTTATAGGTATTTGCAGGGGTTTAGGGGAGTGTTCAAGCAAGTCCCTGCTTTTACTCCATCCTCCTCGAAAATATTGTTTTGATCTGTGTTCAGACTCCATAATTCTTTCTCTGCATATTGACAGCATTTTCCATCATGAGTGTTTTGGACTTCTTTTAGGTCCTTGTATTGCTGAGAAGAGTTAAATCTATCAAAGTTGCTCATCATACAATGTTGCTGTTACCATGTGCAGTGTTCTTCTGGTTCTGCTCACTTCACTCAGTATCAGTTCATCTATATCTTTCCAGGTTTTTCTGAAGCCCATCTACTCATCATTCATTATGAAACCATAATATTCCATTACATTTATATACCAGAACTTGTTCAGCCATTCCCCAATTGATGGCCATCCTTTCAATTTTTAGTTATTTCCCACCACAAAAAGGGCAGCTTTAAATATTTTTGTGCATGTGAGTGCTTTTCCTTTTTTTATAATTTTTTTGGGGGGATACAGACCTAATAATGGTATTGCTAGATTAAATTGTATGCACAGTGTTAGAGCCTTTTGGGCATGGTTCCAAATTGCTCTCCAGAATGGTTGTATCAGTTATCAGTTCACAACTCTACCGACAATGCATTAGTGTTCCAATTTTGACACATTTTCTCCAACATTTATCACTTTCCAGTTTTGTCATGTTAGTCAACCTGATAGGTGTGATGTGGTACCTCAGAGTTGTTTTGATTTGCATTTTTCTAATCAACAATCATTTAGAGCTTTTTTTTCACATGACCAGAAATAGCTTTAAGTTTTTCATCTGAAAACTGCCTGTTTACATCCTTTGATCATCTATAAATTGGGAAATGATTTGTATTCTTAAAAATTTGACTCAATTCTCTATATATTTTAAAAATAAGACCTTCATCTGACAAACTGGCTGTAAAAATTGTTTCCCAGCTTTCCATTTCCCTTCTAATCTTGGTTGCATTGGCTTTGTTTGTGCAAAAATTTTCGCATTTAATGTAATCAAAATTGTCCGTTTTGCATTTCACAATGTCCTCCATCTTTTGTTTGGTCATAAATTCTTCCATTCTCTATATATCTGACAGGTAAACTATTCCTTGCTCTCCTAATTTACCCTTTTATGTCTAAATCTTGTACCTATTGTGATCTTATTTTGGCATATAGTGTAAAATGTTGTTCTATGCCTAGTTTCTGCCATACTATTTTCCAGTTTTCCTAAAAATTTTTGTTAAATAATGAGTTCTTATCCCTGAAGCTTGAATCTTTGGGTTCTTCAAACAGAAGATTACTATAGTCATTGACTACTGTGTATTTTGTACCAAACCTATTAGTAACTTCTATTTTTAAAAAAGAAGCTCTAGAACATAAAGGGATTTTATCTGAATGTTAATTTTATATGTCTTTGTGTAATGATGTATGAGCATGCATATGTATATCTGTTTTGTTTTTGCACAAAATATTCAGTAAGCTTCTTTCCTTGGAAAATTATAACAAACATTTTAAGAAGTAACGTAATTTTAGAGTGAGTGTGGTTTAATGGCTAAAGGATCAGGCTTAGAGTAAGGAACACCTGGGTTCTCTGACATATGACAGTTATGTAACCATCAGCATATTATTTAGCCTATCATTGCCTCAGGCAACTTTTTAAGACTATAAATTACTTATGAGTTCTTGATCTGACATCAAGGAAATCATGACTTGACCAAAAACAAACAAACAAACAGAAGACATTAAACAACCTAAACATTTACTAGAAACCAATGTCATGCAATAAATATTAAAAACTTAATATGTGCAAAACACAAAGGAAAACAAACTGTCCTTGTCCTAAGTGACCTTGCCTCCTTTAAATATTTGTTTATATCTTGTTTCCATTGATATATTTTGCTTTTACAAAATGTGTCTCTTTGATATTCATTATTTAAAATGATAATAATAATAACAATAACTTCAATAAAACTGGCCAACACACCAATCATGTTTAATACTAGATGCAATGATCAATAACCATAGGCTCTAATGAGTTCCTTGAAAGAAGCCTCTATATTGCCCCAATTCTTTTTTTCTGGTAATATTTGGCTATTAGAATTACATAATCTTTAGTTTGTATTTGTTGTTGTTCTTGACATGTTTGTTCTTTTTGTTCATGTAGTCATAGTCACTGTGCATATTGTTTTCCTCATTCTGTGTGTTCAATCTCTATCAGTTCACATAATTTCCTTTGGGGGGAGAATTCTCTGAATTCTTCATATTCTTAATTTCTTGTAGTATAAGATTTCATTATATTCTTATGCCATAATTCCTTTAGATATTCCCCAATTTTTATTCCAGCTTTGTGTTTTTACTGGATGTGAAGTAAAACAATACAATTATTTCAATTTTCAATTTCCCTTTTATTAGTTATTCAGAAAATTTTTCTTATTATTGAAGATTGTTTGCAATTCTTTTGATTGTTTTTGTTCATAAACCTTTGAATACTTATTTGCTAGAAAATTTCTTTTAGTATTATATATTCAGACCCTTTTTTGATTTAAAGATTTCCCCCTCCATTGATGATTTTCCTTCTTATTCTTGCTTTATTGAATGTTCTTATGCAAAAGCTTTTAAGTTTCACATAATCAAAATCATCTAATTTATGCCTTGTGATGGTATCTGTTGCTTACTTGGTTCAGCATTATGCTCCTATTGAAACTTTACCTCTCTCTCTCTCTCTCTCTCTCTCTCTCTCTCTCTCTCTCTCTCTCTCTCTTCCTATAGGGCAACTTGATGGTGCAGTCGATAGAATGCTGGAGTCAGGAAGACTCATTGTCCTAAGTTCAAATCTGTCCTCAGATACTTACTAACTGTGTGACACTGGGCAACTCACAAACCTTGTTTGCCTCAGTTTCCTCATCTGTAAAATGATCTGGATAAGGAAATGGCAGATCTTTGCCAAGAAGACCCCAAATAGGGTCAAAAAGAGTCAGACATAGGGGCAGCTAGGTGGTGCAGTGAGTAGAGTGCCAGCCCTTGAGTCAGGAGGACCTGAGTTCAAATCCAACCTCAGACACTTGACACACTTACTAGCTGTGTGACCTTGGGCAAGTCACTTAAATCCAATTGCCCTGCCTTCCTCCCTCCAAAATAAAAACCCAAAAAGTGTCAGATATGACTGAAAATGACTGAACAATAAATCTATCTGTATAGACCCATGGATTCACTGAGTAAAGTTACCCCACTTACCAATGCAAATTAGCAATTTCTCTGTCAGTTATAGCTTGGCAAATGATCTAAATCAATGAGAAGTTAAAAGAAGGATTTGGATCAGTCAGCCAGTTTATTTCATTGGTGGAATAAAAGCCAGGTCTTCTGACTCAGGCTAGTTCTCTATCCACGATGCTTAACTGGATTTTATTATTACTGTCTAGAAATGGTGTTTTTTCCCTGTATTTATTTTCCTTCCTACTCCTTAACTGCAATTAACCATTATTTCTTTCAGTTTCTTTGTTGTTTCTATGGGGTTTTCTAAGTAAGCCATCACATTTTCTATACATAGTAGTAATTTTATATCCTTTTCATGAAAAGACAAAGAAGCTACAACAACAATAACAGCATCAACAACGATGGCAGTATGGGATAATGGATAGAGAACTGATCTCTGACTTTGAAGGACCTAGTTTCAAGCACCACCTTTGATTCACACTGAATTCACACCAAACACAAGTTTGGTAATCTTTTATTTTTGGTTTTGGGGAAGAACTTGTGTAAGATTGGTATTAATTGATCTCTGTGTGATAGAATTCGCTGGTAAATCCACTTCGTCTATGTCATTTTCTTTGCTAACGTGCATATCACAATTTCAATTTCATTTCCTGTGTTTCAGTTGCAAAGATCTCTAGATCATGTTTTTTGGTTGTTTTATTTTGGGGGGGGGTGGAGTGGTTATTTTACATTTTTTAACGAAACCCTCCATTCTCGTTACGTATTCAGTTTTTTAAAGACTTTACATTCTATAGTTTGTGTGAGTGTGCTTGCAATATACTTACAGATAGGCAAATATTCATCAATTTATGAAGAAAGAAAGCATTAGTCAGAAGAATCAGAGAAGACTGCATCTGAGATCAGCCTTGAAAAAGCTAAGAAAAGGAAGGAAAGATGATTCCAGGCATGAGAGTTTTTGTTGTTGGTGTTGTTTGTTTGGCAAAGACACAGAAATCAAAAATAGAATATTGAATTTAGAGAATAGTAAGCAGAGAAGTTTGTCTGGAGTGCTGAGAGTTTGAAGGGGAATAATATGAAATAAATCTAGAAAGGTGGGAGCAAGATTTTTGAGGACTTTGAGAAATTTGCATTTTACCCTAGAGGCAATCAGATGGAGCATTTCATTTAGTTCTTCCCAATTTAAAAACTTGACAGGAGTAGAGGTCCCGAATATTCTTATCTCTGATAATTGTTAATTCTGCAGGGTTATCAGTAGAAAAAATATCCTAAATTATTATTTTCAATTAAGCTGATATCCTGAGTTTCAAACCTCTTCGTATATTTTGTATATTTGTACTTTTTTGTCCTGAAAGCTCCTTTGCTTCTACTTAGGAATTTAGATCTAGCACTAGAATGGAATTCAAAGGCAACCAATTCACCCCTACATACTTTACAGAGTAGGAAGGCGAGGCCTAAAGAGGTTAAATGACTTGTCTAAACCTACACAGATAGTTAAGCAAAGTTAGTGGAACTTGATTTTAGTGCCTCTGACTCCAGAGGCAGGAATTCCTTCCACTGTTCCATACTACTTCTATGTCTAAAACCAATCGTTTGTCCAGCTCTAAACTATTCTCCCTTCTTCACTTCCTCATTTCTGCCAATAGCATCCACATCCTCCAAGTCATGCAGACTGTTAAACCTTATAGTTAGCTTTAGTAACTCCATTTCCCATATATCGTACCCATATGTCATCAGTCACCAAAGGAGTATGGTTTCTTCCTTCGAAATGCTTCTGTTCTGTTTTCCTTCCTTTCTTTCATTGCCATTACCTTGGTTCAAGGCTTTGTCCCTTTTCCGTTAGATTATTGCATTTGGTTCCAAATCAATCTCGACACGTTCAGTTTTCCTCACTTTGATCTCATATGTTTTACTGTCACTTGTGGCCCAATGTAAAGAACACAAGTTTTGAATCTTGGGACCCACTTTGCCACTTATGACTTTGGACAAATCATCTGACTATTCTGAGCTTCAGCTTCCTCATTGACAAAAGTGAGAGGAGTTGACTAAACAAACTCTAAGTCTATTTTCAACTCACAATCTGTGATCCTAAGTCATTTTACCTCTCTGAGCCTCAAGTTCCCTATACCCTACCTCCTCCAGTGGGTTGAGGATTGGGGGCTTCAAATAATCCACTCTGCAATTGGAGCTAAGGCTGGAATCTCAGATAGGAGGGGTCCCCCTCCATCTTGCGACTTCAAGCCTTAGTCATACTCTTCTATATTTCAATCCCTTCTTGACTTAATTTGTCTCAGATACTAGAATTCCCTTCTATATCCCCAAACATATTTCTCCAAGCTTCATTTTTCTCATCTGTCAAATGGGCATAATAATATATATACTGTCTACCTACATAAGGCTGCTGTATTTAGTAAAATATAGAACATCATAGCACTTTGAGTTACTACTTGGCTCATTTGAGTTTCATAACTTTTCTATTTTTCTCTGTTCTCTATTCTTGCCTTTACTAAGGAGTATAGTGCAGCACAAGGTAGAGTAAGAGATGGTCCCTTACTTCAATTTCTTTTCTAATTAGTTGCTAGACTTTCTTGTTCCTGTACTGCTGGAGGAACGTAAGTGTTGTGGGAGTCTTCTAAATTCATCACCCTGGGGAAAAGCTCTGGTCGCAATGGCCTAGTTGCAGTTCTGTTAACATCCACATCTTGCTACCTGCCTTTCCTCCTTTGTACACGTTGTTTGCACCCTATTAATTTCCTGGCCCCCTCCTCTTGAATTCACAATCTAAGGATTACCTTAAGTACCACCTACTCCCTAGCCATCCCATTCCATACAGATCTCTTCATCCTTTAAATTCCTATGCCATTTTGCTATCAACAATATACCTTATCTTCAGTCCTGGCACTCCCTTCTTCTTTCCCATGCTTGCAAACTCAGAATAACTCTATTTCAGGGACCAGTTGCTGAGTTAAATTTCCTCATTGATAGCCAACATATTCTAGTTGATATTGCCAATGACATGAGAATAGCACTAATAATAGCATGGAATTTTACAAATGTTATCTTAATTTATCCTCACAACAACCCTGAGAGATATGCAATAGTATTAACCCCTATTTTCCATAAGGAAGAAGATAAGGCAAAGTTTAAATTACTTACCCAGGGCCACACTGTTAATAAATGTTTAAGGCAGGATTTGAATACAAATCTTACCGAATCCAGGTCTAGCAGTGTGTGTACTATGCTGCCTAACTTCCTGATAACTAACATAATGCAAAATAACAACTTCTCACTCTCAGCATCACAAACAGAAAGTCAGACCTTTATCCCAAGAGACTGTTTTCCCCAAGACACAGAAAAAAAACTTATTTTGTGCCAGTGATCAAGTGCTCCAGCCCTAGACAATGCATATAGATTCATACGAACCTGGAAAATATAGGCCAATTAACAAGCCACTATGAGGAGGCAGAAATACTAGTACTATGAGGAGGCAGAAATACTAGTACTTCCAATAAGCCACTCAGCCCACCACAGTCTTAGGCTCAGTATACATACCTGGGAGAAGATCCCAGCATTCTACTTTGGGGTGGATGTAAAGGATTGGGATGCAGATATTGTTGAAAGAATAACCAGTATCAAAAAACCTTTTTTTGCTACTTGTTTATAGTGAGCAAATAAAATGTAAGCTGCTTGAAGGCAGGAATGATTATATTGTTGTACTGGAGCCCCTTCAGCCAACCTCAAGTAGCACAGTATAGTAGTAGGCATTTAAGCAATGTCTGCTGATTGAATAACAGTACAAATTGCAGTGTGTGAACTATTGAGTGGATCAAAAATTGGTTAGCCAGCTATTCCAAGAGTATTAGCATTGGCTAGTGGCACAGTGTACAGAACATTGGGCCTATGGTTGGGAAGACCTGTGTTCAAATCTGGCCACAGACACTTAATAGCTATGTGACCCTCAGAAAGGAATTTAGCTTCTGTTTTCTCTCACTTTCCTCATTTGCAAAATGGGGATAATAGTAGCACCTGCCAGCCGGGGTTTGTTTTAAGGAACAAATGAGTTAATAGTTGTAAAGTGCTTGGCGAAGTGGCTAGTACATAGTAAGTGCTATATAAATGTTAGCTGTTGGAGCAAAGACTCAGTGAGAATGTCACAAGACTTGGCCTTGGGCTAGTTTGCATATATATGTATATATATATATATATATGTATATATATATATATATATACATATTAAAAAACTAGGTCCTAGTGGCTCTTAAACTCAATATGAGTTAGCAGTAGTGAGTTTAAGATTAATCAACCATCCTTGACTATGCACCTATTATGAACCAGTCAGTACTCTAAACACTGGAAATAGCTACCCCATCATATGCTACCCTTGTCTAGGGGCTGGGGATGATGAGGACTACATGCCAAGACTTTTGCCTGTTGTCGTCTATTCTCTACCTCTTCCTTGATCCATAATAAGGTTTTATTCATCTCTATTCCCATGTGGCTCTGAGCCTTTTCATCTAAATTCTTCTGTACCACATTAGCCAAATTAGCCTCTCTTCTCATGGCCATGTTGAGTGAGGTTGAGTGAGGCTGAGAGAGAAGCCTTTGGCCTTTGTCTCATCACAGCCTGAAAACACCTGACCCTCTTATTACTTCTGTGTTTTGTTGTATCTATTCTTTTTTGTTCTCGGGTGAAGGAATATTGGGAACAAATATGGTCTTGTAAATTTCAAAGATCTGAAAAGCAGGAACTGAGGTCCTAGAACTGGAGGTCATATGACACTTTGCCAGCAACTGATAACTGTGTGCCAGTAAAAGCCTAATGAGCCACCTACTATATCAGAATATCAAAATACCCAGAGGAATGTGAGCTTCTAACAGAAACCCTTGCCCTGTAGCAAGGGAATAACTTTCCTAGTGTTTACTGCATTTGTAAATGAACTTTGTGGGAGGAGGCCTTTGCGGTAACCCCATTAAGTTTGGGACATTCTTCCTAAGGGACCAAGGTGGTGTAGGCGAGAGTACAGACCTAGTTTAGGGCATCTGTTCTTCACAGTAAATACTCTTTTGTAAAAGATAAATGATGACAACTGATTGAGTTGATAGTGAGGTGCTAATTAATGCTATCAATGAGCTTGAGGGGATAATAACTAGTGTTTTATATTAGGAAAAGCCATCTTTAATGGATAGCCAATCAAGAATACTCCAGAGCTCCTCAGCCATACCTCTAGCATCTTGAGGAACAGACATAGCTAGACATCCCCTTAGGGACATCAGGGCAGGTAAGAGTTGGGATCCACTCCTGGCTCCTCCTCCTCTAGCTTATAAAAGCTACACTTGTTTCCTTCAAAACTATTTCAGTTATACTTTCCACACAAAGCCTTGCCTGATCTCTCCAGCTTGTAGTGCCCCCCCAAAAAAAATCTTGTATTGTCTTGTATATATTTTTTCTGTTTTTCTTATGCTGAGGCCCATCTGTATTACCTTCTCCATTTCATGTACAGGGTTACCGTAGATCTAAGTAATTCAACTCAAATACAACATCAGACTCAAGATTAGAACTCTAACATTTCTGGCTTCTTATTAGATTCTTAGGCCATTGGATGATATACCACAACCTAGTTCCTGAAGGGGTTGTAATGCAATTTAAGTGAAATCATTTTCAGACCAGCCCAGACATAACTTCAGCTGTCATGAAATACACGTCCGGTATTCTAGGTATTCTACTCTTTTGAATAGATGTTCATTCAAGTCTGAGCCCTCTCTCCAAATCGGTAGTAGAATAAACATAACCTCCAATATCTATCTCATAATTGTTGCCTCATGAAAAACAAAAATAGCATAAATATTCAAATGTGAATATATTCTGTCTGGCTCTTATTTTATTTGCTTGGCCAGAGTAAGAATGGCTGCTTTGCTGTGAAATAAAAACAGATACTTGCCTTGGGCTAAGTACTGATTGTGTGGTGCCTTTATTTTTAAAGTGGGGATGGAGGCTAGAGCTTGGGGAGGATACTGTGGGAGAGGCATTTTGTTTCCCTCCAAATATTTTTTGTATAACTAACATTCATCAATTAAACAATGAATTGGAAATCTGTTCAGTGCAATCAGGTGACTTATATAGATGATTTCTAATTCACAAATACAGTTTCCATAAACACACCCCTTATTAATTCATCCCTCCCATTGCCACCCCAGCACCATTTTCCTCTTTTTCTCCCTATCTTGCTCTCAAAACATAAGGAGAATCTACCCCTTGTTTGAGACACACACAGATGAGAGGCTCTCTTCTTCCTTTCTCTTCCCTTCTTCCCTCTCCCCTAAGCCCCCCACTCCACTCCCTTCATAACCTGTTCTTGAACTTAAATAACAAATGCCTACGTATGAAAAAAATATTTGACTTCTTTAACCCGAGATTTAGGAAGTAGCAATTGCCAATTGTTTCTCTATCTTCTCCATTTTATTCTCCATTTTTCAAACACCAAACTGCATGTAAATTGCTGTTTTATTGTTCAGAAAGGACATTGAAAACAAAAAAAATAAACAAACAAAAAAAGCAAATAAAAGAAAATTCCCCTTTAGCAGTCGGAGTTGGGTGTTTACAGTTGGAGGGGAGGCTGCCTTCTCTCACAGCCTGGATTTATAAGCCTAACTTGATGGCCTTCTGAAGAATTTATGAATCATGGTTACTAATCAGCTTTAGGCACTTCTGAGGAAGAATCACATTTTGAAGCTACAAAGGTCCGCTAAATAGCCCATGGGAAATGACCCTGCATCCCATTAAATACAGAAACTCACTACTGTAGGACTTTATGTCAGAGGTAAAACATTTCAGTGGCAACTCCCTTCAAGTGGCAGAGAGCTCCTTCTGTCTAAATGCTTTATTAAGCTTGAAGAAACAGATCAGGTACTTGCTTCTCAGGGAAAATGGTTTTCTTCTTTAAAGAAACTTCTTCTTGTGCTTAAAAAAAAGCCTTTCTCCCCCACCCCCTCTTTCCCCTTATATTCATTATTTTCCACCTTAAAAACGACTTTTATCTTTCTGTTATCTATTTTATATGCCTGTGGCAAACACCATAGTTGTCTACTTTCTATTCTACAAATCTGCTAAGGTGTATGCTTTATCTTACTTATACCAGCCTACTACTATTTTCTTATTTGAATGGCTGATGTGTATTCAAAGTCAAATATGAAGGTCACGAGAATGATTTTTGGTTCACCGAGATCTAAAACTTCTTGGATACATGGTAAGAAATGAAAGAAAACAAAATTAACATTGAACAGGGGAAAAAAACACACCTCAAAATGCCCACATTAGCTACTTATATATCTATATTA
Source organism: Phalanger gymnotis (assembly GCA_028646595.1). Classification (NCBI taxonomy): domain Eukaryota; kingdom Metazoa; phylum Chordata; class Mammalia; order Diprotodontia; family Phalangeridae; genus Phalanger; species Phalanger gymnotis. The sequence goes on along the minus strand of CM053622.1, from coordinate 288,355,427 downwards.
GCTACATATACTTCCCTCAGGATTCAGCCTCCCAATTTGTTTCAGATTTTATTTTAATTAGAAATTATAACAATTTGACACCTAGGTACTTCAGCATTTCCCAAATGTTAGATTCAAAGGCAATAATTTAGAGAAGATTACAACAGCCAAAAGACTAAAATCCTCCCTGTGTTTTATCGAGCTTCCATAAAAATCGTATGGACTCCTGATTATCTTTCAGATTACGGTCATAGTAGATTGTTAAAAAACAAACAAACAAACAAACAAACTGAGCTATTTTATATATCCTGTATTCACTTAATTATGAATGTGCCCTATCCCTCTCAGTAGAATGTAAACTCTTTGAAGGTAAAGGCTATCTTGGTTTTGTATGTGTATTTCCTGACAGTAACACAGCACCTGGGATATAATAAATTATTAAGTATTTGTTGATTGATGGGGTAAGCAGGACTATTCAGAATCATAATGTAGTAGCCTCACTCTACCTGTGTGTGCACGTGTGTGTGCGTATTTGTGTGTGTGTATAGTATATGTGTATATATGTACATGCATCTGGATACAAGTGTGTATGTGTAGTGTATGTGTATGTCTAAGTATAAGAGTGTATGTGTGTGCATGCATGTGTGTGTATGTATAGTATACATGTATATGTGTACATCTGTCTGGATATAAGTGTGTGTGTGTGTGTGTGTGTGTATAGTATATGTGTGGATGTGTATGTCCGTCTAAGTATAAGAATGTATATGTGTGTGCATGCATGTGTGTGTGAGTGTAGTGTATGTGTATATGTGTACATCTATCTGGATACAAGTGTATGTGTGTCGTATATGTGTATGTCTGTCAAGTATAAGAGTGTATGTGTGTGCATGCATGTGTGTGTATGTATAGTATACATGTATATGTGTACATATGTCTGGATATGTGTGTGTATACTATATGTGTAGATGTGTAGATGTGTATGTCTGCCTAAACATAAGCGTGTATAGGTGTGTGCACGCATGTATGTGTATATGTGTATGTCTGGGTATGAGTGTGTGTGTGTGTGTGTGTGTGTGTGTATAAGGACAACAGTAACAGCACTCAGCACCACAAATTAACCCATTTTTCTCAGACATTTGCCAGTGCTCTAATGTGGTTCAGTAATGGGCACACTGAGTGGTAAAAAAACAATACATAGGCCAAGCCATCAGCGCAAGTGATTGGGAGTGGGGGGTGGGAATGTCCTGAACACAGCTCCTGAATACAACAACTAAGGCCTACGGAAACAAGTATTTTCATGTTCTCCAGTCTCCATGAGAGTCCTTCAGCTCTTTGTCTCCCATTTGTATTTGGTATAGTCTGTGTGCTGCTGAGACTGCTAACAAGTACTTGAGAAACTTTGGATACCGGGGCTATAGCCCATTTTAAGTGGAAAAGTATGGAATACTGTTGTTGTCATTCTCCCCTCGGTATGATCACTTTTACTTTCCTCAGTTTGAACAGAAGCGATACATGCTGACCTTATTCCTAATCAGATCTGACTTCTCCTCAGTTTCTCTCTACAGAATTTATGGGATGGCAGGGTATCTTTCAAAACAAGAACCTACTACTGTCCCCAGCATATTAACTTTTTTGTGGCAAGCTGAGAAGATGTTTTGACAGAAATATCAGGCAGTGTCCTTTCTTCATGCTCACTATTGCCTAAAATATGGGAGTTTGAGAGAGAAGGTGGGGAAAATACCACATTGTTTTAGTTTTAACAAAAGCAAGACTTGCTGCCAGTTGTGATTTTTGTCAGGTATTCATTACCCCAAACTCTGTATAATCATCAGGTGGAAATACCCTCTGGAAATGTGTGCATTTTTTTTGACTTCCCGCACACTGTTCTCCTAATCAGGCACATTTCTAAACACAGTTCTACCTTCCTGTTTAATGATCTTGCAATATATTGACAGAGATATAAGAACTATTGTGTCCAATTACAACTTGGTTAAATATATATTTTATTTATTTTAGCCTACCTGGAATATTTAAGTGTCTTTATACACAGTGATTGAGTAAAGAAACATTATTATCTATTGTTGGAAACACTTTAAGAGCCAAAAAAGAAACCCCCCCCAATCCTCAAGCCCCCAAAACCCCAAAATAAAAACTTGCCCTTCTTCAGCTTTAGATTATAAACATTCTGACAGCCAAATACCCATTAAAATAAATAGGCATGCTTTGATTTTTACCTGACAGAAATGTGGAAAGTAGCAATTCAAACTTACCCAAAAGTCTTGAATCGCTGAGTTGAACAATGGAAGTTGTAAAGTATTAAATTCCTCATCATATCTTAAGAAGGTATGTACAGCAAAGGTCACCCCATGAGTGACAGAAGATGAATCTGTCAAGAGAGTGAGGAAATACTCTTTTTACCCTTCAGTTGTATTCCTTAAGCTACTTAATCACCTTTCTTATCAGGTCTGTGTCAAATTTGAAATATGAAGATCTGCATGAAAGTACATAATCTTTTTGCCAAAGGTTGGTGTAGTTGCTTTGGCAAATACAAACAAACAAATAAATAAATAAAACAAAGCATACACAAATATATAAATAAATAAATGAATAAATGAATGCATGAATAAATTAATAAATAAAGCACTCAGACACACACAATGAGAGAGGAATAAAGAAAGAGGTAAAAAAAATGTTACATCTTACATAGTTTACTATATTCTAAATGAAGGATAATAGTACGATGAGCCCCCTTAAGCCTTATCAAAGATTTTTAATGATGACAAATGTTTCTCTGAGCACAACTGGATTTCTATTATAATAAGAGGTTCAAAGTCAACTTTCAAAGTGAATGTCAAGGATCAAGGTCACTTCATTTGGTCTATTCTATCAGTCCTCTGTAAGTACTATCTGTATAGCCCTTTCTCTCTTTCCTTCCCTCCCCCTAAACCCACCAACCAAACACATTCTGTAAGGCTGTAAGTACTGAAGTCAATTAGGCCTCACTTGAACTTTAAAAAGGTAAAATAACTGAATTAAATGAAAGCCCCTTAGTTAGATGATCTCAATCTTTCCAGAAGGAACAAATCTGTTATGAGTCAAATGACTTAGAGCTGTATTGCCTACTAAGGAAGCTATAAATATTTGGGTTCCCTTTGCCTCCTCTCTTTGATATCTTACCCTTCCATGGCCCAGCTGAGAAGTAATCACAGAATGACTGAAATGTAAGGGGCAGGAAAACAAAAAAGCATTTACCTGGAACCTACTACGTGCCAGGTCCTGTGCTAAACACTTAACAAATATCCCATTTGTAAATGGATTTTGAGTATATAATTTGATTTGAGCATAAATAGAATAGAAAATATTGGGATGAGACACACTTTAATTTCCACAGTCATAATGCTCTAAGAGACCTGAGAGATTTTCTGGTGCCAGGTTGTCAAACTGTGGCCTGAAGCCTGAGGTTAGAATAAGTTTTGCTTTTTCCTTTCCCTTTTCTTTTTCCTTCCCCTTTCCTTTTCCCTTCCTTTCTTCTTTTCTTTTTTACATTTTACAATATAGTATTATTGCATTTAAATATATGTTTGGTCCAACTCATTCATTTTGTAGATCATTGGATCATAGATTTAGAGTTGAAAGAGCCTTCAGAATAGTTCATGTCCACTGCCATCATCTTCCACAGAAGCTAACTGTGGGCTCAAAGATGTTAAAGGACTTGTTTAAAGTCACATAGATGTTAAATGACAGAGTCTAGAATTTAAACTCAAGACACCTCGCTTCAAATCAAGAACTATGGCTACTGTATCATGCAGGGAAAATAACTAACTGAAGATCATAGAGATGAAATTATGTCTTCTACGGTGGTGTGCAAGCCATGTGGTATGAATTAAAGTAATTATTAACATAGAATAAATCTTTCAAATTTTACCATCTTTGAATAATTTCTAATATGCAATTAGCTTATCTTTTTTCTTTAATCACTTGCTTTATAATATTTGAAATTCAAATTACAAATTTTGCAAATCTAGCATTTATCATACAAATATATTTATTAAATACTAAGTATTTAATATTGTAGCAATTTAGTATTATTAAATACTAAGTATTTAATAATATTTAGTATTGGACAAGTAGTCCATTTTTCTAACCTTGATAATAATCTTTAGGTTTTGAGCAGGGTTTAAATGAAGTAAGTTACTAGGATTTTGAAGTATGTTTATCTATATCTCTTGGATAAACATCTAAAATTTTTGTGCCGTTAGACATGGTCCCAGGTCAGGTTCAATATCTCAACTCCATTTCAGAATTTCTGTAATTTTGGAATAATTATTCTTCTAAATATAACCATATACTTACAAGAGTTTATTCTTGCCTCAATGGAAACAAAATTCTCAAGTTCAAAGTAAGTAAAAAAATCCCTCCCCCAAACATTTTTGGGTAATCAAAAGTTTTATGTCTGGTCAAGATACCTAAGTATTATAGGGCAACTTTTTACAATGATTTTGGTATAGCCTTGAATGGAAAAATAAGTTTAATAGCAAAAAAAAAAATGACCTTTTCTTCAACTTTGGTTAATCTGCTTGTTGTATTGTTTTGCTCATTAAAAAGCCCTTCCTTCTTCTTAGCCACAGTTAGTAGCTGTTGTCTTTTTTTAAAAAAAAACAAACAAACTGGTCTTCTCACTGTTCTTTCAAATTTAAGAAAAAACATTTTTCCTCCATGAAATAAACAAAAGTTGCCTTGTCCTCTGAAAATATTTGCTTTTTATTTTGAGAATTATTAGGCTACAAGTAGGTTGTGATTAGTGGAAATAATGAATCTCACAAAGTGGTCACATGTATTTGAATTCATACTATTTGAAGGTATAATTATGTAAACTATTGTAATTGTTCTAGCCCAATGTAAACAATTCTAAGTAATTTTATTATTTACAATATTCACCAGTCAGCTTTAAATTATGAAAATAATTTGTCAGTTTGGGAAGTCTTACAAATTATGTATTTATTTATTAGGCATACCTCCCTATATGCTTCAGTGTGTCTGAATGTATTTCATTCATAGCCTGAATAAGCTGTGATGTATTTGATGTCATACCAACAACAAATGCAGTACTTTTTAACAGACACTGAATATTGCTATATAAGTATTCCAAGTTTTTCCCCCATTTTCTTGGAGTAACATCTATTCTTATAAACCACAGAATCAGAATCAAAATTCAATGAAAGAAAGCACTGAAATGTTTGTTATGTCCCCAAATCTGGTAATAAGTTGACACTGAGCCAACAAAAGATAATGAAACCAGTTTGATATAGTTTCATCTAGTCAAGGTTAGACTTTCAAGGTCAGGCTATTATCAGTAAAAGAACAACCACTGCTGTTACAAAGTATAACCATATCAAAGTTACTGATTCTCCTAAGTAATTTACACACCGTTACAAATTATTCAGCTATTCTCCAAAATATGTCCCCAAATTTTATTTGACCCAATAAAAATTGGGCCAAGTTGACTCAAAGAAATTATATAAAATTAACAGGTGAGCAAGGAATATATTGGGAAAAGGAAAAGGGGACAGGTAGAATGTGGTAAATTATTTCACATAAAAGTGGCAAGAAAAAGCAGTTCTATTGGAAGGGAAGAGGTGGCAGGTGAAAGGGAATGAGTGAATCTTGCTTTCATCAGATTTCACTTAAGAAGGGAATAACATACACACTCAATTGGGTATCTTACCCTACAGGAAAGTAGAGGGGAAGAGGATATGAGAAGGGGGATGATACAAGGGAGGGCAGATCAGGGGAGGAGGTAATCAAAAGTAAACACTTTTGAAAAGGGACAGGGTCAAGGGAGAAAATCGAATAAAGGGGCACAGGATAGGATAGAGGGAAATACAGTTAGTCTTTCACAACACGACTATTTTGGAAGTGTTTTGCATAATGATACGTGTGTGACCTATGTTGAATTAATTGCCTTCTCAAGAAGGATGGGTGGAGAGGGTAGAAGGAAGAGAATTTGGAATTCAAAGTTCTAAAACAAATGCTCAAAAAAAGTTTTTTTTTTCATGCAACTGGGAAATAAGATAAACAGGCAATGGGGTATAGAAATCTATCTAGCCCTACAAGAAAGTAATAGGAAAGGGGATGGTAGGGGGGGAGAATGGGATGATAGAAGGGAAGGAAAGGGGAAATCAGAATATATGCCATTTTGGAGTGGGGGAAGGGTAGAAATGTGGAGAAAATTTGTAATTCAAAATCTCATAGAAATCAATGTTGAAAAAGAAAAAAATAAATAATAAAAATATATTAAAAGGAAAAAAAGAAAGTACGTAGGTGACAAGGCTCTGGGCAAGCCATCAAACCTGCCTACCCCCGCAGCTTTAATAACTTAGACAGATAGATGTCGGTGCTTCTCTGGTAACTATGAATTGTGATTTGATTCAGATAAGGTCTGTCTGTTGATGTTTGTAATTTCTGTTTGTATTTGCCTTGAAGTTAAGGGAGCTGATCTTTTCCCCCTGAACTAAGTGAATGATATTTGTATGTTTGAGTAAACTGAGATTGTTAACCCCTTTAAGTTGCTTTTCTTAGAAAAGCAGATCAAAGAACCTGTGTCAGCAGCCCTACTGCATGCTGGTTGTTGTTGGTGTTACACAGCCACAGTAGCTGCTAGCCACATTGTTGTTATAAAATGGTGTAGTGTTTCTCAGGATCTGCAGATTAAAAAGAAAGTATGGAGTTTTGGGGTACTGAGATAGTGGTTGGATGTGTCCCAAATATTGGGCTGCTCTTTGTACTTGTGGTGGCACTGGTATTCTGTGGAGCCCCAGAGTCCTGAAGAAGAACAGGCAAGCAACAGTGACAGGAGTGGTTTCTGGGGAGCCCAGAGCAGGGGCACTGGGACATAACCTCTCCTGCCCCCGCCCTACCCCACTAGCACTACAGAGGAGACAGGCCAGAGCAGAGGCTGTGGGAGGAGAACGTGCAGTGGCTTGAGGGACTTGTGTATGCCCAGAGCCAGAGCTTGAGTTGGTGAGGTGAGACTACAAGTGGACAAGAGCAGCTGCCAACATACTGACCTAGATGGAGCTGAAGACTGCCTGCTTGAGAACTTTGGAAAGGTGAGACAGAAAGTGGTGAGCTGCCTTTGAGCCAAATTTGGAAAGGTGAGAGCAAGATCAGGGAGCTGCCTACATCAAGATTCAGGCAGAAGCCAGAAGAGACCAGGCAAAGCTTGATGATCAGGAACCCAGGAGCTTGGAGTTCAGCCCTGGGGCAAGATGGAAACTTTGCAGCAAGGTGCTAAGTGTGCTTTTTTGCTGCATTCTCCTGGACAGTTTGGTATCCAGAGGGAGGGTGGAGTTGACTATGGTGGGAGGGGGCAAGTGACATAGACCCCTGAGACCCCACCCTGTTGGCTTTGTTGCCCAGCTGCCCCTTAGGACTTAGAAGGGGGTGCTGGAGCAGTGTGGGGAGAACAGACCCTCAAGAAAACTTTATTTGGGCTTTGTGTTGGGACTTTGCTAACTAAAGCATGCAGGTATCTGAGGGTGCGAGAAAGAAGCCTGCAATAGCAGTGTGGGAAGAAGAACACACACACCCTCAAGAAGAACTTTACTTGGACACTCTGTATTGACTAAAGAAATTGTTACTTGCTATTACTTAGGGGTGGATGGTGTTTTGTAAACAAGTATTTTGGGATGATACTGAATATATGTTTTGTTATATTTTCCTGAATGTGATTGCAATGTATAATGTTTTTATTTTGTTCCAGGATCCATGGCCATTTAATTTAGATATTGTTAGGCCCAGGATCCTGGAAGGGGTGGATTATGTAGTGATATTCAATGTGGGGCTTTTTGCTGTTCTTCTTTTAAGTGCCTTTAATGATTCTGGCCTTTGTTTGAATAGGGCAGGTAAAGTGGGATCTTGTCTTGGAATGTTTCTCAGCATTAAGACAATTGGAAATCAGGTGAAGGAGAAAATACTACAAGCAGCCAGAAAGAAACAGTTTGAGTAGTGTGGAAACACAATCAGAATAACCCAAGATCTGGCAGCTTCTACACTAAGAGATCCAAGGGCTTGGAATTCGATATTTCGGAGGTCAATGGAGCTAGGATTAAAACCAAGAATCATCTACCCAGCAAAACTGAGTATCATGCTCCAAGGCAAAATATGGATTTTCAATAAAATAGAGGACTTTCAAGCTTTCTCAGTGAAAAGACCAGAGCTGAATAGAAAATTTGACTTTCAAGCACAAGAATCAAGAGAAGCATGAAAAGGTAATCAAGAAAAAGAACAAGAAAAAGAAATTGCAAGGGACTTACTAAAGTTG
>CM053622.1:288330615-288345615 GCA_028646595.1 Phalanger gymnotis | reverse complement strand
CTAAGGTAGGACTCTGCTTCTAGTGTGGAGGTGTACTTTCCCAAGCTTCAGGGGTTTTGTGCATTTGTTTATGGAGATATTTTTAGGGACTTGAAAATTTTCAGTTATTTTAAGTTTGTATGATCGAAGGAGAGTGTTTACTCCTCTACTAGCCTATGCTCTGGGCTTTGGGTGACTACAAGCATTCTTTTCTGCCTTGGAACTGTGAAGAGGATTTCTTCTCCATTGCCAACACAAGCTCCACTTCCCCAGTACTCCTCCTTGCCTCAAGACCACCACCCAGATCTAAGTATGGGCAAAGCAAGAGAATCCTGTGTCAGTGCCAACAAAGACATTCCTGCAATCCCCCTCTGATCCCCCCACCATCTGTGGGCTGAGAGCTCTGGAAGCAGCCACTACCACCACCACTTCTGTTGCCCCTAATGTTAGAGCCAGACCAAGCTCCTCTCTCGCCCAGATCCAACAGACCTTTCCTACTGACCTTCTAATTTGTCTTTGGTGTTGTGGCCTGAGAAGTCTGGAAACCACCACAGCTGCCAGTGATTCAGTCCTCTAAGGCCTGCTCCAGATTTAGTGGGGGCCTAGTCTCTACTGGCACAGACCATGCTGGTTCTCTCAGACTGGTGCAACAGACCTTTCCTGTCTCCCTCCCAGGTTGTCTTGGGCTGGAAATTTGTTTTACTCTGTCATCTTGTGGTTTCTACTGCTTTAGAATTTGTTTAGAGTCATTTTTAACAGGTGTTTGGAGGGAATTGGGGAAGAGCTCAAGCAAGTCCCTGCTTTTACCCTGACATCTTGGGCCCACTCCCCTAGATCAGTTTTATTAACTTCGCATTTGCTTCTGTGAAAGAAATTTGTATGGTCTCCTTTAATGTAGCTAAAACCTCTTTTTGTCTTCTTGCTTTATTTATACCAAACTAGTATGTTTTAGTTCCTCCAGTAGGATATCCACCTAATAATCACAGGACAAGATGCTGCATTTTGACTATGATTTGAAAACTATGTTATTGTGAAAATTCCCATCCTTTTATATTACTCTACCACTATTATTATATAAGGAATGATCACACAATGGATTGAGGAAAGTTTTGTGTTTTTCTTTGAGTATTGCTATGGGCAAAGAATATGTCACTAATGATGTGGTAATTGGTCATTGTCTTTTCCTTACTTAGAAGGAAATTCCTTTGCTCTTCCTTAGAAAGCAAACAGCTTATTTTAATAATATTTTATTTTAACCTCAATTACATGTTAAAACAATTTCCAAACATATTTTAAGGTTTTGATTTCCAAATTCTATCTCTCTCTTCCTTCTTTCTCTCCCTCCTTCATGAGATGGTAAGCAATCTGATATAGATTATAAATGAGATGCAGTCTATTATAAGGGCCAAACTTCAGGTACATTGAGGTACAAGGCAGATTTTGAATTCCTCTTACATAACCTTTGAGAATCCAGAGTCATGTATATGCCATGATGCTTATTATTTCAATAAGTCCTTATTGAACAGTATAGCTAAAGAGTTCAAAATTGTAAGAATGAATGATAAATGAGGATGGAAAACCATTCATTATATTTTATTTTGTTAAAACTGACATCTATACATTTAGAGTATGCTTAATGAAGTACATTTTTGTAATTCCTTTTAAATTTATTAAAGTGACATGGTAGATGTGCTTATCCGATGCTTAAATGATTTATAATAAATAATATTAAGCATCAATACAGCCAATTATATTTGTTTTACAAAATTTGTGTTTATGAAAATGAATTTTAATTCATACAATGTCAGAACAACTGCTGCATCTTCTCTTCATCAGATTTATTTGTCCATTCACTTTACAGGCTCACCGTTAATGATATTACCTTCTTCTGGTTTACTCTATTCTATAAAGGTCTTTTCAGGCATGACTTTATACACCTCATATTTATGTGTGATCTCTCTCTCTCTCTCTCTCTCTCTCTCTCTCTCTCTCTCTCTCCATAATATTCCATTTTTCAATGTACTGCAGATCATAAATCCATTCTCACATTGTTGTGCCTTTAAATTGTTTCTATTGTCTTTGTAGTAACAAATATTGCTATAAAATCTCTGAAAAGTCAGCTTTTTTCTATAACACTTTCAAGATATATAAGCAAATAAGTAATTATTGGATCAAAAGGTATAATTTTTAATGTGTTAGATGGCTAATCAAATAGATTCTAATAATTTATAGAAGGTTCCATGGATAGGGCACTTAGGCCTGGAGTCAGGAAAATCTGAGTTCAAATAAAGCTTCAGACACTATTTAGCTGTGTGACCCTGGGCAAGTCACTTAACCCTGTTTGACTTAGTTTCCTCATCTGTAAAATGAGTTGGAGAAGGAGATGGCAATCCACTCCAGTATCTTTCCCAAGAAAATTCCAAATGAATCTATGAAGAGTTGGACATGACTGAAATGACTCAACAGCAATAACATTATTGGATCAAAAGGCATAATTTGTAACATGTTAGCTCCTCAAATACATTGTATTAATTTATATTTATGATTCCATCATCAATGAATGGGTGAACCTGTTGTTGTTTCAACACTGAGTACTATTCTTTAAAAAATTCAAGCTTATTAGATTTTCAAAAATCATGAATCTGGAAATGATCTAAAATTTTTAAATCATAAGAATTGGGGGTCAAATGACATTTCAACACTCTGTTTAGCTGGGCAAACTGAAATACCCCACCTGATTCAATATATATAAATTTGAAAGATTGTATTTTGTGTAAAAAAATTGTGCAAGTGTGAGATGGAGAAGATATGATGATGGTTGATTTGTTTATATAAAAGAAACACAGAGGTATCAAAGGATCAAAAAGATTATAGACTGGAAATTTTACCCATTTCCGCTATCTTTCAAAATCTCTTCCAAAGGATAATTATATGTTAGATACTGAGCAATGGCAGCTGAATCCATAGGACAAAAAGGATAAACCTAACAAAGTATAAATCTTATACATTAACACCAGAGAAGTCTAATCATTAAAGCCCTTCAGCACCATCCTCCCCCTAGTCTCCACATTCCAGTAGGGGTGCACAATTTTCAGGTTTATACCTAATACTATATTCTGAGCTCATGATATATAACTCGGTTCCTGACCATCCTTTATCTTGACAAAAATAGCAGACATTGATTCTACCAATCTATTTGGGCAAAGAAAGGCAAGGAGCAGGCTTCCTTATATCTAGAGAAGTCCGTAAATTGTGATACCACAATCTTGCATATAATCTGTTTAGAACACCTCCATTTGCTCCATTATCTCAATTAACACTGTAAAAAGTGTCAGTTGATTCAGGCAAAAAAGGAAAGGAATAATGGAGAAAAGGACTTATCATGAGTAACTAAGTTAAGCCTAAAGAAAAAGGCACTAACCCCAGATAGCTTTACTATTATCCCTACACACACTACATAGACTGGGGAACGAAGGTGATGAAAAATAAAATGCACTTGGGAGAAAGTTGAGAAAGCTTTGCAGTCTAGCCCTTAAATTTTGCCCACTGGCAAAGAAAGAGGAGGGCATGAGAATAAAATCTAATAGGAAAAGGCTGAAACATAAAATATTCATGAGAAATAGTACTCATAACAACACAGACAGAAGCTGATAAATCAACAGAGGATCTTAAAACTAGAAGAAAGATGAATACTAAATCCTCAAGTTAATTACAAAGCTCTTTTAATACAAGCTGCAAGATAGTAGAAAATAAAACCTGATGGAACCCAGAATCCTATGGAATCCCAAGAGGACACGAAACAACAATAACAATAAAGACAAAACAACTTCAGAATGGTTCTAAAGAAAAATTAATTCACAATATAAGAAATTAGAAAAGAAAATATGTCCAACCTTAAAATTCAAAGTGGAAATTAGAAGTAGTGCTTTACGAAAAAAAATAAGTATCCATAAGAGAGAGTTTCTCCAAAGTAGCAACACTATAATTAACAGATCTGGAATATAAAAATGTAGAAAATGCAGAAGAAAAGCAAGAACCAGGGTTATTATAAGAACACATGATCTCTATTCAAGTCAAAGACATTATACTTGCAGATAGAATGTGCAGATACAACATAAGTGTCTTAGGTCTCCCAGAAAAAAAAAACAAACTATGATAACTAAACACACTTGAGCATCATGAAGAAGGGAATAGTACAAGATAACTGCTCAACTTTATTTTAAGTATGCTTCAGTATATTCAGGCACTATCAATTCTTTCTCTGGAGATAGAAAGCATTTTTCATCATAAGGTCTTCTGAATTGTCTTGGCTTGTTGTATTGCTGAGAATAGCTAAGTCATTCACAGCTCATCATCTTACAATAATACTATTACTTTGTGCACAGTATATTTCACTTTGCATCAACTCATGCAAGCCTTTCCAGGTTTTTCTGAGAGCATCCTGCTCATAATGTCTTATAGTACAATAGTATTCCATCATAATCACATACTGTAGCTTGTTCAGCCATTTCCTGCTGATGGACATCCTCTCAATTTCTGATTCTTTGCCCCCAGAAATGAACTGCTATAAATATTTTTGTACATATAGGGCCTTTTTCTTTGTTTTTTATCTCTTTTGAGATATAGACCTAGTAGTGTTATTGCTAGGTCAAATGGTATGCATGGGTTTTTTAGCCCTTTGAGCAGAGTTCCAAATTGCTCTACAGGATGGTAGAATCAGTATGAACTGATTGCAGAACAAGTCCCTATGCCTCTGTGCAGTCACTGTTTGCAGGGGCACCAACCCCATGAACAAAATACTCCCAAGATAGAAGACAGTCATCAGCCATAAGAAAGCCATAGCAAGCTGCAAAACCTTTCTGGAATGCCTTGAAGAGCAGCAAACTTGAGCAATTCAGTTGGTCTTTGTGTTCAGGGAGGTAGGGGAAACCATTCCTGTCAATGAAGAGGAAACATAGAAGACACTGCAGGTTGGCCCAGCAGAAGAACTCACTCCTGGGCATAGCCCAGGCAAAAAAAATCCAAGGGTGGCCAAAGTAGCCACAAAAGTGGAAGTGGCGGCAGGAGCAGTAGATGCAGTGGTAGAAGCAGCAGCCTCAGTAGCAGCTGAGATTCTCTTTGATAACCAGGATGACTTCCACGAGAAAGACATTATCTACAATACAGTAGGGCAGAGAATCTTTTGGCTTTCTCTGGAGTACATGACCCAGGCCTCCTCTCCAGGGACACAAATGCTCAGAGTTTCCCAAGCAGACAACCCAAATACCTTCTGCACACTGTGGGAGACTGGCAGTATTTGAAAAGCTGGTACAATATATTATAGAAGTGAGGGCTTATTTAAAGAACTTTTCAAGGACTCAAATGGCTGTCAAAGATAAGACCGGGCTGCCCCCGCCCCCCAGCAGGAGCAATCAGATAAGCACATGTCTGACCATGGCCAGAATGAGAGATGCCATATGGCAGCAGCCCAGATGCCCTCTGACCAGGAAACAAGTCCTGATATTGACAGTCAAATCAAGGAACTAGCTGCACTCTTACTGAATTTTGCAGGGTATATGGGAGATAAGTCATTTTTTTTCCATGCCACCAGACCTTTAAGAGAAGCTAGAACTTGGCAGCCAGAGCAGGGCCAGCCACCCAAAGAAACCCATCAGTAGAAAGCAAGATTCTCCAGCTGTTACTGGGGTAGTCATTGTAGCAGATCCAATGTCAATATCAATTCAGGGTATTTTAGTTAAGGAGAGTGGACAGGTTCCAGTACCTATTGAAGATGGTGTGGCCTAATCCTTAGCGTATGGAACAATTACATTCAATAGTTGTTACTCTATTGGAGAAGGGGAGGGAGATGACTGTACTGATTACAGTGTATACAGTTTCAGTCATGCTTAGTCAAGGCTGCTGATGTACCTAGTTTTTAATCATGATGTAAATGTCAAAGGCAACCTTTAATAAAGCTCTAAGCCTTTATTTAAAAAAAAATTCCATCAACAGTGCATTAATATCTCAATTTCCCCATATCCACCCAAAATTTGTCATTTACCTTTTCTGTCCTATTAGCCAATCTAATAGGTATGAGGTAGTATATCAGTAAGGGAAGATTCATGACCTCAAGAATGACCATGAACATGCCTGAATGGTTCTGAATTGCAAAGTATAAGAAATTCTTTAGGTAGAATGCAGAGGAAAAGTAACATTTATTTAGACATGGGAGAATCCAATCCTAGGACCAGTAATTCCAATTCCATATAGTAGCAATAACATTCCAAAGCCAGTAAGCCCCCCTCAACGTAGCAACAAGGAAATTATAATAGAACATTATAGCAAGAAGCCAAGTCAACCTTCCCAACCCAAGTAACCTTCCCTCCGCTAGGGCCTTCCTGTAAAGAATCACTTATGAATCCTAACTCTTGCTCAGCACTCTCTTCTGCAGCTCTTTAGACACTGCTCCTTCTCCTTGGGCTGAATTCTGATTCCTGTGGCTCCTTGTGCCTCAAAATCTTCTTGACATCTGCTTCTGAATTCTGCCACTCTCAGTTCTGCTCTTTTGCTTCTCTTAGTTCTGTGGCTCTCAGTTCTTCTCCTCTCAGATCAGGGCTCTCTTTTATACACTTCTAGCCAACATCTGATTGACTAGAACCCAGTGCATATTCCACTGGCTCTGGTCTTAGCAACTCCTCTTAGGGCCCGGTGAGCTTCATGCCCACATCCATCTTCTTAACTATCAAAAGGGTGTGGGCCTGGGGCCTGACACCTAGTTAGTGAAAGGGTGTGGGCCTACCTCTAATTAGGCCTCCCTTTTTTGGCCTCACCTGAGGGCTATTCAATGGGTGGGAAAGATCTTTCACTTATTGATTGGCCTCACAGGTAGTACATGATAATTGTTTTAATTTGCATTTCTCAATCAATAGTGCCCTAGAATATTCTTCATATGGCTATGGATAGCTTTTGTTACTTCATCTGAAAACTAATTATATCTTTTGATCATTTATGAATTGAGGAATGGCTTTTATTTTTTACAAAACTGACTTATTTTTATGTTTGAGAAATGAGTCTTTCAGCAAAGAAACTTGCTACGAATTTTTCCACACATATTATAGCTAATTGTAATTCAGTCCATCCTATTGCCCACCCTTTTCCTTCTATTCTTTCTATCCTTTCACCTTGTCTCTCCTCAAATTTTTGCTTCTGACTACCCCCTCCTCTAATCTGCCCTTCCTATTATCACACCCCACCCCTCTCTTATCCCCTTCGTCTCTCACTTTCCTATAGGGTACGATACATTTCTATACTGAATTGAGTATGTATGTGTATCAGTAAGGCAATAATAACAATGTAGATGATAATTGTCAAAATACCTATGTAGTTCTGTATCACAAAGTATACAACATTCTCCACATAGAAGGTAGAAGATTCAGACACCAGTGAACCATATCCCACAAGCCATTTAACCAATCTATCAGAGTACTAAAACATTTAATACACAATGTCACAACATGGGGCCTCACCATCCCAAAACCTCTCCAACCTCCTGCTGGGGTCTTCCCAAAAACAAACTCACAATACAGGTAAGTCAGCCTGTTCAGTTCTATCATGATGGCAGCCTTTAGCAGCCATAACTGCTCTCCAGCTCTCTCTCTCTCAGCATTTCATGTGACATAACTTCTTTTCCCTGTCATGAAGCTCCTCCCACCACAGGTGATTAATGCTTCCTGTGACATAAGCAGGTTACATAGCCTATTAATGGGTGGGAAAGATCATCAAATCTAAATAGCTATTACTTTCGGC
This sequence comes from Phalanger gymnotis, assembly GCA_028646595.1. Lineage (NCBI taxonomy): Eukaryota > Metazoa > Chordata > Mammalia > Diprotodontia > Phalangeridae > Phalanger > Phalanger gymnotis. The sequence goes on along the minus strand of CM053622.1, from coordinate 288,337,851 downwards.
CCCAAGATCTTTCTTATCCATTACATAGGGCAATGGGAATTTTGGGATAACTGGTGTCAACAGAACTTTACACAACAATGTAACAGGGATAACACAAGATAAGTATATAAAACAATGTCATCATTCCCCCCTCGAATGAATGGGGCTCAGAATCTTTGGATAAGGGGCAAAAGTCTCCTCTTCCAAAACTTCTTCCTGCTGAAATTGGATGTAGAGCTGTCCCTGCCCCGAGAGATTAACAGTCCTATTCGAGAAGTCGGTTCTTTAGCAAGCTGGCATCCAGAATTCAGTTGATGCCAGTTCTAGGGATGACACATCACAGTCATGGACAGGTCCAGAGATAACACATCACAATTGCGGACATGTACAGGGGTGACATCCGAACACATCAGAAGGTGACATCTGGCTTAAGCAATCAGGCTTAATCTGCAGGTGGATAGTACTAAGTCTGCAGGAAACAAATCTCACAATCAAATTTAATAGAAAAAGCCAAAAAGAAACAGACTATCATGGCCTCATTCATGATAGAATACGTGAGTCAAGGGTAGAATTTCATAATCATTTTCTCCTGGGTATACTACTGTTACAGTATTGTCTTTGCCATGTGCTATAATTTCTGCAGCCTTTGGAACATTGTCCAACTTCTGTTTTATCCATATTTTAGCTCCCAATTTTATTCTATCAATAGAACCAAATCCTTTATTTCCTCTGATAGATATTTTGGAAGGAAGGTCAGTTTTCACAAGAGGTACTGTTTCACAAGGAATAATAATCAATTGAACTATTCTATCTTTTTTATACAACTGTGTAAGTTCTTCACCTAAATTCTGGAGTGCAATAATAATATCTCCTTGATAACTAGAATCTATTACTCCAGCCAGTACATGTATTCCTTGAGCTACTAATCCTGGTTTAGGTTATAGGATTCTCATACATATCCCAGTAGAGATTTTTCTTATCTCTTTTCTATTCAACTAAAAGTTATCTAAACAGTGTAAATCATATCCTACCAAATCAGGTATTCCTGGATATGGTGGTGGGACATCTTCTGTCACAGTCCAATACTCAATATTTTGGATCTTATGTGTTTGCTGTTTCCTCATTTGCAGATTTGGGGTCATCATTCTGACTAGAGGTGTACTTCCTTCTAATGGTCTATTATTCAAATTACATAAAATGGTGAACAAATTATCCTTCCAATGTTGATACGAATTATTAGAACTTAAACTTCTTAGGTGTTCTTTCAACAATCCAATCATTCTTTCTATCAATCTAGATGCTTTTGGATAATATGGAATACGATATATCCCCTATACATTGTTCAACACACAATATCTTTTCATCCCATTACCTTTGAAATGTGACCCATTGTCACTTTGAATCTGCATTGGGATTTCATAATATAGATTTATAGTATCTAGAGTTTTACAGGTGTTTTTCTGGATTGCATTCTTATAAAGACAAGCCACTAGAACACCTGAATAGGTGTCAACACAAGTACATATAAATTTGCATCCTTTATCTTGGGGGTAGTGGTCCAATATAATCTAGCTGCCAAATCTGGGCTGGAACTTTTCTCCTTGCTATTTCTCCAGTTACTACCTGAGGAACAATTCGTTCCTTTTCCGAGCAATGTATATGACATTTCTCTGTTACTTGTTTTAACAATGAATAGGAGACACTAATACCTCGATCTGGTGCCCACTGGTGTGTGGCCTGGACCCCTAAATGGCTGACCATTTGGTGGACCCATTTTCTTAGTGCCAGATCATCAGTTAGTGTCAGAGTAGGGACAATATGTTCAGTAGCAATCTTTGCTAGTCTATCAGTATGTGCATTGTACTCACATTCTGGCATAGTGAGGGGCACATGAGCATCTATATGAAAAACTGACAAATTAGTAACCAAAGACATGTCCCATATATCTTCCCATAGTTCTTTGTCCCAAACTTGTTTACCATGAATTTCCCAATTTTGATTTTTCCACATTGGCATCCATGTAGCTAACTCATTAGCTACTGCCCATGAATCAGTGAATATATGACACTGTCCTCCTTTCTCTGTTTTTATAGCTTGATGCCATAACTTCAGCATATTGACTACTTCTACCTATCCTAGTACTTTGCAGCGTTCTCTTAGTACATGGGTCATAGACTACTGCTTTCCAATATCTTTCATGGCCCAAACATTTTGCTGTCCCATCAGTAAATCATGCATGTTACTTCTGTTTTTCAGTTAATACATCATATCCATCATTGCATTTTACCTATTTTGTAGCAACTGTTGCTTGGTTCAGGGAGTTTGTCATTTCCATCAATGTCAATGCTTGCGATAGATTCATGTAGAGCAGAAACTCCACGTTTGCCTGGTTTTTTTTTATCTATTGTGAATATACAATTTCCATTTAGTTATGCTAACCCTTTGTACATGTCCAGTTCTGTGAGATACTGGGGTACTCATTACCCAATCATAATCAGGATTCCAGTCCTTAATATTACTTCATGGCCCAGAGTCCATTGTTCAGTTTCTACTAAGCCCAACATGAAGCTAACAACTTTTCAAAAGGTGTATATTGTAATCCAGATGAAGGTAGTTTTCTTGACCAAAATCCTAAGGGTACATTTCGGCTTTGTTGTTTCAGCCATAAACGCCATTTCACATAGTCATCTTGTGCAGTCACTTGTAATTCTACCAGACCACTTCTCATAGGCCATAAATCCAGAGCCAATTGTATAGCAGTCTTAGTTTCTTCAACAACTTTACTCTGTTCAAGTCCCTAGTCAAATTCATAGTTTTTCCTTGTAACTTTATATAAGGGTTTCAAAATCTGTGCAAGATGTGGAATGTGGTGCCACCAACATCCAAACAATCTTATGAACTTTTGGGTCTCCTTCTTATTGGCGGGGATAGGAAAATCTTGAATCTTTTGTTGAGCTTGTGGGAGAATTTCTCACAGTCCCTTATTCCATTGTATACTCCAGAAATTCACAGTTTGAGTTGGTCCTTGAATCTTTGCAGGGTTATTTTCCCATCATTTGCTTTTCGTGTGCTCAATTAAAAGTATCAAACTGTTCTCCATTTTCTTATACATTTTCTCCCTGTATCAGAATATCATCTAAGTAGTAGGTAAGCTGTACACCAAGTAACTTCAATTCATCCAACTGTTCAGCCACAATCTTATGACAAATACTTGGGCTGTGCAGATGTCCTTGTGGCAATCAGGTAAAAGTATATTGTCACTCCTGACACATAAAAGCAAACTGGTCTCATTGTTTGGAATCTATCGGGATCATGAAGAAAGCATGGGCTAAATCAATTACTGCATAACAAGTCCCGTCATATTTCTGCATCTTTTCTATTAAGGTAACAGTATCTGGAACACTTTATTCAATTGTCTATAATCCTCTGTCATTCCCCACGTTCCATCTGAGTTTTATACTGGCCATACAGGATTACTCCAATGAGCGGTTGTAGGGACTAACACTCCTGCTTCAAAATATTCCTTTATGGTATTGGCAGTTTCATCTTGCACACCTGGCACACAATACTGCTTCAAAGTAATTACTTTAGAAGGTTCAGGTAAAGTGATTGGGTCCATTTTTACTTTTCCCACCAAAACTGTATTAATTCCTATCTTCCTTAATGCAAATTGATATCTCCCCTCAGGCAAATTCAGAGTCATTCATTTTAATATATCTATTCCAATGATGTATTCAGGAATGGGTGCAATGACCACAATATATTCTTTCTTAGGCAATTGTCCAATTTTCATCATCAGTTTGACTTGATTGGCTGATATTTTGGCACCTCCTAGTCCTGTGATGGTAATAGGAGTTCCATGCTTAAATTTGGCAAGGTTTCCAGAAACCAAGCTAGCATCTGCCACAGTGTGAATCAACGCCCTAGTTATAGTATTTGATCCATTTTTCCAATATGTAGTCAGATTAATATGGGGTCTGTAATACTGTCTGTGTGTTTCTTTAATCTGAGCTGGGGCTCAGCCTATTCCCTAGTCTCCTTGAAGGTGTGACTCACTTGGATACAAGGGTTCAAGAGCTGTAGGATTTGTAGGGTTAGTTCTTACTTCTCTATCCCATCTGTTATTAAGCCCTGTATCTCAGTACATTTTGTATAGCTCATCAGTTTAAATATCATCTATTTTTCTTTTTTCTGGTTTTTCTTTCTATTTATTTTTTTAAATATTTTTTTTATTTTTAGTTTACAACACTCAGTGCCACAGGTTTTTGAGTTCCAAATTTTCTTCCCCTCCTTCCCCTCCCCAAGACAGCATGGAATCCAATATATATTCTACATATACATTCACATTAAACATATTTACACAATAGTCAAGTTGTAAGGAAGAACCATGATCAATGGAGTGAATCATGGGAAAGAAGAAACAAAACCCTAAACAAAAGATATAGGAAAAAAAAGAGAGAACAGATAGTTTCCTTCAATCCACATTCAGACACCATAGTTCTTTATGTGTATGTAGATAGCTCTTTCTATCACGAGACCTTTGGGCTGTTCTTTGAACCTTGCATTGCTGAGAAGAGCCAAGTCTATCAAAGTTAGTCATCACAGAATCAATATGTCTGTGGTTGTGTACAATGTTCTCCTCTTTCTACTCCTCTCACTCAGCATCATATCATGTAGTTCTTTCCAAGGTTATTATGAATTCCGTATCTTCCACATTTCTTATAGCACGGTAGTATTCCATTACATTCATATGGCAAAACTTGTTTAGCCATTTCACAATTGATGGGCATCCCCTTGATTTCCAATTCTTTGCTCCCACAAAAAGAGCTGCTATAAATATTTTTGTATATACCGGTCTCTTTCCCACTTGTGTGATCTCTTTAGTATACAGCCCTAGGAGTGGTATTGCTGGGTCAAAGGGTATGGCTATTTTTATAGCCCTATGGGCATAGTTCCAAATTGATCTCCAGAATGGCTGGATCTGTTCACAACTCTACCAACAGTGTAACAATGTTCCAATTTTCCAACATCCTTGCTAGCATTTATCATTTTCCTGTTTTGTCATGTTAGCCAATCTGACAGGAGAGATGTGGTACCTAAGAGTTATTTTGATTTGCATTTCTCTGATCAATAGTGATTTAGAGCATTTTTTTCACATGCCTATAGACATCTTTAATTTCTTCCTCTGAAAACTGCCTGTTCATATCCTTTGACTATTTGTCAATTTGGGAATGACTTGTATTCCTATAAATTTGGCTCAGTTACCTGTATATTTTATCAGAGATACTACTTGTAAAGATTTTCTCCCAATTTTCTGCTTCTTTCCTAATCTTTATTGCATTGTCTTTGTTTGTACAAAAATTTTTCAATTTAACATAATCAAAATTGTCCATTTTCCATTTTGTAATGCTCTCCATCTCTTGTTGGATCATGAATTCTTCCCCTTCCCATAAATCTGACAAGTAAATTTATTCCTTGCTCTCCCAAATTGCTTATAGTATCACTTTATTCCTAAATCATGAACCCACTTTGACTTTATTTTGGTATACAGTGTAAGATGTTGGTCTATGTCCAGTTTCTGCCATACCATTTTCCAATTGTCCCAGTAGTTTTTTTGAAAAAGTGAGTTCTTAGCCCAGAAGCTGGATTCTTTGTCTTTATCAAAGATCAGATTGCTATAGTCATTGACTACTGCAAAATAAAAAAAAAATACCTAACCCATACCAGTGATTCACTACTCTGTTTCTTAGCTAGTGCCAAATAGTTTTGATGACTGCTGCTTTATAGCACAGTTTAATAACTGGTATGGCTAGGCCACCTCCCCTATCATTTCTTTTCATTAATTCCCTTGATATTCTGGGCCTTTTATTCTTCCAGATGAATTTTGTTATTATTATGGCCAGCTGTATAAAATAATTTTTTGGTAGTTCAATTGCTATAGCACTGAATAAGTAAATTAATTTAGATAAAATTGTCATTTTTATTATATTACCTCAGCCTAACCATGAGCAGCTGATGTTTTTCCATTTGTTCAGATCTGACTTTATTTGTGTGAAAAATGTTTCATAAGTGCTCATATAAACCTTGGGTTTGTCTTGGCAGGTAGACTCCAAGATATTTTATAATATCTACAGTAACTCTAAATGGAATTTCTCTTTCTATTCCTTGCTGTTGGGCTTTGTTAGTAATATATAGGAATACCAAGGATTTATGTGGGTTTATTTTATATCCTGCGACTTTGCTAAAGTTGTTTATTATTTCAAATAGTTTTTTACTTGATTCTCTAGGATTCCCTAAGTAAATCATCATATCATCTGCAAAGAGTGATAACTTAGTTTCTTCTTTGCCTATTCTAATTCCTCTTGATGCCTCACAGAGTCATTAGCTTGTACTTGCTCAATTGTGATTTTTAATGAATTGTTGTCTTCATTTTGCTTCTGGGCCTCCTTTTCCATTTGATTTATTTTGCTTTTCAGGGCATCATTTTCTCTAACAAGATTCTGAATCTCCTTAGCCATTTTGCCAATTTTAATCTTTAAAATTTTGTTTTCATCAGTGAATTTTTCTCCATTTTTTTCTTTTACCTCTCTGATTTGATTTTTAAAATCCTCTTTGAGCTCTTCCAGGAATGCTTTTTGGGCTTGTGACCAGTTCACATTCCCTTTTGAGATTTCAAATGTGGGTACAGTGTCCATGCTGTCCGCTTCTGAACTGGTAGTTTGATCTTCCTTGTCTCCACAAAAAGAATCAATAGTCCTTGGTTTCCTGGAGTTCTTCTTTGTGTTGGATAACTTTTTCCTGGCTTTAAAATGGATTTCTGCTTCTGGGGCTCAGGGCGCTATGTCTCAGCCTCTTTATTCTGGGAATTGTGGGTGTAGTTATTGGCTTTGTGTGTTATGGCCTCTGGTTTGGTGAGATGTGGGAGAGGGATGGTTTGGCTGCTGAAAGTCTCCTCTTCCCTTAGTGCTGCGGTACAGACTTTTTCTGCACTTATGTCGGTTGTCTGCCACTTCTCCTAACTATGAGAAAGCATGTCTGTTGACAGTTGCTGGCTCTGCCCTCCTGAGATTCAGAACTCCAACTGTTCTTTTATTTTTTTTAATTTATTTTTAATATGTTTAGTTTTCAGTATTGATTTGCACATGCGTTTGAATTACAGATTTTCTCCCCATTTCCACCCCCCCCCACTCCAAGATGGCGTACACTCTGGTTGCCCTGTTCCCCAGTCTGCCCTCCCCTCCATCCCCCCATTCCCCT
>CM053622.1:288313829-288330115 GCA_028646595.1 Phalanger gymnotis | reverse complement strand
AAAGAGTACTTTGTTCCAAGCTTGAGTGGATGCACTGTTGCTTACAGAGCTATTACAGCCAGCTCTGCCATACCAGCACTACTCATTCCCCAAGAACCCCCAACCTGGACTAGACTCAGATCTTCAGCAGGCTCTGCATTCCTGCTCTAAAACGCCACTTAATTCTTCCCACCAGGTGGGCATGAGGCCAGAAGCAACTGCAGCTGTAGTTGTGTAGTTGCCCCACCTCCGGTGCCCCCAGGGTGGTGGCTGAACTGTGAACTCTATCACGCTATCCCCAGCAGCTTTTCCCACTAACCTTCTCTGTTGTGTTTGGTGTTTGTGGGTTGAGAAGTCTGGTAACTGCTGCAGCTCACTGATACAGGGCACTAGGGCACGGTCCACCTGGCTCTTGGTCTGGTTGGTCTGCGCGGTCCACACTGGGCTCTGCTCCACCCAGCTCAGTGCATGATAGACCTCACCCAGAAACTATCCAGGCTGTCCTGGGCTGGAGCCCTGCTTCCTTCTGCTATTTTGTGGGTTCTGCAGTTCTAGAATTGGTTCAGAGACATTTTTATAGATTTTTGGAGGGACTTGGTGGGGAGCTCATGCTAGTCCCTGCTTTTCAGCCACCATCTTGGCTTTGCCCGCATTTTAGGATCTCTTTCAGGGATGATCAACAGATCCTTTCAATTTCTATTTTCCCCTCTGGTTCTAGAATATCAGGGGAGTTTTCCTTGCTATTTTCTTGAAAGATGATGTCTAGGCTACTTTTTTGATCGTGACTTTCAGGTAGCCTAATAATTTTTAAATTATCTTTGCTGAATCTATTTCTCATGTCAGTTGTTCTTCCAATGAGATATTTCACATTGTCTTCTATTTTTTTCATTCTTTTAGTTTTGTTTGATTTTTGTTTCTTGATTTCTCATATAGTCATTAGCTTCCATTTGCTCCATTTTAATGTTGAAGGAATGATTTTCTTCAGTGAGCTTCCTCTTCCATATGGCCAGTTATGCTTTTTAAGGTATTCTTTTCTTCATTGACTTTTTGGACCTCTTTTCCCATTTTGCTTAGTTTGTTTTTTAAAGTGTTATTTTCTTCAGCATTTTTTTGTGTCTCTTTTACCATGCTGCTTACTCATTTTTTATGATTTTCTTACATCACTCTCATTTCTCTTCCTAATTTTTCTCCTACCTCTCTTCTTTGATATTTAAAACCTTTTTTTGTGCTCTTCCATGGCTGGAGACCAATTGATATTTTTCTTGGAGGCTTTGGATATAGGAGCTTTGAATTCGTTGTCTTGTTCTAAGTGTGTATTTTGATCTTGTATGTGTGTATTTATACATATATCTCTTTAGATAATACTGCAAATTCCTTAATGGTAGGAAAAGTTTCCATTTCCCTTTGTATTCCCAGTGACTAGAATAGTGTCTGTCATATAGTAGTGTAAGGACAAGCAGGGTGAATTTTTTGTTGTCTTTTGTTTTGGAGTGCTTCTCAGCACTAAGGCAATCAAGGGTTTTTAACAAGTCCTGTCTTTGTTTGAATCAATAGTCATTGATTGGAAATAATATATATGATGTGGTGCTAGTGATTAAAGATCTTTCCCACACCCTTTTGCTAAGTAGGTACTAAGCCCTAGAGCCCTAAACAGGATATATATATATATATACTCTGAGGTTGGCATTTTGCTTTTTGGGGGCACACTCATTGGAAGAGTGTTGGTGATTTTGCCAGATGAGTCTCTGGTAGCTGTTGGAGCCCCCCCTGGCATTGAAAACTCAGATGTTGGTGCTTCTCTCTCTGATAACTATGTATGTAATGTCTTGGACAGACAGCTAGAAGCCTGTCTGTTGATTTGTGTTTTTTTGGTCTGTTGATATAATTTCTGCTTGTAATTTTTGTTTGTGTTTGCTCTGAAGTTCAGGGTGCTGACTTTTTCCCCTGAACTAAGTGAATGATTTATTTATGTTTAATTAAAGCAAGATTGTTAACCCCTTAATGTTGCTTTCCTTATAAAAGCTGATCAAAGAATCTGTGCTAGTAGCCCTCCTGTGTCCTGGTGTTATTGGCCTTACACAGCCACAGTAGCTGCAAGTAGCATTATTGTTATAGGTAACTCATTCAGTGCTTCCTAGTGATTAATCTTCACAACAATCCTGTGAGATATGTGATGCCATTTTCCCTGTTTTATATAGATGAAACTGAGGCTGAAAAATTTATCCTCAGTCCCATATCTAGTAAACTTTTGAGGTACAATGGAAATCCTTATCTTAATGACTTCAAATCTATCACTCTACTATTTTACTGCTCTCGACATTTAATATTAAGCAAGGTTTCAGATGAGGACAACAATGATTCTGATGATAAGAACAATCAATAAATAACTCAAATTTTCATATCACTTTAAGACTTTTAGAGAGATAGATGAAGCATGTAGATACACGTGTGATAAAGCTCCTTCTAAATCATTTTGTCCCTATGGTGTGTTGGAATTTATTAACCATGAGCTAACTGTAGGATATCAGATATTCTCCACTAGCTATTGCTTTAGTTGCCTTGCTAATGTAGAAATGTTGCAGTTCAACAGCTAGAACAAAATTTTGTTATTCCTTTCAGTTGCCTCTGATTCATGATCCTGCTTAGAATTTTCTTAGCAAAGATATTGGAGTGGTTTTCCATTTCATTTTCCAGCTCATTTTACAGATGATAAAACTGAGGCAAACAGGGTTAAGTGCCTTTCCCACAGTCAGAAAAATCTGGAACCATTTTGCTAAAAGGACTATAGATAAAATGATGCAATAATCTAAGGCTAGAAAGTCTAAACCAAAGGAAACCTGTAATAGAGCATGATTAATCATCGATTTGGAGGTGGAAGAGACCTTACATATAATTAAATCCAATGCCCTAATTCGTAAATTTTTTATACTTAATTTATTTATTTTCAGTTTTCAACATTCATTTCCATAATTTTAAAATTTTCTCCCCCCCCCCAATCCCTCCCTGAAATGGCTTGAAATCCTATATGTGCTCTACATATACATTCCTATTCAACACATTTTCACATTCTTCATGTTGCATAGGAGAATTATAACAAATGGGAGAAACCATGAGAAAGAAAACAAAACAAAACAAAACAAAAGAGAAAAGAGTCTGATTCACTCTGCATTCTGACCCTATAGTTCTTTCTCTGGTTATGGATGGCATTTTCCATCATGAGTCCTTTGGAAAAGTTTTAGGTCCTTGCATTGCTGAGAAGGGCTAAGTTTATCAAAATCAGTCCTTAAAAAGTGAGGCTGTTACTGTGTACAATGTTCTCCTGGTTCTGCTCACTTCACTCAGCATCAGTTCATATAAGTCTTTCCAAGTTATTCTGAAGTTCACCTGCTCATCATTTCTTATAGCACAATAGCATTCCATTACATTCCTATAGCACAAATTGTTCAGCTATTCCCCAATTGATGGACATCCCTTTGATTTCCAGTTCTTGGCCACCACAAAAAGAGCTGCTATAAATATTTTTGTGCATGTGAGACCTTTTCCTATTTTTATGATCTCTTTGGCATGCAGACCTAGAAATAGTATTACTGGGTCAAAGGGTATGCACGTTTGTATAGCCTTTTGGGCATAGATCCAAATTTCTCCCCAGAATGGTTGGATCAGTTCGCAGCTCCACCAACAATGAATTAGTGTTCCAAGTTTCCCACATCTCCAACATTTATCACTTTCCCGTTTAGTCATGGTAGGTGTGATGTGGTACTTCAGAGTTGTTCTGATTTTCATCTCTCTAATCAATAGTGATTTAGAGAATTTTTTTTCATATGACTATAGGTAGCTTTAATTTCTTCCTCGGAAAATTGCCTGTTCGCACCCTTTGACCATTTATCAATTGGAGATTGACTTGAATTCTTGTAAATTTGACTCAGTTCCCCACATATTTTAGAAATGAGGTCTTTATCAGAGACACTAGTTGGAAAAATTTTTTCTCAGTTTTCTACTTTCCTCCTAATCTTGGTTGCATTGGCTTTGTTTGTGCAAAAACTTTTCAATTTAATGTAATCAAAATTATCCATTTTGCATTCCATAATGTTCTCTATCTCTTGTTTGGTCATACCAAATTTGTAAACTTAATGAAGCTAAGACTCAGAGTGGTTCAACTGACTTCTCTATGGCCAGATTAATAGTAAATGTCTGTGAAGGAATAAAATTCCAGGTTTTCCTTACACTAGGTTTCTTATCATACTGCCTTCCATTGACAGTAGACACTATGAAATCTGCTCTTCGTCATGTTTGTTGAGCTTCTAATGAAAGACAGATTATTACTGGGGAACATTAACATCTTTAATTGCATCTTCAGCACTTCAATTATTCCTTCAACTCATTTATGGTAATGCTTCCTTTCATGCTGTAGATTGATGCCCATTTATACCTCACTTATATAAGGCATTAATATATTATACCATGAATAAGAAAAAAAGATACTGAATTATCTTCCTGTGAGCCATTGTATGTATGAACAAAAGTACATTTTCCAAATGTAAGATACACAATCACATATATTGCACATATGCACATTTACATACATGTATGCACACATACATACATGAATACAAACCGCCATCAGAGAAAGTAGCAATCACCATTAGAGATTGTAACAACAATGTTGCTTGCAGCTGCTGTAACTGTGTAAGGCCAATAACACCAGCACAGTGGAAGGCTACTAGCACAGGTTCTTTGATACTTTAAGGGGTATACAATCTCACTTTAATTAAACATACAAATATCAATCACCTAGTTAAGGGGAAAAAGTCAGCAACCTCAACTTCTTTGAAAGTACAAACAGAAATTACAAGCAGAGAAAAATAACACAAATCAACAGACAGGCTTCTCCATCTGACCATAGCAATGCATACAGTTTCCAGAGAGAGAAGCACCAACATCTAGGTTTTCAAAGCCTGGGAATTCCTTAACGGCTGCCCAGAGTCTGCACGCTAACACTCTTCCAATGAGTGTGCCCCAAATCGAAACCTCTCCTCCCACAGTTCTGAGAGTTCTTGATTCTCAATTCTCCATTCTTGATTCTCAATTCTGGATTCTGAGTTCGATTGCTATCCTCTGGGTATGTATACCCCTTTTCAGGGCCTGAGGGCTTCACACCTCTCAAGGGCTTCACACCTATCGTGACCTAATTAGCAAAAGGGTGTGGATGTTCCTACAAACAAAGGCAAGACTCAATCAAAGGCACTTGATTGCCTTAGTAGTAAGAAGGACTCCGAAAGAAAAAAAAAACACAGTAAAAAGTCCCATTTTTCTTGCCTTTACAGAGACTTCCTAAAACTGAAGATGTTTTTGACTAGCCATGAGATAGGTGGCATCAAAAATATTTTCATTCAGTAGCTACACTGATTTGTCTTACTCATGGCTTGTGCCTCAAGTGTAAGAGCAGTTGGGGGCTTCCAGTACCAGTTTCTATATTTCAGAAACTCACACCATAATGAAAATATTCCACTTCATGTAATTCAGATCTTGTTTACCCATCCTAAAATGCTGAAAACTTCCTATGGAATGTAGCTGCATTCTGAGGATCAGTTGGAGGGGAAAATATAGATGGAATCCAGATGTATCCTAGGAGTAGTCACTAGGTGATTAATTCATTCATATTTAGTGTTATTCCAATTCGTAGGAGAAGCTAGGAGAATTGTGCCAATCTACATTAAAAACGGGGCTCAATTACTGACATGACTTGAATTTTAAAATTATTATCACAATGATAATGCTTTTGTAAACACTTTAAGACTTTTTGGTAGCTTTTGTTTGTCTTTTTGAGGCACGATCTCCCTCTCTCCCAGAATAGAAGTGCACCAGTCTGAGTCAATTTGTGTTCCTTTATTTTTCAGTTAGATGTGACTTTATTATTTTAGTACATAAATCAAAATTTATGCAACCCGAGCAGAGGCTGTGGATGATGCATAAATCCACCTGGGTGGGAGTACTCTCTTGGTCTTGTAGCACCAAGCCAGCTGGTGAATTCCACTTTTGTTCAGAATCAGATGGAATTAAGAATCCTTACCCTTTCTGTTTTTCCCAAAATGCTTTTGAACAGCAGCATTTTTCTTGATCAAGTGCTAAAGAACTTCAGGGAGATCAGGGGCTAGTACCCTAGACTTTAGAATTGTCAACATTTCATTGCTAGTTACAAAGCATACTTCTGTCATGCCATGAGAATTCTTCAGGATCACATAAATCTGGGAGGGCATCAGGACCTTCTTGGCTAGCTTGCAGATATGCTCTTTCATGTTGTGGGAGGTGAGCTTCAGCCACATGGGCACCCTGTAGCTTTAGGCAGAGCTGACCCTTCCTGGGATTGGGTGGATGCCACCCATGATGATAAACCCTCTGATGTTCTTGACAGAAACTTTGACCCTCTTTTTGTGATTTGAATCATTTCACCCTTCTTTTGCCTCCCACTCCTGTGATCATTAAGTCAACAAGCATACTAAAGCCAGGGCCTGTATTAAATACTGGGGACAGAGAGAAAAGCAAAAGACAATCTGTGCTCTGAAAAGAGCTAACGGTCTAATGGGTAACATAACATGAAAAAGCTATGTACAAACAAGAAATAAAATGGAAAATTTGGGGATAATTAATAGTGAGAAGGCCCTAGAATTTAAAGAGATCACGAAAAGCTTCTTCCTGAAGTCAGGATTTCAGTTGATACTTGAAGGAAACTTTGTAACCCTGTGAATGTCAGTTAACCTCTGTCTGCCTCACTTTCCTCAACAGTAAAAAACAAACCAAAAAAAACCAAAAAGGGGGGGTAATAATAGCACCTACTTCCCAGGATTGTTATGAGGATCAAATGAGATAATATTTCTAAAGCATTTAGCAAAGATCCTGACACATAGTAGGTGCTAATAAATGTGTGTTCCTTTCCTCCTTCTCCTTCACCAATGATAAAGGTAAGCTTACAGAAATCCATAAGTTATTTGTGGATATAAAATATTAGACTTTTCTATAAACATAGAATAATATAGATAGTTTTTTTTTACTTCAATATTTCTGGAGGTTAATGTTTAAGTGTTGCTAGAAGCTACATTTCCTTAGGCAGACATGCCTTAACTTGTAAAAGTACAGTGCATTATTTAAGTTGCAGGAAATATTTCTTAAGTGCTTACTATGTGCAAGGCAAAATGAATTGAACCAATCACTACCTGGAAAGTAAGTAGTTGGGACATTAGCTTGCTCCTTGGTTAAAATGTACACTTGCATCATTTAAGTAGAGAACACAGCAGAGAACAAACTGTTGAATTCTGTCAAATTGTGGAGAGAGAGCTGACATTCAAGTCAGGAAGACCTAGGCTCAAGATCTGTCTCTGACACATAACTGGTCTGTGAACCTTGGCAAATTTTTAACTTCTTAGTTCCCCTGGCAACTTTCTAAGATTATAAATTTCAGAATGGGTACAAATCTACATTCATAGAAGGAATTTATTCATCAGGCAGTCTCCATGCCAATGAGATCATAGCTCTGGTCCAAAAACCAACAATTCAAGAACAAACATAAAATATAATCATATTATTCCATGTTGACTAAATTCAATCCCTAAATCAAAGGAATCTTTGTAACTCTTGTACAACTCTTGTACAACAAAACAAAACCAAAGAAAAATAAACAAATAAAAACTGCAATACATGTAAGGCAACTATATTTTATTAATCTATGCTAACTCAGTCTAGTTACATGAGGTGTTTCACAAGAAATCTTGATATCCTCAGAATGGGTATTCCTTCTGAGTGAGAATATCAATCATGTGTAAATTATATTGCTGGGGATAATTTCTTGCTTCCTTTCACCATCTGAAAGATTTCCAATTTCTAATTCATTTGAGCCTATGCAGTCCCTGAAGAACTATCCATTAGACTAAATCAGTAGAATTTTATTATTCTTAAATAAGGTCGAAGGACAAATTATACATTTTAATTATTTTCAGGTTAGGAAGACATTATCTGTATGAACACAACTATGCAGCAAGTAAGTTCCCTTAATTCATTCACTTTGGGACAGATAAGAACCTATTTAATATATATCAGTGCAGGAGACACCAGGAAATAATCCTGCATAAAGCAATGCATTCAAGACATAGTACAGGGAGCTTCCCAGTGCAATCAATGCACAGAAATTAGAAGATCTGGTTAGTCATATACTATACTCTCAGAAAGAGAAATCTGAGAAGCTGAACTGTATCTAATGCTTTAAAGTAAGAATGAGAAATTTTTATTATAGGAATATTTGCTTTGTGGCAGGGTTTAAAATGTAAATGCACCTCATTTTTAGATGCTATACAAGGCTATGCACATAGTAGGCACTTTCTAAATATTTCTTTAATACAGTTAAAAATATAGATATATTTCTCTTTGAATGATTTATCTTTATACCATGGTTGTTATTGTAGTTTGATTTTGTCCAGACCTGTGATTTCATCATTATGGTGTCCATGGGTAGATTTGAGAAGATTGATGAACTTGAATGAGGAAAAAAATACATCTTTATTTTCACTAATCTTTGATTTCCTTTGTAATGCTATGTAGTTTATTTTATGCATTGAAAAATATGTTTCCAAGAAAAGGTACATAAGCTTTACCACACTATCAAATGGGTCCCTTCACACCCCCAAAATAAAAGTTTAGATAGCCTAGATGATCTCTGTGATCTCTTACAGAGTTTTGATTCTGTGATCTGGGATTTGTTTTGTCCTGATGCCGAGAAAATGATCCTCATGAAGTGTAATGTTTCTATGACAAAATCCATTCCAACTTCTAACTTAGGACAAGAAGAGTACATTATCCATACAATAGAAGAATCAGTACTGCACTAAGTAGTGAGTGTGGGCTCTATTCCAATTCTAAACCATTGGTTGTTTGTCCCTTGGCTTGGGGCTCCAGAAGGATGAAGTCTGGTGGTTGAAATCTCGGATGGAGGTGATGTTGGGAGATGGAGTGTACTATGCAATAAGTAGTTATGGGGGAAGGGAAATAAGGCTCCCTGCCATTATAAACTCTTACATGATCATGTTTCTGGTCCACTTGGCTCTGTAGGTACCTCCCCCACCCCATTTTTTCCTATCAGCTCTATAGATTCTTTCTCCACAACTACCTGTTGCTTGGGACCAGAGTTTTCCTCTTTTTTCAGCTCATGGAAAAACAGAAGATAATCTCCTTTTTTACAGATAAGGAAACTAAGGGTCAGAGGGATTAAACGAGTTTTCAAATGCCATTCCATCAGTCAGCTGCAGGACCATGAGTAAAACCACAATTTATAATTCTCATTCAGCAACACAATGGATTAAGTAGGCACCCAGAGGTTGGTTTGACAGCCTAACAACAATGAATAAATTACACTAAATTTTCCACAGTGTTTCACAAAGCAAATTTTGAACACAGTCCATTTGTAAGTTTAGGGGAGGACTATATTTGAAAGTAAGTTTTTAATTTTTTTGTCAAGAAGTTGTTAAAATAGGATGGATTAGAAGATGCTTGAAGTCCTCTGAATAGATCAGTAAGGAAACTTAGAAAATAACACATAAGAATAAGGGACCTTTTACATATGGATAGCCTACAATATACCAATAATATCATATTATCTTCCCATGTTAGAATAAATTTCTAATCTCATTACTTTGATACATCCTTCATTGGCATAGAAAGAACTCATTCAGTCTTGGCCAACTTGGGTGATTTTTTTTTTGCATCACTTCCCAAATATATAATGCAGAATATCCGAAGTACTAAGCTCTTCTTTTCATCATCTTGATAAGTAGGAGATTCTGTTAGAAAACTGGGGTTGTTTTGATTATCTTTCACTCCTGCTATATGACTGGACCACATTTTTTTCTGGTCACACATTTTTATATCACTTCTGTATAACTTCTAATTCATAATACGCTTCAGTATGTTCAGACTATCCTGAACGTTTGGTTGCTCTCATTGATCTTCAACTAGTCTTTTGGAGTCTCTATTGACTAGTCTTTGAATTGTAGATGGACAACATCATTGGAAGACTCTTGGCATTAAAAAGATGCCCATTTGTTTCATTTAGAAGCTTGGAATTATTAATGAATCTAATTTTCCAAAGTCATTCTACCTCATTACCTTTTGAAATTCTAGTTCTATCTCATTATCTATGTACATAGTCTGTCCAGAAAATCAAGTGGACATTATTAGTACCTCATATGTTCAAGGCACTATGAATACAAAGACAAAATTAAAACAGTCCTTGCCCTCAAGGCAAATACATTCTAATAAGGAGAAATAGGTGCATATATAGTTATGTACAAAATACACAGACACAGAAAGCATATGTAAAGTAATCTTGTAGGTGGAGAAGGTAGTATTTAGAGAAGGAAAAACCACTTGAAAGAGGTAGTACTTGAGCTAAGTATTAAAAAAAACCAGAGATTCCAGGAGAGAATTCTAGGCATTTAATATAAGAATCATTGATGAGGAGAAGGCTGGACAGCAGAGTGTATAGAGGGGAATCTTTAATAAGACTATAAATATAAGATGGGGCCAGGTTGTCAACAGCTTTGGGTGAAAAATTTATTTGTTCCTAGAGTTGATACAGGGCCAATGTAGTTTGCTGAGCATGTATACGTATTTTGGAAAGGATGTGATATTGCAAAACTTGAGCTTTAAGAAAATCACTTTGGCAGCAACATGGAGGGTAGAACAGAATGAGAGAGAGAGAATGATAGCCAATTGATGTATCCAAGATATATATGTACATACACATGTGTTTGTGTGTGCATATAGTAATATCTGTGTGTATACACACACACACATCTGCCCTGTACACTGATGAACCAGTTCAATAAACTGTGTTGTCCTATTATTAGTCATATTTTGATCAATCAATATTACATTACTGATAGGATTTTTTTTAAATAAAGAAAATAAGGAAATGAACACATTCTCAGATGTGTTCCTCTAGTAAAAACAACATGGATTCTTTGAAAATTTAATTATGAGATTGAATAAAAAGTAAAGGGAAGGTCCTTTTAAGAAGACATTCTAAGCCTCTGTGGATAGTTTCCATACCAAGAAGCACAAGTAAATACTATTGTGAAGCCAGCCACATTATGAAACCATTGTAGTTCTTTGTTTTGCACTGTACGGGTGTTATACTTTTCGTGATTTAATCTCTTATATCAAAGGGAAATTCTTAACAAAATATTCACAATCATATATTTTATTTAATTTCTCCTTAATTTTTTTTTTCTTTCTCTACCAGGTATTATAGTTTTGTTAATCTCATTACACAATCCATTTACCATCTTTAAGAAAAAATAAAGAAAAAAAAGGGGGAAATCTGCAGTGGGCAAAAATATATCAATTAAAATTATGAGTACAATTTTTTTCTTTCATGTGCTGTGCATATCCCTGAGCTAGATTAGCATTGCTGTGAGCATGTTGCACTAGTCATTTCATTGCCTGAGGAAAATTTATAGGCAAAATTCGTTTTCACAGCTAGCACACTTGGAAGATTCCAGCGTAAGGCTCTGTTCATGGCTGGGCAACCACAAAACACCTGCTTGAAGTTGAGAAAAAACAAAACAAAATAAAACAAAATATCAATGTTGGCAGAGTTCAAATGAGTAGGATGATAATCATGCCCTAATGATCTACACCAAAAAGTGAATTCCTGAAGTTCTGCATCAATAATTATCTTATTGACATATAGTCTTTTGATGCCCAGCCAGTTAGCACATTTTACCTGTGTACTGACCTTGTGTGTATGGTTACGTCTATATCAGAGTGGCTGCAAAAACCTTGTGTGACATAGGATTTCAGACTATAATTTCCCTACACCACAGAATCATGTGTTAGGAGAGTTTGAAAGAAGAGTTCCTCTTTTAAGTGTGGTCAAAATGGATTAAAAAAACTCTCATTGGTCTGTTTTGATGATTTCTCCTCTACTTTGTTCATATAAGATATATAGATCTGACTCAGGAAGTTCATATAAGCCTAGCTATCCTGAAAGTTCGTGGTGCTTCAACAAGGCTGGGCTGAGAACTGGCTCCTGAAAGTCAATTGTTAAATTTTCATTGTGAGCGTTTATACCATAGAAATTGACAGATGCTACAAATCAGTGCTTGATGTTTTATTATCTTTTTGATTATTTAGGCTTAAGAAAGTACTGAAGAAATATGTTAATGTACTTAAAAGTGTACCCTTTGTACATTTTACCCCTCCAAAACTAGTTATTAAACATTTACTAGCATACCCCTGCTTCAATATGTAGGTTGATGGTATTTCTGAGGAAAACTCCAATGGATTGTAATTGCCATGAGTATAAAATCCCATGTGTGACATTTACAATCCTTCACAATTTGACTGCAACCTCCTTTTCCAAACTTTTTCTACATTATATCTTTTCATGCATATTGCAGTCCTGTCGAACTGGCATTCTTACTGTTCCTCATAGCTGTCTCCCATCTTTATTCCTTTGCATAGTCTGTCCTCTATATCTGTTATGTGTTTCCTCTACATTTCCACCTCTTAGAATCTATAGTTTCCTTCCAACCTCAGTTCAAGTATCATGTACATGGTAGTTTTCCCGATATTCCTAAAATAAAATGCCTTCCCTTCAAAAAATTATTTTATTCATTTTATATGTGTGTTGTCTTCTCTGACAGGATATGTTTCTTGAATGAAAGTATTGTTTCATTCTTTTTTCTGCCTTCATAAACTCTAATAATACCTGCAATATAGGGTGATGTTGGAGTCAGAATTAGTTCAGAAGTCTCTATCACAGGTTGGTCACAAATAATCCACATGATTATTTGGAGAGGAGATGTCTCAAAATTTGCACATTTCACATTTCTGTTGAGCTACTGCAATTCTACCTTTCTCATAGAGCACAGGAGCTTCGTTGATGAGGGCACTCCATGCTGGGCAGTTCTTTGCTAGTATCTTTTATGTCATGTAATCAATTCCAAAGTTCTTTGGAGAGACCTTCAGAGTCTTTTTATTGCTTATTCTTTCTTCTTCTTTCTGTACTCTTTTCTTTTTTTTCATTACATTTGAAATTATTGTAAACTTAAATACAAAATAAGAAAAGAAAAAAAAAACATTGCCATATACACAGCAGAACATAAGAGACGGTTCAATGAAAAGGAATAAATTCCCATTTCAAAAAAAACCCATATAATGAATACTACACATTATTTTCATAGCTATCCATCTTTTCTTTGCTTCCTTATATGTTTTCTATTGTCCACTGCTGTACACGTTTTACTTTATCTCCCCCATAAGGCTACAATTAAGCACGGACACACACACACACACACACATATATATATATATATACATATACTTAGATATCTGTAAACATATATATATACATATGCATTCAAATACATATATGTAAGACCACATTATGTTTATTTCCACTTGTCACCTGTTTTTATGTAGGTACATAGCATCTTCCTCCATGAGGGCAAGCCTTTCCATATTTTTCTAAATCCACAAGATCATCATTTCCTACACCACAACAATATTCCCACCCAATTACATTCTATCTGGGAGACTGTCTATGAGAGTCTCCCCACCACCAGCAATTTTTCTGCATTCCCTCTATTCTTGGCTACATAGGTTTTATTTATATAGGAAAATTTTAATTTAAAATCAAAATTATCCATTTTATACTTCAACACTGCTCTCACCTTATAATATGATTTTAATGTCTGATTAAATTCAATTCCTGAACTTTATGTTTGTGTGTATCATTTTTATAGCATTTCCTAAAAGCAACATATAGTTAAATTCAAATTTTTAATCCTCTATCAATTTCCATTTTATGGGTAAATTCATCCCATTCACATTCTAAACTATAATTACTTGTATATTTTCTTCCTTCTTATTTTCCTCACTATCCTTCTCACCCTATTCCTATTCCTCCTCACTATTCTACTTTATTTCTACCTGCTACTTTGCTATATTATTTCTTAACCTACCTTCCTCTCCAGGAATCTCTCCTTTATCCTTTCCTTCCACCCTATCCCCTTGCCCTCTTATTTCTTTCTGAATTCAAAATATTTTTAGACTCTCCCAAATATATATGCTTTTCTCTCTTTATCCCATTCCTGTCAATCTACGCATCCTTCTATGGCCCCCCTTATACTATTCCCTATTCCTCCCTTACTCTTTCCCTCCTCACTATTCCCTTACCTTCTTATTTCTTCCTGAATTTAGAAGACTTTTATACATACATATATGCATATATATATATATATACATATATATATATATATATATATACATGTATTGTTCCCTCTTTAACCTATTCTTGATGAGAGTAGGGTTCCAGAACCACTTGCCTTCTTTCCTCATCTGATTCCTCTGTATGAATTCTTCTTCTCACAACTCATTTATATAAAATAATTACTATTTTTGCCTTTCCTTTCATAATTTTGCTTTTCAGAATCACATCATATTCAGCTCTACCACACTCTTTCTTTTGAACTAACCAATTCCTAATGACAATCAAACATACGGTTTACATTTCCATGTATAAAAAACTAACAATTTGTTTTTATTGAGTCCCTTGTAATTAGTCTTTGATGTTTACCTTATGTTTCTCTTGGATCTTCTATGTCAAATTTTCTATTTAGTTCTGGTCTTTTGGGGATAAAATCTTGAAAGCTCGTCAATCCATTGAATGCCTTTTTATTTTCTTTCAGGATTATACTTAACTTTTCTGGGTATGATATTTTAAGCCATAATCTCAGTAATTTTGCTCTTTGGTATATAATCTTCCAAGACCTGTGGTCTTTTAGTGTAACCACTGCTAGGTCTTATGTAGTTCTAATTGTGGATCCACCATATTTGAATTTTTTTCCTTGTTTCATGTAATATTTTGTCCTTAGCCTGAAGGTTTCAGAATTTGGCTATGGTATTCCTGTAGATTTTCCCCCATGGATCTCTTTCAGGTAGTGATTGGTCATTTTTTTTTCTATTTTTACTTCCCCCCTTGTTTTAACACTTCAGGAGAATTTTCTTTAATTATTTCTTGTAATATTGTATCCAGATTATTTTTTTTGATCATACGATTCAGGTACATTGATTATTCTTATGTTTCCCTTCCTGATCTGTCCTCCAGATCAATTGTGTTTCTTACAAGATATTTCATATTCTACTCTACTTTTTTTTCATTTTTTTTATATTTTGTTTGATTATTTCTTGGTCTCATAACTTCTTTGACTCCCCTTACCAAATTCTAATTTTCAATGAGACATTTTCTTAAGATTCTGAATCTTCTTTTCCAGTTGGTTGTCTTTCTTCTCATAATCTCCTTGTTTTTTTTTTTAATTATTCTTCCTTCCTCCCCCCCCCCCCTCAATCTTGCTTATTGGATTTTTGAAGTCTTTTTTTGAGTTCTTTTATGAATATTTTTGGGTGGGTGACCATTTGACTTTACTCTTTGGGGTAGGAGAGACATTTTTGCTTGAGTATCTTCCTCTAAAGATGAACTCCAGTCTTCTCTATTCCCATAGTAACTGTATTTTGGGGGGATTTTCTCCTTTGCCTGCTCATTTATTTTTAAATTAGCATCTTATTATTATAATCACCTCTAATCCTGAGGTGTAGGAAATAGTGCCTTTGGTCTCAGGTCCTCTTTGCTGTTATTTTTGAACTTTGTCCTGGGCCCAACGTCTGCACTCCTTTCCCTCTCAAAGCCACAGCTAGGGTCCCTAGCCCACTATGCTGGAAATGCTTTTGCTCCCTGAGAATCTTCCTGTGACTATGACATTCAGTTCTCTCCTCTAGCCTGCAACCTAGAGCAGGAAATCACCTCTCCTATAAGAGCCCACAGAGCCAGCAGCATCCCTGCCTCACTGCTTCTGTATTCACCAAGTTTGTGCTGGTTCCTTTTCACCCAGGACCAAGTCTCAGCAGCACAGCTGGGCCTGGTATTCCTTGTCATCACAGGCTCCCTCAATCTTACCCCTGCCTTTCAGACACCTGTCTCCCCATACAATCTGGGAGTAAAAATTCCTGTGGATAGAGTTAATGCTACTTCCCAAGCCTACTGTGCCCAGTTCTCCCTGCTTGTTATTTCAGTAGAGCTAGCCAGGAGGTATTTACACTTCACTCAGGCCAAATATCTATCCTTCCCTAAATTTCCTAGGAGCACCACTGTTCTGTCTCAACTCTTGTTTATTTTTTGCTGCTCTACATTGACTGTGAGGTGCTATTTCATCTTGTTTGTGGAGGAAATCTGGAGAGCTTGGAATTTTCTGACCTACTCT
>CM053622.1:288290481-288313329 GCA_028646595.1 Phalanger gymnotis | reverse complement strand
TTTCCCACTAACCTTCTCTGTTGTCTTCCGTGCTTGTGGGTTGAGATGTCTGGTAACTGCTGCAGCTCATTGATTCAGGGTGCTAGGGCATGCTCCACCTGCCTCCTGGTCTGGTTGGACTGCAATGCCCACGCTGGGCTCTGCTCCCCTCTGCTCTGCTCCCTGCCCCATGAGGGATAGACCTTACCCAGAGACCATCCAGGCTGTCCTGGGCTAGAGCCCTGCTTCCCTCTGCTATTTTGTGGGCTCTGAAGTTCTAGAATTGGTTAAAAGCCATTTTTATATGTTTTTTGGGCAGACTTGGCTGGGAGCTCACACTAGTCCCTGCTTTCTAGCCACCATCTTCGGGCATTTTGAATTTAAGATGTCTTTAGCACAACTAGTTAAATATACATAATAGGCTGTAGGTGATGTCAAACTGAATTTAAGAGAAAGATTAGGTCTGGATAAGTAGATATGAGTGCCATTGGTACTGAATTCATAGAGGTACAAGACTCACACAGTGAATTTACAGTGATACGTTTCCTTGTAGACTTTCCAACAAACATTTCACATGATCTAATGGTAACAACATCCTCCCAGGCTTCCAGGTTTGCAAATTTGGTGCTGTACTTGATTTCCTACTCTTGATCCATGCATCCAATCGGTTGCCAAATCATGTTGTTTTTACATCGGAAATATCTCATAAATGTGCCCTACTCTCCATTCAGCCAATGATTTCATTTAGGTCCCCATCTTTCCTCATGCGAAATACTGAAATGGTGTTAGAACTGATTTTTCTGAGTCAAGTTATTCTCTGCTTTAATTCATCCTCCTAAATAAATCCCCTAATACTTTTTCTAAAGAATACTATAGGTCAGATCATGTCATCTCTTGTTCAATAAATTCTAATGATTCCATATTAAATTTGGGATCAAATATTAACTTTTTTTATTTGGCATTTAAAGCCCTTCCTAACCTGACCTCTACTTACTTTTCCAATCTTTTTGCACATTACTCTACTCTACTCTACTCTACTCTACTCCCCTCATTCTACCATCCAGACAAAGTTGAATACTTTCTGTTCCCCACAAAAGGGCATCTTTTCATCTGGTGTACCCAAGCTTTTATGCTGTTTATCTCTCATGTGAAGAATGTTCCATCCTCAAAACACTTCTTTGAATCCCTGGCTTTCTTCAAGACTGTCCAAGCATCAGCTTCTTTGAGAAACCTTTCCCAATCCTCCCATATGCAAATAATTTCCCTTTTAAGATGACCTTGTATCTATTTTGTATGCGTAGTTTATATAACTATTTACATCCATGTTATTTGGAGAATAAGCTCATTTGAGAACAAAACCTGTTCCCCCTAATTTGTTTGTTTTGCTTTTTCTTTGTATTCCCAGTCTAGAACAATGCCTGGCACAAAGTAAGTACTTAATAAATGCCTGCTGTTCAATTGGTTGACTAGTATAGTTCTGGTTTTTTTTTTCCATTTTTAGCAATTGTGACAAATTTAAGATGACTGAAATATAAATTTATTCAAAGAATAAATGGATAAATGGATAGACAAAATCTAAATACACATAAATGCATATTTTAATATATGTATAGAGAGAGTTTTGTGAAATCCAAGTTCAAAATTATTTGCCAAAAGTTTTTCATTTTATTTTTAAAATCATATTTTATTGATCCATTTTGATTATAAAATAATTCTAGAAAACTGTTATATGACATCCTCAAAGTCCCCTTAGTCCTCTTATGGGATATTATTCTCAAAAAGATAAATTTATCTTTTAAAAATAAATCATAATCTCCATAAGATTGGAACTTATTTTACAAATCACAACTAAAAGTTCAGCTGGTCTTTAACCTTCATGAAACATGTTCTTGCATCCTTAACTGTCATTCTATTGGAACATATGATGAAGCAAGTCTCTTAGGCATGCTGTATTATTATAGGGAAAAAAGCCTCAAAAGTGATTTTCAAGTTATTTAAATTTATACAGGGTCAGCCTTAACATACGTGGAGATGTCAGGTTTTCAGAATTGTTCACACACTTTAAAAAAGTCCATTCTATTCTTTTATTTTTTAACTTCACCAGCATTTTCCCTCTTATCTTGCCTTGGCTTGTTGTTTCCATCACAGAGGGTAGGGGGGATAATGAGGAAGAGGGATACTATCACACGTCTTCCTTCCTTTTTGGTCTATATGCTCTGAGATGGTTTCTTGTTTATTTCAGGTAATTACATGGAAAAGCTGCATAACTGGCCTAACTTATCTAAAATAAGTACAGATCTGTGTTTTGTAGTGCCTAAGTCACAAAAAAGACCTTTTATATGAGCTCTTGATGCAAAGCAGCATTAATGCCATATGTGTAGCAAACTAAAATGAGATAAATGTCATTACTGCTATATTTGAAAGAAATAAATTCTTTTAAAAATAATTGTACTTTACATTGTGAAGTAGACTTAGGAGGAATGTAAGGGATAACTCAAAATGTCAGCATATGCTCTAACATATAACCAGAGTATTGCAATAGTTGTATTTTATGATTTTGTGTGTGTGCATGTGTGTGCATGCGTGTACATGCGTGCATGCATTCGTGTGTGTGTGTGTGCAAAGTTCAGAGAAGAGGAAGAAAAGGCAAAGATAGAGATACAGTCAAGCAGGAAGACAGACAAAAATAGAAAGGCAGAGATAGAGAGAGAGACAGACATGCACAGAAATGAGAGGAATGGCAAAGAGTAATAGAAACATTTCACCACCACAAAGTGTTTTTAAAAATTGTGGGAATTTATCAAAAGAAAAATTAGAGAATAAGAAATATAAAAAATGAAGAGAAAATTAGCAAGAGAGATGTTTTACTTATGAATGATTTCTGATCAAACTATAATAGCTTAAATGAATCTCAAGTCTATACACTTGCCTAATTCACTTTTAATGTCATGTATATACTCAAAATTTGGATTCTTGAAATCCATGATTTAAGTGAAACATGAATAAAAAGGAAGTCAAAATTCAGGTTTGAAGAATCCCAGAACACCATCATAGTGTGACCAAAGCACATCTTTGATACTGTGCATACCCTAGGAGGAAAGATTCATTGTTCATTGTTTTATATACGGATAGAATTATTATGCCAACATTTAATAGTTTTGATAGTTAGCATGAAGCTGTAGAATGCTTGGAAAACAAAAACCAATCATCACAAAGTAGTCATCATAAAACATTTATCTCAAATTGAGAAAATGCTTCATAGTCAAGAGGGAGAGTTACAAATCGCAATGGTTCCTCAAGGAAGAGCAAGAGTTAGTTATCTGCACATGAGCTGTATGGTTATGGAGCATGGAAAGAATTTTTCTTCCAGCATACTGTGTGCCTTTTTAGAAGCCCCTTTTTATTAGGAAGGCAAACAGAAATAGTAGAAAATATGTATTTCTCATATTTTCTAATGGAAAAACCCAAAGATAGAACCTTATCAGGGATACCATAAAAGGTCTAATTTAGCTTTCTATATGGACATCTATTTATATACTGAAGAATTTAGGGGAAGGCAGAGACTGATTTGTAATTCAGAAAATCAAGAATATTAAGAGTGTTAGCATTATACCTTTATAAATAGGTTATAGTAAAATATACTAGAAGTAATCCTTCTCCAACTTCACTGAGATATACCTTTAGCTGAGACTGTCATGTTCTCAATACTTTTGGAATTGTAATACTCTAAAGCTGTGATTCTTTGAAAAGAATAATCTGACTTTCATGCTTTTAAAAAATATATATGTATGTAAATATATATTTAATTTTTGATATTTTTCTTTTTTAAGTTTTGAGTTCCCAAGTTTATCCCTCCTTCCCACTCCCTTCCCCATCCATGGATAAGGCAAAACATATGATATCAATTACACAAGCGAAATCATGCAAAACATATTTCTATATTAGCCATATTTTTAAAAAGCAAGAAAAATTAAGAAAACTATGTTTCAATTTTTACCCAGAGTTCATCAGTTCTCTCTCTGGGAAGGGATAGCATTTTTTACAATGAATCCTTTCTAATTGTCTTGGGTCATTGTATTGATCAGAGTAGCCAAGTCTTTCACAGTTGATCATCATTATAACATTGCTGTTACTCTACACAATGATTCTTCTCTCTTCACTTTGCTTCGGTTCCTATAGGTCTTGCCATGTCTTTTTTTCCCCTGAAATCACTTCCCTCATTTCTCACAGCAAGAGAGTACTGCATTACAATTATATACCCTAACTTACTCAACCATTTCCCAATTGATGAGAATCCCCTTAATTTCCACTTCTTTGCCACCACAAAAGAGCTACTATTAATATTTTTGTACATATATCTCCTTTTCCTTTTTTCTTTGATGTCTTTGAGAAACAAACATAGTAGTGATATATCTGGGTCAAAGAGCATGAAAAATTTTATAGTCATTTGGGCCTAGCTTCAAATTGTTCTCCAGAATGGTTGGGGTAGTTCACTACTTCACCAACAATGAATTCATTAGTGTACCTATCCCTCTAGCATTTGTAATTTCTGATAGGTGTGAGATGGTACCTAAGAGTTTTTTGTTTTTTTTTTTAATTTGCTTTCTCTAATAAATAGAGATTTAGTGTATGGTAGTAATTCTTAACCTATCATGTCCCAGATCCCTTTGGCAGTCTGGTGTAGCCTGTGGACCATTTCTCAGGGGGAAAAAGTTTTAAAATGAGTAAGATTACAGATCAAGTTATATTGAAATGCATTTGTTGAAGTATATTTTTAAATACACTTAAATATACTTTAAAATAAGATCACAGACCCAATGCCAAAAGATTCTAACATATGCTTCATCGTTGTTTTTATTCTTCCCATTTTTCTTATTTCCCCCACTTAATATACTATATAACATTTAAAAAAAAGTTTTACTAAAATAACCTCTTTTGAGAATTTCATAGTACCTCTTGAGATCTTAAGAATTCTCTTGAGATGTCTCTAGCGTCCACTAATATTTGAAGCTTTATTTCTTCATTGTGAAGCCTTTTATACAAAATAAGCTAAAATATCTGTAATAACTGTGTGCTAAGTTTATCTATTGTTGTGTTTTGCCAGCATTCCACAGTTCCATGATATCATCAAAATATACCTAGTTTTGGGAATCACTAGGAAGATAGAAATTCTTCTGATAAATGATTCTGATGATAATAATAGTGATTCATTCCTTGTGCCAATTCATAGCATTCACTAAAGAAACCAAAAATGTTTTTTTTAGTTATAGAATCATAGCATCTTAATGTTAAAAGGAAGCCTAGAAATTAGCTAATCCCATTTCCAACTCAAGGAGGATCAAGGGGCAGGTGAAATAGTTACTTCCAGGAATGAAGAACTCACTCTTTACAGTATTACTTTAAAAGAAAAACCTGTGCCCTTTTAATTATTTGTTAGAGGGTTTTTTTTCCTTTAGACAAAATCTTCTTCCTTATACTTTATACCTTTTCATCCTATTTCTGTTCCCAGGAGAAACAAATAAAAATTTTAAATTATTTTTCTTTTGACAGTTCCTCAAATACAGTAAGACTATGAATACGCCCATTATCATCCCTAACATAATGACTTTCACATAGTAAATGCTCAGTGAATAAGTGTTTATTTGAACTGAATTTTGTAAAGTGGCTTCCCACAACACATACCTATACACTTTCTCATTTCACATGCTATTTATTTTTAGTTCCTTCAACAATTCCTTGGGTGACTTGATTTCAAGTACTTTTATAATACTTGCTCCCCTTCTCTACAAGTCAACAAATGCAACCCTTCTCCCTCTGGACCAGGATTTGAGGTACAAATGGGTGAGATATGTATGATCTCATAAAAAATAGCCTAGTTTAGCCATCTTTAGATGCAGTTTATAATACTCAGATTTTCAAACAAACAATTAATATAATCTTTTAAAACACTCTTTTGTTAAAGGTAGAAAAAGAGAGATTAGAAAGATAGAATTAGAAAGATTCAGGGGTATTTGAATGCATGGACTTGAAGAGTAATAGTAGTCACTGTAGTAGTCATTTTCTAATAATAATAATAGTAAACAGGTAACTTAAAAAAATCTACTGCCTAGTACAAGCCAAACACTACGCTAAGCTCTTTATTAATGTTATCTCATTTTATTCTCACAAAAGTTCCAGGAAGTAGGTGCTATTATTATCCCCATTTTATAGGTGAAAAAACTGAGGCAAACAGAGGTTCAGTGACTTTCTCAGGGCCACATAGCTTGTAGTTTTCTCAAGGGCAGATTTTGAACTCAGGTCTTCCTGAATCTAGGCTCAGCATTCTATCCACTGCACCATGCAGTGTTATTAGAGGTTTACTCTCAGAGTAGCTACAAGTACTCAGTAGAAGGCCCAGGGAACTGTTCTTGGCTCTTTACTGTTCAAAATTTTTATCAATAACTTAAATAAATCAGTGCTATGTTTATCTAATTTTCAGAAGACAGAAATCTAGAATGGATGGCTATTATATTGTATCATGGTCAGGATCCAAGGAGATCTTGACAGGCCAAACATTTTGTGGTACCTGATAGAATGAGCTTCACTAAGAGTGAATGTAAAGTCTTATACTTGGGTTCAAAATATAACCTTCACAAGTACAGGATGAGGAAACCCGATGAGGCAGCAGTTTTGTCTGAAGAAAATCTAAGGATTTTAATAAATTGTGAGCTGAATATCTAGTAGGAATGTAGTATGGCCATCAAAAAATTAATGTGAACTGCCTGAATTAGAAGAGAGATATTTTACAGGAATGATGAAATGGCAGTCTCTTTATGCTTCCTTCCTGTCAGATCTCTTGTGACATTGAGCTCAGTTTTATAAATATGTGAGCTTTACAATAGCCTTGCAAGGTAGGAGGTATAATTCCCATTTTACAGTTGAGGAAACTGAGGCAAACAGAGGTTAAGTAACTTGAGGCAGGATTTGAACTTGTCTTCCTGATTCAAGGCCCCACACTCTGTCCATTGAACCAATTACTTTGAGTCTAAGTCACATGAATTTTCATTAAAGAAAATGGAGATATTTAACATGAAGAGAAACCTCATTGGGGAGACATGCCAAGCATATGCAAGTATTTAAATGACTACAGTAGGAGTGGGGAACCTGAGGCCTTGAAACCACATGTGGCCCTCTAGGTCCTCAAGTGCAGTCCTTTGACTTAACCAGAAGGGTCACACTTGAGGACCTAGAGGGCCATGCTGCCTCTAGGTTCTCCACCCCTGGGCTAGAGGGATTAAGGAGGAGGAATTAACATTATTTTGTTTGGCACCAAAGGGCAGAACCAAGAGAAATATGTTGAAACTGCATTGAGACAAATTTAGTTTTGATGTCAGAGAAAAAAAAAAGTTTTTAACAATTAGAAAAATTTGAAGAGGAATTGACTGCCTTGAGAAGTAGAACATTTCCCCACCTTAGAGATCTTTAAGCAGAGGCTATATGGCAACTTGTTTGTGTAGCCCAAGTATGGAATTACTGTCTCAACCATCTCTCTCCAACCTCCTTTTGCTGGCATGCTAAGTCCTCAGAGCTCAGCTAATAACTTCTTACCTTAGGGTTCTAGGCGGTGACCTTGAGAGTTTAACTTAGGTGGTTTTTCTAGGAAAATTAATCACAAATCCCCAACACTTTGCTCTCCTTCACTGATTATTGTTTGGTATCAGTCAGCTAACACAATTAACTTTTAGAAAAATGGATATTTACTAAGGCTATAGCATAAATAGGTAGTACAAAACAGACATCTCTCAAAAAACTGGGGACATTTCTCCCATAAGAAAATACTGAGTCCAGAGAAAAGAGGCTCAAGTTTAGAAACACGCGTGGCCAAAGGGAAGTACAGTTCCTGGTGGCCAGAATACTTCGCAACTCTTTAGCACCAATGTTATTTGAGCAGCACTATAAGACTAAGAATCATGAAATTACATATTCACCAAAGAATCAGAATTTCAGGTGATCCAAAGGTTAATGGCCAGAGAGCTAGTAGCTAACATTTTCTGATGCTTTATGGTTTAGAAACCACTTCCTATGTATTATCTCTTTTTGTCCTCTTGAGAACTCTATCAGGTTCATTTATTATCCTCATTTTTCTGGATGAGAAAATTGAGACACACAGAGTTAATGACTTATACAGAGTCCCACAGCTAATAAGTGTCTGAGGCAGGATTTGAATTTAGGGTTTCCTGAATTCAGATAATTTTCTCTTCATTATGCAATGCTGCCTCAAGGTAGGTGAGACATCTGGTGACTGTAAATAAGTTGAAGTTTATTATAAAGTGCATGGAAACATAGCATATTGTGTAGTGAACTTTGCAAGTGATGACTTGCCAAAAAAGGATAAAACTCAGAAGGCATACGTTTAGGAAAATGAAATGGGCCAACCATACAGGGAATAAGGGGGATAGATAGTGCGCTTGTGCCTAGGTAATGTTAACTTATTGAAGGGATATCTTACGGAGAACTTGTGGGAAAATATGGATATTGGTTGTTTTCCTTTGTAATCAAAAGGATCAAAATTATATCACTATATTAGTGTCAATGGATAGTGTGTCCAACTATGGCTGATCAGACCAATACAAGCTCAGAAGGCTCTTCCATAGGTCAGGCACAAATTGTCCCTATGAACAGTTAGAATGGACATGTCTCTAAATTTGTGCATCTCACAAATTTTTCATCTCACAGTTTTTTGAGCCTTGCTCATAGAGCACAGCATCTTTTTGAAGCAGGCATGGCATGCTGCAAGGTCCTGTGCCAGTGTCTCCCATGTTTCATAATTGATTCCCAAGTTTTTCAGAGAGCCTTTGAGAGTGGCCTTGTATTGATTCTTCAGACTTCCATGTGTTTGTGTTATCTGCATTCTCTGTAAAATTGTTTTAGGCAAATATCTGGCATTCAAACAATGTGGCCAGCCCATTAGAGTTATACTCTCTGCAGTAGGGTTTGAATGCTTGGTAGTTTAGCTTGATAGAAGACCTCAGTGTCTGGTACCATCTCCTGCCAGGTGGTCTGTAGAATCTTCCAAAGACAATTCAGGTTTAAGAGATTCAGTCTCAGTGGCATACAACAATGAAGTCAGCACAATGGTTCTGTAGACCTTCAGTTTGGTAGGCACTCTAATACCTCTTCTTTCCCACACTTTCCTTCAGAGCCTCCCAAACATCAACCTCATCATGTAGGTGTACATCTCTAGAAAGTAAACTGCCAAGACAACAAACTTTTCCACAGCACTCAAAATTCAAGATACGGAGAAGAACTACTCACAATGAAGAGTGGATAATTTGAATAATGTCCCATTGGGGTGAGTACCTACAGCGGTGACATCATATTGGTTAAAAAGTTCAATAATAGCATATATGTTTTATGCTACATCAGATTGTAAATTTCATGGGGACAAAGAACAGAATTAAGGTAAATTTCATATCTCCACCAATTCCTGCATCAGTATTCTCAGGTAGAGTTGACACCTAAAACTTAGTTCAAAAATTCTTTTAAATTAATTGTGCTAACTAACCCTACCTCAGATTCTGTGATTGTACATTTACCCAAAAGGCACAGTGTTTCCAAAAGCAAAATTCTCCAATTCCCAGTTGATTTCATTCAACTCAGAAAAAAATGGAATCTTTTACCTCACCATCATTCATTCAACTGATATGACAATTTTATATGAGGCCATATATTTAGAGATTTCAGTTCCAATTTGGACTTTAGACACTACTTAGATATTTTTACTGGACACTATTTTCCCAATGCACACAGGATACGTTTGTCATATTTCGGAAATCTGCCTTGCATGCTGTTGCTGAAATGCATGGCTCCAGAGGCTTTACTATACTCCAGCATCATGTCCTGAGATGTGGCCTCAACAAAAAGTACCTTCTCAGATGAAGCAAATCCAGTCGATAAGTTAATGTCATGAATCAATGAGAAAGATTCGGGAGAGATCTTAATTAAAGAAACAACTGCTGATACAAATTATATTTCCAATGTATTGATAGAGCAGAGGGCATGAGGTTGAGGCAGAGATGAGCCCTGATCAATGCTGCTAACATTTGCATTCTTCCTCATCAGGAGCAGGCCATTCCCCTCACTACCTTGTATATGTACACATACACAAATTCCCGTTTTTCCAAACAATCGTATGAACACACTTCGCATTCAACCCTGAGACAACCAAACATTTTATGGGGACCGCTTTCCTCAATGTACTTTAAGAATCAATTTTAAACAGTCACAAAGTAAACTGAAAATTCCTACAGCTTTGATAAAGAAAAGGTATAATTTCTATAACTTAGCACTAATTGAGGAATTTTTTTAGTAAAGATAACAGGAATGGTACAGGGCCATTCGTTATAAAAAATGATCTATAAATTCCAAAGGCCTATACAAAATATGCAGTGTTGTTACTGATAAATAGTTAATGAAGTAGTTGCTCAAACTAGTAGGACAATAGAAAATATGTACACCTATACCTTACCTGAGAATAACAGCTTCAACCAACTGAAAAAAATCGCATCCTGTTAAATTGCTATTAATACATGATAAAATAATATGTATGAGAGGGAGGGGAGAGAGAAACAGAGGAAGGGGAGAGGAGGAAGGAGAGAGAGAAAAAAAACAGAGACAGAGACAAAGACAGAGAAAGAGACAGAGAGACACAAACAGAGACAAACACAGAGAGACAGAAAGAGGCAAGAGGCTGAACACATGGAAGCCCAGGAAGCCGCAGAAGAAAGCATTCTGTGGAAGCATGGTACAAACATCCAAAGTCAATAGCTGGATTTCCCAAGTGATTCAATCTGAGATCTAGTTTAAAGAGACGTCAATCTGTGATGTCAGCAATGCTCAGCATATGGCTAATGGAGCTTCAAAGAATCAATATTGAAACCTGCCTATTTTAATGTCTGAAAGCCCATACCACCGTGACATCTTCTGCTAGCGTTAAAAAAAATCTGATGTTGTCAAGGAACTAATTTTCTAACCACAACTCAGAAATACAAAATTAGATGATAATCCATTAGTTTATTTCCTTTTTCTTTGCTTTTTATTTGTTGGGGAGAAGGTAGAGCAGACACCATTTCCTTGGATGCTCAGAAGGAATCTAAACTTTAGCTCAGCTGGTTGCCATGTAATCCATCTTATTTTCCTGTCAGGTTTTATAATGAAGTCAAAAGCAATCCCAAACTAGTGACATTATAATCTAATGCTGCGTAGTAATGACTGCCATGTACCCAGCCCAGAGCAGTAATCTTTCTTGCAAACAAGCAAACAGAAGAAAGGAAGCAATCGAGGAAGGAGGCCATGACAACTTTTATTGAGAAACAAAATATCAAAACCCTATCAAGCAAGAGAGGACTTGAGAAATGATAAAAGTCATCTCTCAACAAAGGCACATGTTACTTAGATAGATTTGATAACAGCTTAGTCATGATGGTAAATGGAATAGTGCCAGTCTTGGGAGAAGATAATGGACTTTCTAGTTATACTAGAAGTGGTCCAGTGATAGTGCCTACAAAATGTGTATCCATTGCAAAATGACAAAAATTGCAACATTAAAAGAGCCAGGGATCTTATGCATTTATTGCCCATTGCTTGTTCAGGTCAAATAGAAAGAGCCAAGTCTATTTATTCGAATTAACTTCATTATTTTTCTCCCCATAAGAAATTAAAGCAAGATGCAATCAGGGTTAATCAAGTGATGAAGTATAAGGATTGGTGATCTCAATTTGTTTATTTGAAGGCTCTTTCTTTTTTCTTTATAGCAAAGAGGTATATGACTCCAAGGGCCACTCAGGATTATCTCTGAGTCTCATTTCATATTACATTATTAGTTTATAAGACAAATGAGAAACTGATGTCAGAAATATGCAAGACTATTTATAAATATACAAGCATCCCAGGGTAAGACTTAATTTAGGCCTTGAGGTTACAGTGCAAAGTCCTCACAAGCAATTAGCAATCATGTGGTACCCTGGAAGGAGAAAACTCTGTTCTTAAGAGCAAAACTTTTTTTTAAGATCTTAATAATCTCTGTAGGCCATTGTATCGGTGTGCCAAAATTCAGATCCAGGCCACGTATAAAATTTATCAGCAGTCTTTCTCACCAAAGGTTTACAAGACTTTTGTAATCTATTAAAACAGCATAAACAAATACTTAAAATGCATATTCAACCAATTAAAAAGTGGACCAGGGCCATTTTCCCAGTTGTTCTCTCCCCTTCTTATCCCCACTCCATATATCTGTGAACAATATGTAGAGTTACTTGCACTGAATTATATCAGCAGGAATTATTGATGGAATGTTGTGAAAGGTCTGGAGAAGTGAGGCCAAGGAGGAAGGAGAGAAAACACTAATTTCAAGAGAATAGGAAAAAAAAAAAAGAAAGAAAACCTTGCCCCAAACTCCAATAACAGAGGCACATATTCCCCATCACAACAATCTCAACAATAATTTCTCCCAAATGACATTTAACCATATGAACCTCAGTAGTCTAATATGAATATATAAATTCCATTTCTTTGGCTCATAGGTTAAGCTGTGAAAATGATTTTGATTAAATATGTTATGTTTGAGTGATATTTCCCTATGTTATATTACTCTAATAAATCATAAAGCATGAAGGTCACAACATTTGAAAGCAGACATCACCTTCATCATACTTTTTAACCTACCCTGTAACGAAGTTAGAAGTTAATGAAGTGCCTTGACACACAATGGACA
The DNA here is from genome assembly GCA_028646595.1 of Phalanger gymnotis. Lineage (NCBI taxonomy): Eukaryota > Metazoa > Chordata > Mammalia > Diprotodontia > Phalangeridae > Phalanger > Phalanger gymnotis. The sequence continues at coordinate 288,300,599 of CM053622.1, read as the reverse complement.
TACACATACACACGTAGAAATATACATGCATGCATGCACACATGCGCACATACACATACGCACGATGGGGGTGATGATGAATGCAAATGCCTCATAAAAGAAACATCACATCTCCCATCTTTATTAATGCAGAAGACTTATGGTGAGCTGATTGTTCTTCCACAGCCTTTATCATACAGATCAAAGGCCATATTAAGAAGCAAACAGTATCAAAGGTTAGGTAGGTTAAAGGGAGGCAAAGACATTATAGTAGCACTTAAATCTCATTCCTTTATTTACTATCTATAAATTAAATGTCAAGGGTACATTACTGCCAGTTTGAAATAATGACTATTATATTATGAGTATTTTTGTGGTTTTGGAAAACAAATCCAATCTCATTAGAATATTGAGGCATTGAGCAAAATTATTTGTAAAAATATGTTCATTAATTATAAAATAAGTATTAATAAACTTTGCAATCCCTAGTGAAAAATGTTTAATGGTTTTGAAAAATATGCACGTAGATATCTATGCTGGTTTTTATTTTTCCCTCTTTCCTTTCTGTAGTCCATACTATTTTGTTTTTGTTAAATATTAATGAATTAATAATCACCTTGGATCTTGGATCTATCCAGAGGCCAGTATCCACAAGGAAACAGAAAGTGAAATATTAGTTCTAGATCCAATTCCCAGCTCACACACTGACACATTTTGTGACTTTGGGCAAATCCTTTAATTGCTCTGTGCTTGAGAAGCCCTATATTTAAAATGAAGATGATAATAATAATTGCTATTAGCATTTTCCATAGAGGGAAAAAGAATAATAGGTCCTATCAAATTAATAATAGCAATAAGGTACATAATGATTATATATGCTCTTACAAAATCAAATTCTGTAGGAAAAAATGAAGTGATTACTATTACAGCTTTGCAAACAATTCAAAAAAAGGACTCATATCTCTCTTAGAGAAAATGTACATACTTCTCTCATTATGTGTGCAATTTCTGATAGTCATTATTTGCATAAAATGTGTATTTATATGAGATGATGCTACTTATTCATGCTTTTAAAAATGATACAAACTATAACTTAGTAATAATTGGGGAATAAATAATTTTTGAACCTCTGATTCCTAAAACAACCATTTAATGGAACAACACTATATTTCACGGGAGAAATTGCATTATAGGATGTTTAAATGTACTTGGAACCCCACTATTTACTAGAATTGTTTTCACTTGGTATACATACAAGAGTCAACTTGTTTTGTAGTTTTTCTTTCTAATAAAAATGGAATTCTGCCTATGGTATATTAATTCTATTCAGTAAGCACTTGATAGGCACCTACTATGTGCCACTCACTATTCTAGGTACTGAAGATATAAAGATGAAAATGAAATGATTCCTGACCTTGTGGAGCTTACATTCTACCAGGGAAAGCACTTTGTAAACAGATATATAGAAAATAAATATAAAATAACCATAAAATATAAGGGTTGGGGTACCGTCCAATGAAGATATAATCCTGGCTGCATGTTCACAGAATCCTGCCTCCTCCCAGGGCTGAATCCTCAGATTGTTTTATACCCCACTTTCACAAAAGTAAAAGAGTCAGAGTACCTCTAAGTGTGGAAAATCAGAAACAAAGGAATCATGTAGTAGAAAGAAATATGGATCTTAGACCCAGAAGGGCTAAGTGTAGTTCTTAGCACTGGCACTTCCCTCATTCCAATCAACAAGTACACACATGCATACCTCATTTTATTGCCTTTCACTTTATTACACTTTTCAGATATTGCATTTTGTTTTTACAAATTGAAGGCTTGTGACTACTCTGAGTTGAGCAAGCTATCAGCATCATTTTTCCAACAGCATGTGCTCATTTGTGTCTCTGTGTCACATTTTAATAATTCTCACAACATTTCAAACTTTTTCATTATTATTATATCTGTTGTGGTGATCTGCAATCAGTGATCTTTGATGTTACTCCTGTAATTTTTAGGGTACCACAAAATGGCCCCATATAAGATGATGAACTCATCTACAAATATTGTATGTTTTGACTGCTTTATCCACCAGCGATTGTCCCTCTCTCTTCCTCTTCTCAGGCTTCCCTATCCTTAGACACAACAGTATTGAAGAATATTACATAATGTTAGTCGATAAAACAGTGTCAGGGTTTGAGACGATTGACTCCAACTTTGAAAGAAGTTTTACTCAGGGTAAAAATGTGATCCAACAACATCGTAGGCTACAGAGAAATCTTTCATGAAAGGAAGAGTCAATCAATGTGGTAAACTTCATTATTGTCTTATTTTAAGATATTGCCACAGCTATGCCAACCTTCAGTGAACACCACCCTGCTCAGTCAGCAGCCATCACTACTGAGGCAAGACCTTCCACCAGCAAAAATATTACAACTCTCTGAAGGCTCAGATGATGCTTAGTATTTTTGAGCAATAAAGTATTTTTAATTAAGGTATGTGCATTTTTTTTTATTTTTTAGACATAATGCTATCATATACTTAATAGACTACAGTATAGTGTAAACATAACTTTTATATGAGCTGGGAAACCAAAGAATTCATGTGACTCACTTTATTGAGGTAGTCTGGAACCAAACCTGCAATATCTCTGGCATATGCCTGTGTTAATGCATGAGACTATGGGCAAGCCTCTCTAATCCTCCATTTCCTCCTATGCAAAATATGGTACAAATACATGCCTTTCTCAAAGGATTGTTGTGAGGAACACACTTTATAAACTGACTGTACAATTTAATTTCATTGTTAGTGTTGTGATGTTACTATTGTCTTGGCAGTGATAATATCTCTCAAACTGTCCCTGTGATGTGGGTTCCAAGGTTTCCACAGGCTTACATAATACCAGAACAACCAAAGAAAAAGTGAAAGCATTCATTTAATTGAATATCGATTGAATATCTCCTAGGTACAAGCCATTTTCCTAGGGACTCTACAATATAAAAAAAAGCAGTTATAGTCCCTGATTTCATGTAACCTATTGGTATGGAACATATGTTTGAGAAAGGGGAAGTAAAGATGACACATACACACACACCTATAGGAGAATATGTGGAGTGTTAAGTCTTGTAGAAGGAGAAATTACTTAAAACTGCGAGAGGAATGTTTGAAGGTTGAAAAATCACTGAGTTTATTTTCTTTTGTTTTATTGATGCAATGACTAACAATCATTGTGATTGATTTTATTCTTAATGAACTTTTGGAAAATATCTATTTATTTTATTCATTTTTGGTTTTAATTTTGGCAAGGGGTGATGTATGGCCCTGTCATGGCATAAGTTCATAGCTTTAGAGCTGGGAGGAACTTTACAGATCCTCTAGATCAGGGCTGTCCAACCTTAGGTTATCTTAGGGCTGAATTAAAATAAAATAATTATCCAAGGGCCACAGCCAGAATAAAAAATACAGTACACTAGTAGAAAGTGGGGGAACACGCCTCATCAATATGACAGGCAAAGGCACAAAGTGCAAAAGCAAACATAAAACAACAAAGCAACAACACAAGAGTATAAAGGTAGGTGCATACTGATTAGTCTGCATCATACACACAGAAGGCATCCCGCAGATGGATTGAAAATTCTGTGCAATATGTTCTGTCCATAACACTGCTTAAAAACACTGAAGAAAATTAACATCAACATGATTATTTATTAGTGATGGAATTTAAAAATCTAATACGCATTCCATGCAAATTATTATTTTATTTATATGCTTGTGAAAATTAAAACCCACAGGCAGGCCGCATGCAGCCTGTGGCTGTATTTTGGACAGCCCTGCTCTAGATAACCCCCTTATATATGAAGCTCTGAGGATTAGAAAAGGTTAGTACCTCGATCAAGGTCATCCAGGTTGTAAATAGAAGAGATGTGAAGTGAATAGGTATCCGTCTCCAAACTCACTCCTCTTTTTACTGTACCATATCACTGGTAAGGGAATTCCTATTGGGAAAAATCCATCCACGAATGCAGTTTGGGCAGTCACGTATAATTTACAAATTTAAAGTGTATGTGTGTGTGTGTGTATGTATGTGTGTGTGTGTGTGTGTGTTTATGGTGGCAGTGGTGGTGGGGTTTGTATTGTCCATAGTCACAGAGATGGGCTGCATTAGACACAAGACTTGAAGCCAAATCTTCCTGACTCCAGAAGCAGCTACCTCTCCTCTATCTCCTGCTTCCTCTCTGGAAAAACTGGTTGTGAACACTGTACATGAACTGATATGCTAGTTGGCTCTTATATAAGACATAGAATAAAAATTGTTCAGAGAAAGATTGGAGTTGTTCTTCAACCTTTTAAGTAATGCCTAGGGCAGGGGGAACTTGAGTTTCTCTGAAATGCAGAAAGTAGGAGTGAAGCAGGTGTATAGGAGACAATTGTGCTCCTGTATGAAGCTATATATTCATTCTACAACCCATATCCATCACCACCTCCACTCTCCTACCTTCATTCCACCTGGACCAATAGAGAATTGTTTCTTCTTTATACTTTGTGAAGTCCATTTTTTGCCCTGAGGATCACACTCAATGATCATTATATAGAAATTTGACAAATGATAATTTAAAAGTTGAGACAGTCTGAATACCAAACTTGAAGTAAAGCTGGTTTTTGAGAAACCTTAAAAACTTTGACAACTTTAATTTGTAGATTTCCTATTTAACTTCAGAAACCCTTGCTCATCTGTCCATTATGAAAGAGTAGGGAAACTTGTTCTTTCTTACTTCATTGAGCTTCAATTTTCCCAGATGCAAAAAAGAAATCTTATTGCTCCCATACAAATTTTAAGCTTGATACACATACGTTTTTAAGTGCCTTATCATCTGGGCTAAGTAGCACACACTGCTAAGCATTGCTCTTATTGAAATTAAATTTTAAGTTACACACATACAATGGAATAGAATACTTTGAAATGTTGTCCTATTATCATCTGCACAATGAAAAGGAAAGTGGAGACAGAGGGAAAAATTTTTGGTGAAAAATTATGCAGTCAAAATTGCCAAATAAGTTGTTCAGTGAATCAAAACAGCAGTACACCTTGAATATGGGCATCATCGTATCTGTGCAAACTGCAAAAGCTTTAGAATGTCCTGCATGTGACACAGGGACATAAAAGGTTTTTAAGCAACAGAGCTTCAAGTAATAATTCACAAGGAGAGTGCAGTAATGCGACTCCAAGGCCATAACAAGCATTTAACTAAGATAGATGTGAGTACCCTCCTAGTACTTTCTAAAGAATAATGTAGATAAAGTTCTCATCATACAATGAGGCAGATGAATGTGTGGTTCAAATATATGTATGTATATATATATATATATATATGTCTATATAGATATATATGCTCATACACACACATATATATACACATATATGTATATATAACATTACATATACTTAGATATAACCATGATATATGTAGTTATATGTAGCTTTATATGCATATGTACATATAGTAGTAGTTATATATGATGTATTACAAAGGTATTATTTCTTTTCTTTCCCTGTGATATTTACATGAGGTATGGCTTAAAAAGCTAAATGATACAACACCCTCCCCCAGGCTATTAAATAGCATAACATATGATCAATTTAATGGGTCTCTATTCAGATAATTTTTACATTTTTTGACCCAGCCACCTCCACAAGATTTCTGTGGCTAGGCTTCACTAGTTTTAGAAAAACTTGAGATCTGTCCAGGAAAATATTTTAGCTCCCAAGTTGGTATAAGACTCCAGGTTTTCATCCTCACCCTGAGGAGAAAGAAGATAATCCCAAATCTTTTATTGAGCTAGTCATCAATTCTTTTAGGATGATCACACTCTATTCAAAGACTTGATTTGACTCCTACTGGGAAATCATTTCAGGTAACTAACGGATGGGTATTGCAAGTAACGTTAAGCGTTGTCTAATTACTGTCCCATTAATGAGTAATATCTACAAATACAATAGTTTTCCTCAGCCATAGTGAGAGCTGAGATTCTCAGGAGGATAATTATTTGTTTGTGTCATTTAGAGTTTTTCTTCTTCAAACATCTTTCATCTGCCTTTTTTCCCCTTAAATAATTAGTCTTAATTGTATATCATTTGATCCACATTTTCTCATTTTTAATTCAAAAACCCTGTAATGTAGTCCCTTCACCCGGCCAAAATGATAATTTCAGAATCCCCCCAATTAAATCTCTACATATATAATTTTCACATTTATTTGCATTGATGCTTTGTTAGACACTATCTTTTATATCTATATTTATATAGATATATTTATATCTATATTTATATAGATATATTTATATCTATATTTATATAGATATATTTATATAGATATATTTATATCTATATTCATATATTTATATCCATATTTATATAGATATATTTATATCTATATTCATATTTATTTATATGTATATATTTATATTTATATCTACATTTGTTTGCATATAAAATGTTATAACACAACTTTTTTAGGGGTAACCAAACTTTGGATGGGAAATTGCTTCTCATGAGTGGCTGACATAGTCATCCCTGACAAACTTTGTACTCTCTTTTCTCAAAGACTGCGCTTCTGTCTAGAGCGGAATTTTTGTCTCTGGAGATTCCATTGAGGCTCAGAGAGAAAGCTCAGAGTTATGTGAAGACTATTTAATACTCTTCCTTGACCTTTCAGTAAATAAGATCACTTTTATCTCTTCAACTACTTTGGCAACACACCAGCTGACTGGGTTGCAGGGTAAGGCATTATACAGAATAGGAAATCCTCATATTTATTCCTCTTGACAATAGGGAATGATACGTAACTGTGAGCAATGCACACACAAATAAGATATCTGTGGTATTAACGGCTAGTATTTCTACAAGTAAGAGCCAGTCAAGATGCTTCCCTTAGCAACTTGTCCCATTTGAGTACTCACACAATTATCCACCTTTTGAGTTAATTAGTAATGAGGGAAAATCATTTGAAGCCTCTCAAATGACTGAAAGTGTTCAGACCAAAGCATGGACTTAAAATAGGGGTAATTCAACCAAAATATCAGTGGTTATGGTAGGAAAATTCCATGAGGTCAAGATTAGAGTTTGATTTTACAGGTAGACTGCACCTTAAAAACAGGGAAATCTTTGTCTTTCAATTGCATTTGACATAGTCATTTAGAATAAGAATTTCCAAGGTAAAACTTATGATAGGAAAAGGGACTGTGCCTATGACTTCATTATTACAGAGAACTCCCAGGTAAAATAACTCCCTCTGCTGATGCAAGTCTGTACCTTTGCTGCAACTTCTAGTCTTACAGAGTAACCTAGAATCATGAAGGGTTAAGTGAATTATTTAGGGTTATATCATCTGTGTGTGAGACAGCTGGGGTGTATGTCCTACAAGTAATACATACATTTTTTTAACATCTGTACTCTGTGTGTTTCTTGTAATGTGACAATTAAAAAGTAAAGGGGACAAAGAGAGCTGAGAGTTTTCCACCAAGACAGAATGCACCTAGACATTGTTTTCCAGTTTGTTCTTCGTATCTCTGCTCCCATGTCTTTGCTTGGTTGAAATGACAACCCTCCATGCCTCCGCTTTTCTTAGAAAAGTACATCAGATGTGAAGTGGCCTCAATTAGCATCACTTTATACTTAACCAAAAAACATTTGCCAAAAGCCTTCTATTTTCCAGGTACTGTGCAATGTACTAAGGATACCAATTCAAAAAATTAAACAATTCCTACTTTAAAGAAACATACATTCTTTTTTTCCTGTGGCTGTTTTTTCAAATTTTCATCTACCACTGCTCCATCAAGGTTGAAGGTACTCATCTTTATCAGTGACTTGTAGAACATAAGAAGAGAGGGTCAAATGATGGAGATTTTTCAAATTGTCTGAAAAAAATGAGTGATTCTATAAAGCTCTGAACCTGAGAATATTACAAAATGAGGGGAACCTTTCTTTGTTGCACTGATCCTAATAGAGAAAAGACTCACCCAAAATATCCATGTATATTTGCAAACCCCTGCTTCTAATGGGTAGGAAAAACTTGCAAAAAGTTTGCCAACATCTAACCCTGTAATTCCTTCATATCCTGAACAGTGAACATACTCAAATGATAGAAAAACTCCCAATATCTTGAATACTATGAGCTTGTCCTATATAGAAGGAATAGTGAAGAGAGGTTCGGGTAGGGCTCAGTTATAACATAAAAAGAACAAATAAAAATCTATGCCTTTTATTCCCAGCATTTTCACCTAGCAACATCTTGGATACAACATGGAGGCCCAGAACACCCTAATGTCAACACAAATTTCTTCTCATTTAATATTATAGGATAGTAACATAGATTAAGGTCATAAAGTCTTAGATGTAGAGATATAAAAAACCTTCAACTTCATATAATCCAAACCCCCTTTTTATGATTGAACAAAGAGAGGCCCACAGAGATGAAGTGATTTGCCCAAGATCTTACAGTAAGTGACAGAGCCAAGATTTGACACCAGTTCTTCTTACTACAGACCTGGCATTTTCATTGATCCTCAATGCATTTTATAGATTAAAACTTTCTTTTAAAAAATGTGTCAACTTCAGTCTAGACCTAAGGAATGATAGAGTCATATCCTGAAATGTTTCAGAATGTGCTGATGAATATATAGTCTATATTCTGTTCCCAATCCAAAGTTTGATCAATAAATCCATTTTTCCAGAGTCTAATTTTTTGGTTTAATTTGAGACAGTTTTCAAACTCATGGATGCATCTTGAATTTCAATTCAACCTTTGATTTTGGTCTGTCTTTTTGGAGCTCTTGTTTCTGGTATAAGATCTGTGAATGCTGTCACATATTCATCATGTTCTAATAAAATCAGGGCTCTTGGGAATGGGGTTTAAAAACTGGGTTTTCAATTTGGAACTCCAGAGAGATAGACATTCTCAGCCAATGCGATATCGAATAGGAACATTAAATTACATATGTTAGACAGAACTATGCCTATGCATGGTATACATGTAGCCTATAATTTTATCATTCTAATGTCTAGACAAAACAGTATCTGATATATTCTTGGAGAACGTCCATATGATACAACATTCTGGCACACCTTACTTATTAGAGGCCACCAAGGTAGGTCCCAGCCTGGTTAGGACTACTAAAAAACTTGAAGTGCTTCCAAAGTTAATTCATTTTCACATGATAGCGTAAGCATGCTATGTTTGAACATCAGTAAGAGCCCTCTTGGACTTATGCAGCAGCATATATTTCAGAGAATAAAACCAACTTGATGGTGATTAGACCACTTCTGAACAAAAACAGATCTAATCAGAAATGTGGTGTAATCCTAATGAACTCCACTGCTAGGATGTTGAGAAAGATCTGGGTAGAATATTCTTTCTCTTCTCTGCCCCACCTCCCACACCTTCAGACAACTAGATTATTCAGAATTATGGCAATCAGATACTGGCAAGGAAGAAAAATGGTGATATGCTGAACAGAAACCACTTAAATACCACACGTCTTGATAATGTAATATTTCCACAACTGTTTCTGTTTAAAACTAATAAAAATAAACATAAGACTTCCCCATCCCCTCCTATCAAATTCATTACTTTGAGCGACAAAATGACAAAATGATTAGCAGTTAATAAGGCCTTGGTTTAAAAGATTGACTGACATCGCATTACTCGTTTAATTTCCGCTTCTCTGAGCTTCCCCCCCCCTTTCCTTCCAGCACAGAGGGAATTAATATTATCACATCAAAGGCCTTCCTTTAAATGGGGGAGAAAAATCATTTAAAAGGACACAGGCTGTGATTATTCAAACTAGGTTATTTGCACCTTGTATATATAACCATATCGTGGTACAACTTCATTTCGCTCAAATTGCTGTCAGTCACTAATAGAAGAAATTTGCTTCCGTTTTATCAGTACTATTGTGTGAAGTCAGATTTGGGGGGAACAGAGGTATTAAATGTGAAATCTGATAAGACGGATATGAACATGGAGCAAGGAATGCATAGAGTGAAGGGAGACTGATTGCCAGCCCAATGTTCATAATGCAAATGTCTCTCTCTCTCTCTCTCTCTCTCTCTCTCTCTCTCTCTCTCTCTCTCTCTCTCTCTCTCTCTCTCTCTC
>CM053622.1:288265394-288289981 GCA_028646595.1 Phalanger gymnotis | reverse complement strand
ATCTGAGTTTCAGTGGATGAGTGAGAATGTTGGACTACATGATATTTAGGGTGCTTCTCAGATGAAAAATCTATAATTTTGTGAATAATTGCTATAAACAAAGGTTATATTAATAATCATGGTAATAAATGAATTCAACAGGGAGATAATTGCAGACAAATGGAAGAGGACTAAGAAGAGAAACTTAGGAAATTTGTTCCATGATTAGGCAAGGCATTTAACTCTTTGATTGTGAGCTGTTTCCTTATTTGTAAAGTGGGGATAATACTCACACTGTCCAGGGTCAAGAAGAAAGATACTTTGGTAAGAATCCCTTTCATATCATACCTGACATGTAGTCACAATTTTGCTTGGGACCAATGAAAGAGATTGCATTGTCCCTTGATTTTGGGAGCATGTTGTCATAAAGAGTCTAAATCTTTAACTCTTTGTAGCTTTTACCCATTGCTCTTAGTTAAGCTATTTGGGATTAAGCATAATAGATATAACTGATTTCTATCAAATCATTCTGACACATTGGAGGCTGGTTGTGTCTCATCATCTTTTTCTTAGAAGTTTTTATTTATATTGAATACTTCACTCTACCCCAAACCACTTTCTTAATGATCATCAGTAATTTGTAATTGGTTAATACAATGCATTTATTTCATTATTTCTCATTCTCTTTGGCCATTTGGTGAATTTGTCTCTTTGAATAATTCCCTTCTTCATGGCACTGACTCAATTCTTGAATTCTTCATTGATTACTCTCTTTGGCTACTCCTCTCTCTCCCTTTCTGGCTCCTCTTCTTCACCTAACCCTTCTAATAAAAGTCTCTCTATGTTCTTTGCTTATTCTTTTCCTTTGGGTCACTTATACTCTTGTTGATGTCATCAACTTTTGAAATTTCAAATATAATATTGGTTTATTATCATTAATCAAAGAATCATAAAGTGCTGTGAACTAGTCCAGTCCTTTTATTTTAGAGATGGGGAAATTGAGACTAAAAGAGATACAGTAACTTCCCCACAGTCATACAATTACTTAGTGGCTAAACTAATGTCTGTGACTGATAAATCGGTTTCTCTTAAGTATGAATTTTCTCCTTAACACCAATTCTGTGTTTCCATCTCCATGGTTTACATCTCCATCTGGTTGTCTCATCAACCAATGGCCCCTCTACCATGAGTAGCCTTCGAATATGTGAAGATAAACGTCATAATCTATGAAGTCATAGAGTCACGGGATCTTGAAGTAGGAATGGAGCTAGTCCAAAAATTCCGCATGATCTGCTGTCTGAAAGCTTCCCAAAGTTGTGCTTACAAATAGAAATGCAGACCTTTTAAGGATATGAAAGCAAATAAAATAACAAACAAAAGAAACCAGCAAAAAAGATGACCTTGAGTCCTGGGGTTACTTCTTTAGCTTCCCCTGCTGAAACTGTTTTGATATCAAGAATCTTCATGGTTTTAAAGTAAGGTATGTATGTCAGTTTGTTTTTTTTTTTGGTTTATTTTGGGAGAGAGTTTGGCCAGAATTATCCTGGTGATTAACATAATTTTTCCCCAACTTGGGGGGAAAAGAGAAGGCTTAAGGAAAGAGGATTCAGTGAAGCCAGGCCTTGAAGAGTAGATAATTTCAATAGTGCAAATGGAGTGGGATGTATTCTAGACATAAAGGTTTATAACAGCAAGTAGTTAAAGGTAGGAAAAGGGAGTGTTCTCTGGACAAAATAATAGTATGGTTAAGTGGATTCAGAGAGGTTTGAATTACTCTACCTGAAGAGGAGTGATTAATGGATTCATGTCACACTGGAGGGAGATATCAAGTGGAGAAGGTGCTCCAGGGATAGGTTCTTGGCCCTGTGCTGTTCAACATTTCTATCAATGACTGGGATGAAGGCATAGATGACATACATACACATATATCCATACACAAACACACACAATCCATATATCCGTGTATATATATATATATGTATATATACATATGTACATATTATTACATATACATATTATATATATACATATTATTACATACACAATATATATACATATTATATATATATACACATATTATTACATACACAATTTGCAGGTAACAAAAAAGTTAGCAGGGATAACTAGCATGTTGCCCAACAAAATCCAGACCCAAAAATTTCTCAACAGGTAAGAATAATTAGTTGAATCTCATGTGATTAAGTTTAATGAAGATCACAAGAAAAAAGTCTTATATTTGGGTTCTAAAAGTGAACTGCACAAGGATGGTACAGACATTGTCTGAAAAAGACCTGGGAGTTTTAATGAGCTGGAAGTTTAATATGATACCAAAGCATAACATGATACCCCTCAAACCAAAGTGCAAGAGGAAGAGAAGTGACAATCCCACCGTATGATGTAATGGAAAGGTCAGACCCAGAGCGTCATGGTCAGCTGTGGACACAAGATTTTAGGAATAATATTGATATCTTGGCTTGAGCATGGGGGGAATTGATTAGGATTGCAAAGACTTAAGACCATACCATAAAATGAGCAGAATGTTTAGCTGAGTTTATAAAATACTTTTATAGGGAAGTTGATACGTTGAGAAGTGCTGAGTTTAAAGCAATCATGATTTCGAATTCATGCCATATCACGATTATTTGAAAGAGAAGAGAAAACCTAGGGAGAATCTATGATTATCCAGCAGCATTTGAAGGGCTGTCACATCAAGTGCAAGAAGATTTTCCACTTCATATTCCATGTGTAGATATGGCTTCAAGATTCATATTGGGAATTGGAAGAAAAAGCAAATTACATAAGAACTCTTGATTGTTGCTCATTTAATCATATTTATTAGCCTCAATATGATTTACTTTTGTTCATATACTAGAATTCATGTTTAAGACTGTTCCACCAACTGAACTTTATCCTCCTCTTCATATTTCTGTCTCTCTCTGTCTCTCTTTCTCTCTCTCGCCTCCTTCCATCTCCCTTTATCCCTTCTTCCATTGGAGCCTTTGTCCTCTGTCTCTGCTTCCCTTTTTGTTTCTGTCTCCCTGTATTTTTCTCCCTTTTCTGTGCACCTCACCACCACTTACCTTTTCTACCTTTCAGTTTTTTTCTACACAAAATTACTTTGTAGATGAAGAAATTCAAAAACGTATGAGTCAAAATGCAAAAAAAAAAATTAAAGAGGAAAGCGATAGGTTCTTTGAATAGGAAGAAGACTCATTTCAAATATACTTCTAGCACTGCTTGTGTGATGCTCTTGCTCTATAATTGTACCTTGTTTTAAATTCATATGTATTCATTCCATAAAAATATTCTATATTTTATACTGATAAATTTATCAATAGAAAAAGATACCATACAAAGATATAAAAAATTACCTGCCAAAATAATGATTTATGCTGGTTTTGAAGCTTCTCCCTCTATTATTCATGTGTATAGAGATTTTTTTTCATTGTGACATTTACTTCACATTATAAAAATGTGTTCTTCTATGCCAATGTCTTCATTTGAATAGCGGGTGGAGAGGAATAGACTGGAGTAACAGCTTCTGTGTCTGACAGACTCTCTATCTGGACGGAGCCTTGTCAGGTTGCATGCTTGCCAACATTGATATATCAAAGAGGTCAGGGCAATAGCACTGCAACATAAAGTGAGTAGGACAGGTTCAAATAGAAACTCAAAGGCTTGTTCTACAAACCTTGGGGAAAATGTGAAGTACATTCACCAGTAGCTGATTGATTTTCTGACGGTGGTAGAGACAGGAATTGTTTATTTGTTGACTCAGGTGCTGTTTGTGTAAAGGATCAAAGCCAACGTGTTAAGAATTGGTGAAGTTAGAAGAATAAATGGTATTAGCATGGAAATAAAAGCAACCACAGATGGAGAAGCAAAGTAAAGCATTAAGTGTACAATCACCATTTCCCTATTGCCTCCTGTGTCCCCACTTCCTTTTCTCATAGAGACAGTAGTGAATAAGAGCCCTGAGTGTGGAGGGGTAAATATGTATGTATGCAGGTTTGTATGGATGTATGTGTGTGTGTACATGCACACACACATATATATATATACATATATGTATAGCTATGTAGATATATGTGTGTATAAATAGAAATTATTGCACGTAGAATTATCATATATATTCAGGCATTCGTATATGCTTATAAACAAAAACTGAATTACAAAGAATGTGAATATAGTATTGTTATAGGAATTTTGGATTTCCTTTATTATTCAAAACTCAGGGGCATTTCTCCTGCAAATTCTGGTTAATATTAACCTCAACTGAACAAAAGCTGTCCCATAGGATGTAAAAATTTCCTTAAGAGCCTTAAGTATTCCTTAGATAAGAAACCAGTGAAGAATCTCAACTGTCCCTGACTCCTTGGTGATATATAAATCCTCTTTCTCAATTAGCGTATGGTGAATCTTCTAAATGTAGTTTAATCTGTAACCTGATTTAGTTTACCTATCAACAAAGTTTAGTACCTTAGGGGATGTACAAGGTTGTGATTTTTTTTTAAGTTTCTCCAACTCTGATGACTTTGAAAGAAGTATAAGATTACAGATCTATATTTTCTTTAACTCTTATGGCCTAAGAGGGATGTACAAGATTCTAACATGTAAAAGAATTATTTCTCTGTCATGTTGACACAGTTTTGACTATAAGAAGTCTTCTCAGAATCCTCATGATTGTTCTGGTTTTCTCTGAGACCTAAACCTGTCCTTGAGCATAAAAATAAAACCTAAGTTTTTACCTCCATGATTTCCAAATTGTGGTAAATAGATATTTGGCAGCAGTTACACACCAGATGAACTCAGATAGGAGATATTTCTTCTATAACAGTATCATCTTAGTAGACCTTAAAATTTGTTGGGATTTGAGGAGTAGGGAGGGCAGACCTATAACTACATGAAGGGGACTAGGACTTTGCTCCAGAGGACTGAATTGAAAAGTGCTGAAATGGCTAGTAGTTTTTCAGCAGCTTAAAATGAACCGTTTGGTTTCTAGTTAGCACAAATAATTAGTTTAAATGGAAAGCTAGTGGATGGAACCATTTATTCCCCATAGTAGTTAACCCCATATAAGCTTTCTCCTTGCACTCTCTTCCCTGCTCCAACCACATGTAGCCCCGTTTTTAGCCATTTGCCCTAGGTACAAAAATTGTTAGTTATGGTTCTGAGGAAGGGATATTTTTTAGGAAGTTGTCAAATTATGGTAGAAAAGATGAACTGCAGATGGACTTAGAATTACGTACTTCTTATTTTATATTAGGAGGTAATATCACCTCACTATCCTCCACCCAAACTGTCATATTTATCTATATCTATCTCTATATTATCTGTCTCTATCTATATATTATAAAAAGAATCTTTGTTATTTTTACCTTAATACATATTGATAAATAAAACTTTCTCTATTTTAAAAAGAGGATTCTTCATCAGCTGGCAATTTAAAAAAAAAAACAAATAGCTAAGAACTTGACTGTTAGAAGATAAATTTTGATAAAATGAAATTATGGGAAAAATAGAGATTCCTATTCTTAAGGTTTATAAAATCTATTTTGATATCAAATTGTTTTTGTATAGCCAGCATTTGGTGAGGTGAAATTTAGCATTGCTATAGCCTAAATTCAGGATCTATAAAGGCAGCATAAAGAATACATGATGCCCAATTCCTGGACAATTTAAGCTAATTAATTTGACTGCCTTCTCATTATATTTCAGGTGAGTATAGACTAGAATTATATATGTATATATATATATATATTTATATATACATATGTGTATGTATATATGCATGTGTGTATATGTATATACACACATACATATGTATGGTATGCACATACATATAAAATATATATACACACATATTTATATATACAATTCAAGTTTTTATATTCTTGAGTAAATGATTTACTTCCAAATAAATGACTTTATTTCTTTCTATGCCATTCTAACCAGAAAGAACAAATATTTTTGTCCAAATGATCTTATATTGTCAATGCATAACAATAATGCTACGTAATTAAGTGTGGTCTCTTTCATGATTCTTTGATAGCTATTTCTTTCCATAGAATCTTTGCTGGTGCCATTGAATTTTCTTTCTCTTCAGCTTTCTTACTTGCCTAATTGATTTATTCTTCCTTTTTAAAACCTTCCATATGGCCTGCCTTATACTATTTCAGACCTTATACTTTTTTCTTCCCCTGTCATTCAAATGAACTTCCTATACTGTTTACACTTTTGGCATTATTCACCATTAGCCGGGCAATAGCAACAGGCCCAATAGGCCCAAGGATTATATTTATGGCTAACGTAGACTAGTTCTCCTATTTTCACCTCATCAGAAATGATAGATGGAGTCCTCACAACTAGCCCCAATATCCCTGTCCCACCTTGATGAAATATAGATTGGACATGAGGGTCTTGGAGGCTCCTTCCAACTCTGAAATTCTGTAATTCCATAATTCTATAAATCAAACAACTTGCTGGTTTATTTGAATGCTAAAGAGTGAATTGAGGTTTCTCACTGAACCAAGTCATACTATATGTTTTAATCCCCAATACTCATCTTTTCCTCTCCTATTTAGTAATAGGATTTACAACGAAAACCTACAGTCTATTTACATCTCAACATGAAGTGAAGGGTTTTGGAGGATTTGGTCACAATATGAGCATTCAATTTAGATGATGCAGTCCTAATACTTAACCACCATCCCCTGCCCCACCCTTTTAAAAGCAGTTTAAAGATTTTTCCTTGTTCTGTATAGAATTATCTGCATATAAGTAGGCAACAAATATATCAATCAATCAACAAACATTTATAAAGCATCTGCTATGTGTTAGTTGCTGTTCTGGGAACAGGAAATATAAAGATAGAATTGAAATAGACTCTTGGTTCAAGGATGTCGCTAATTCTATGGAGGTAAACCCTCTCTCTCTCACTCTCTCTCTCTCTCTGTATATATACACACACACACACATATATATACATACACACAGATACATGTATGTATGTGTATATGTATATATACAAACATATATATATATACATATATGCATGTATGTATGTACACACAGACAAAATCTATCCAATTTTCTTTTTTTTTCCTTTGCTGATAGGATACGTTAGCAGCTGGGTGGATGAAGAGAGACCTCATATGGAGATGTTGCTTGGTTTGGGTAAAGACATGGAAATGGAAAATAGGACATTATGTATGAAGAACAGCAAGAAGCATTTTGGCCAAATTATAAGTGTGCCAAAAGGAGAGCAGGGTGTAATGATACCATAACATTATGACAAGTAACATCAGTAATTTGATCCAGAAAACCACAACTTTATATTAAACAATGTTACAAGGGCAGTTAATTCCTTAGTGACCATGTCATAAATGGAAAGTGCTAGTCAGACAAAATGCGAACCATGTGAGGTTAACATTTATCTTCCTTGTGACTTAGAATTATAGTGGCTTGATATGGTCCCAGTGAGGTTGTGGAGATTATATTATATTTGGGAAGGTCAGAACTGGCTGCATTTTGAGCTGCGTGGATGTGCTAACATACCCATAGTTTTAAGATGTGATGAACAAAGTTATTAGAGAGAATTTGAGGTTTAAAACTGACAGTTAATGGAAAGTTAGATTATCATGGAGGGAGGTAGAGAAAGGGGAGGTTGGTTTGAGGAAAAACTCAATGAGTTCAGCATCTAGGTATGATATTTCTTAGGTGAGTTTGGAAATTGTTTTTTTTTTTTTAAGATACCTAAAGCAATAGAACAATGAAAATATATGGAATTTAAGGAAGTTGATTAGAGCTGGTAACTTGGGTGGGGAGTGGGAGGTTAGAAACCCAATATATCTGACAATTCTCCTTTAAATGAAAGTCAGAGAAACTTTAAATTTGTAGAAATGTACTTCCATATTGTGAAATATCAAGACATCTAGGCCATCTTTGGTGTGCATACTCTCTCCACTGAAGCTGATTGCAACTCATTCTTGACATCACAGAGGGATCAACCCAACACAATGGAGCCCTTCAACTGGTATGATTCTTTGAATATTTCCTCGGCATCAGGATTGTGATTCGGCTGCCCAGCAATGGTTAGCCTATCTCCTTTTGTGACCAATATATCTTGAATATATTTCGTAGTATTTCAGGGCTCAATGCAATTTAGTATTATAAGTCATCTGTGAATAGAAGAAACAGAGAATTGCTTCTCTGATAAACAAGTTTGCTTCTACTTGTATTCTTATGTGTGAATTGCTTATAAAAAAACCAACCAAGCAAAAAAGTGGCATTTATCTATGATATGTCACTACCAAAGTGAAGAACAAAGACTAGGCAGCAGGACTGAATTTGCAATGCTGAGATTTTGTTTTTATTTTGGGAGACTTAACTAAAATATATTAACCATATTTTGAAATTTAATTGATGGGATAAATTTACATGATATATACCTGTAATTATCCCAAATATACTCATAGTATTAGACACTGCCTATGAACAGTCTTAACTCCTTACCATTCATCCCAGCTTATTAAATGCCTAACCCATGAAATTCTGAAAAGAAAAAAAGGAACCAAACTAAAATAAAAATTATCTGGCATTTACTTAAATAAAATGATCTTTCTCTTTATTCACCTAGTTTCACTCTCAGTTCAATAAATATTTTGTGTCATAATTCTAAATCATGCTACAACAAATGCTGAAATGAAGATAGAAGGTTTCAGTCATGGGTTATCCTCTGTGAACTCAAAAGGTTAGGAGAGTAACTGAAATCTGTGGTGTCAAACTAAAAGAGAAATGGGGCCACTGACCATCAACACAAAGGGTCCTTGCATCTGTGTATTAGCTTAGAAAATCACATATTAACATTATCTATGGACTATTAAATTATTTTTTTATTTATTTTAATCTTGTTTTGAGTGATATTGGGAGCATTGTGGTCTACATGTAGTTACTGGGGGCTGAGTGTTTCACACTTCTCTCACCTAAACTGCAGTTGCCTTAAAGTAATCAAATTTTGTCCATGAGTAGTTGACCCTATAAAAGGGCATCCGCATCTGTGTTGCCCTACAAAAAAAGTAAGGTGAAAGGGGATGGAGGTGGAGTGGGGTGATGGAAGGGAGGGCAGACTGGGGAAAGGGGCAATCAGAATATATGCCATCTTGGGGTGGGGAGGGTAGAAATGAGGAGAAAATTTGTAACTCAAAATCTTGTGGAAATCAATGTCGAAAACTAAAAATATTAAATAATAAATTTTTTAAAAAGGGCATCCATCTTATATAGCCCTGCATAAAAGTGGGTGTTTCTACTTAACTTTTGATGTTACACATTCATGGTACTGGAGTTGGTTTAGCATGTGTGAAACAACTCTTAAGAAACTTTGCCCCAGGTGCATGAAATGGGATGCTGGCTTGTTTTCTCAGAGGAGCACCTTTCTAGAGGCATCGCCCTCTTTTTGGAAGATATAGTAGATGTCTAATATGACCTTTGAGAGTGCCTCAGACCTGAAAAAAGCAATATCCACCTCCACCTTGGCCTCCTTTACCCAGGAGTCCTAAGCCACCTTCACAGATAATAGAAAGTTTTAATGGATACACAAATACATATGCAACATGGGTTGCTGAAGATAAAGTAGATAAGAAATTCCATGAAAAGCTTGAGAAAACTCCTCAGTTCAAACTAATGTAGACTAGTATACTTGGTGATTTCAAAGCAAAAGTGAGAAAAAAAGAAGCTGGTAAGAGATATGTGGGAATGCTGGCAAAAAGTATATTTCAGAAGAAATAAATGAGAGAAGCCAAAAGCTTGTTGATGGTACTAATAGACTCATACCCCTATATTATGAATATTTTCTTTAAAAAAGTAGATTCTGACTTGAGGAGCACCAAATAAAATCTCAAAGATTAAAATTGACTTCAATGGAAATAAAAACATGATTTATGGATGTAAGAGTTAGTCCTGAAAAGCTTTCTCTTATCATATAACAAATGAATGGACAATCTAGAGAACATAAGATCTTTATAGTTTATTATGAAAAAAGTAACTTTCATCTACATAGAATAAAACACTGTAGGATTTTTTTTAAAGCAGTTGTCTCCCATTCATATAACAAGATAAATCAAGATTTCTTGGAAGATGTAATAAAAGAGAAATGTCTTCCATGACCTTGTCAGAAAACTCATCATGAAGCATAAAGCATGAAAATGAATGCTTACCAAAAGTATTCATCATTATGTTGGAGAGAATGCATTGCAGAGTCTAGGTTGGGGAGAGATCCCCGTTGATGATGAGATCCTCTAGATGTTCCTCTTTGCAGATGACATTTGTGTTGACTGAATCAAACATTGCTGTAAAAACACAGCAGTGTCTATACCTAGACCACCTTTTCTTCCTTCATGAAGATAATCGCATATATCCACACATATATGTATAGACACACATATCTAGATTTCTATCACTAGATATTTAGCTCTAATATGATAGATATAGATCTATATGTACATACCTAATAGTACATACTGATTCCTTTCCTATCACCTTGTTAACAAAACAGAAGGCCCAGTTTCAACGAATTCCAGAAGCCAAAGAAGGATTTTGAGCACCCAAGATCATCTTTTCCTCAGCCTTGCAACTTTTAGGTTCTCTGGAGTCCTATAAGACAACTTCATGGGGAAGACAAGCCTCAAGCTGGGTCCTTGGATGGTTAGCCATTAGTTTCTACCACTGCCATTCACCTTTTCTCTGGCCCTTGTTAACCCTTCTGCTCCAGATTTGTGACTCTCCTTATTTCTGACCATCTCCTACTCTTATCAGAACCTACCTCTCTTTATTGTTTCAAATACTACATACATTACAGTCTTTGATAGTTTCTGTTGCCATTGGACTCCTAGTTTCACTTTGCCTGCTAATATCTACTTCCATTTAATTTTGGGTTATTTAGGTTAGCTTCTGATCTTATTGATACTTGGCATAAACATTTTTATGATTTGTTTCCCTGGTCCTTACTCTACATTTAATCTTTTCCACCTAATGCTGCTCAAAACTTAGCATTAAAATATAGACTCTTGTCATAATAATATACACAAACTGCTCAGAAACCTTCAGTGGCTTTCTATTGTCAAAAAGATCAAATAGTTATTTCTTAGCCAAGAAGCTGTACAATCAGGATACACCCTCTTGCTACAACAATCAGACTTCAGGGAAACTCAGATATCAAGAAGAGAAGGCCTTTAAACAAAAAGCAACAATAACAAAAATAGAATATGATTTGTCTGTTTACAAAACAGTAAAATTATAGGCTTCTAGCCATAGACCTTGAAAGGGAATTTAGTGGTTGTCTAGTCTAATCACTTATTTTACAGATGAGTAAACTGAGATCCAAAGAGGTTCAATGACTTGCCAAAGTACCAGAATGCTTTCAAGTGACAATGGTCCCCTGATACCAAATCCAGTGTTATTACCACTGTGCCCTGCTGCCTCAAAAGAGGTGAAGATGATTGAGCCTTCTAGCACCAAAATGGAGAACATTTATCATGGCAGAGATCAGAGGAAGAAGATATTAGAAAATGAATGAAAAGAAAGGGGGGAAGGAAAATAGAAAGAGATCAGAGGAGCCACAAAAGGGGTGAGACAGAGTTGAAATGATCATAGCAATGATGGCAGCAAGCAACAAGATCTGTAACAGCAGGGCAAAGTGACTCCGGGAAAGAATTGGCCTCTCAAGAAATCAACAAGCAAACAATGATGCACCAGCAACGCTATAAACCCACTGGGATCTGGAATTCATTCAGTGTAAGGAGAAAGCTAACCATCACGGTCAGTAGCTGATAGCACGTCTCTGCGTTTTCAGTAGGGCCCTGCTGAAGACCTCTTAAGTCATGCAGTACCATCCATGAGGGTGTGTAGTGAAAGGCCATGTTCTCTCTTAGATACTTCAATAGATGTAATATCATAGTATAATAATGATACAGAGTTATTCAGAAAAATGTATATTATATTCATTATATTCTGGTAACTCAGGCAGGGATATAGATTCAATAGCTGAAGCCCAGAGAGATTAAGTAACCTGCCCAAGATTACGAGTTAGTTTGTGGAAGAGCTGGGATAAGAACCCCAGGAATCCTGATTTGCAAGAGAATACATTTTCCATTACTTTTTAAGTGAGAACATGGTGGAAATATTCTTTCTACTTGACTCAAATTTGCTATTACTATAATTAATATAAACATGTCATTTATAGAGAAGAACTGAATAGTGGTCACACATTGTGGGCAGGTGATGTATATCAATAGCCCATGGCATCATGAACAATTAAGTACACACACAAAGCTGTGTAAAAGATGATATCAAAGGTGTTTATGGCCAAAAAATTGGAAGCATCAGTGACTTCATTAGAATAGGGAACTCCCTGTGTAGGAATTCCCTCCACTCTGATTTAACAGTTAATGAAGACTATACTCAAGACCAGGGCTGGGGAACTTGCAGTCTCAAGGCCACATGTGGCCTTCTAGGTCTTTGGGTGCAGCCTTTTGACTGAGTTTAACAGAAGAAATCCTTTTATTAAAGGAATTTGTTCTGTGAAGTGGATTCAGTCAAAGGGCCACACTTGAGGACCTAGAGGGCCACAGGTTCCCCACACATGCTCGGGACCTATGACTCCAAATCCATAATTTTCTCCACTTTGTTTCATGTCCTTCTATTATCTGATTTTCACTGGACTCATAGCCTAATTGATCTTAGATCTCATGTATACTACTATTTATTTAGCACAGTAAATAATTGTTGACAGTATCAATTAAATAAATGAATGAAACAGTATTCAGTAAGTGTTACTGCATGCCAAGAATAATTTCAAGCATTAGGAATAGGGATAATAAATACAAAGCCAATCTTTGCCTTCAAGAAGATTCTATTCTAGTGAGGTGTTAGCTATTCTGGTGGAAACGAGTCCTTGATGTTCAGTCATTTAGTTGTGCCCAACTGTTTGTGATCCCATGGACCATATTGTCCATGTGGTTTTCTTGGCAAAGATACTGGAGTGGTTTGCCATTCCTCTTCCAGAGAGTGAAGGCAAACAGAGGTTGAACGACTTTTTCACAATTACACAGCTAGTCTGAATCTGGATTTGAACTTAGGTCTTCCTGATTCCAAGCCCAGCACTCTATCCCAGGTGGCCAGTGAGCCAACTAGTTGCCTAAATGTGAAAAGCAATTTTAGTGCATGTTAAAGTAATTTTAACACAAATTTGCCTAATAGAATTAGCATTGGGATTTAAGAGTGTCAGAGTCTAAGTGAGGGAAACTGAGAATGTTCATTGGAAGTGGTTGATTTATGTGAAAGAATCACAGCACATTCAGGAGAAACACAGGGAATTTGAAAGAACTAGTGAATGAATGGGAAGTAATGTCAGGATCTTGGAGCCATGGTGACCTGCGTCAGAAAATCTGCATTTAGTTTGCAATTTGCAGCCTCAGTAGGTATGCCAGTAATCAAGACAAATGAGAATGTGTAGTGGGGGATGTTGTTTTTGAGGACTGGGAGAAGGGAAGGGCACAGATATTTATTAAGTGCCTACTATGTGCCAGGCACATAGCTAAGCATTTTACAAATATTATCACATCTGATCCTTGATGAGGGAAACAAGATAGGGAGCAGACAAGTTCTCGATTGCATTGAAAATCTGAATGGGCACATTTTTATCCATTGCCTAGAAATCAGAAATTGGCTTATGACAAGAGACAATGAATAAAATCATTAAGGCATGAGTGATAGTCGAGTACTTCATTTTTCGCAAAGTATCATTGTGTAGATTTGTACTGGTGCAACATAATTACAATGCATAGCATTAAATGATATGACATGATACAATATCTCATTATACTGTACCACACCACACCACACCACACCACACCACACCACACCACACCACACCACACCACACCACACCACACCACAAATATCTTTTAAACATCTGCATGAACAGCCCTGTGCTATATTCTGGAACAGATATAAAGTTTAGATAGCTCAGTCTCAGATTTTTCAGATTGTTAAGGAGTCTAAAATCTAGAAGAAGGATTTGACACGAACAACCTGTAATATTCTATGCTAATTTACACAATCAGTGTATTAAGAATTACAAAGTGAAATGCTATGTGTAGTTCTAGGGGAGGGTTATTACCTATGGGGACAGGTGGACATCACAGAAGACTTCCTGAATAAGGTGTCTTTGACCTGTGTTTTAAAGGATGGATAAGTGATAAATAGTTGAAGAGGGAGAAAGAGGTATAGAGGAGAAACTGAGGATAGTCATAGAAGCAACAGAAATATTTCAGCAAGAATAATTTTCTTGCTGTGTACCTCAAGTTAACTTTAGCCAAATCTTGGTTATTATTATGTTGATCATGTTATGAGTCTGTTCTGACATCTGAGATGGTAATTTTTACTGATTATATATAAACTGGTTTTTGAAAATTGTTGAAAAGGTGGTTCAAAACCTCTTAATTATCCAGTTAAGTCCTTTTATGTAGATTAGTCTGAGGAATTGGAAGGAATCAGGCATAATGTTTGTAAATTCTTTCTTTTTTTCTTTTGAAGAAAGCTATATTAATATATAATGTTATAAATTCAAATACTTTTCAGTACAGGTTTGCAATCCTGTTTCTACTGTGATCTGATATATGACTGCTTGAAGGAAATATATAAATAACAAATTGAGTAGGCAGAGATATTTATCTTTTGCCTTGACATATGCAAAACATTTTTAAGTAATAAAAGGCCAAAGACAGAAAGTTGAGTGGCAAGAAAGATGTGACATTTGAGAAGAGATGTCAAAATATTAGGTAACCATGAAATCTAAGTTATATTTTCCAGGCAATATAGGAAGTTTAAGTAAATTTAAGCTACTTGGGTCAAATCACTGTCTAGGTGTTATCTTTAAACAGTAATAATAAATTATTTCCATTTTTGGACAATGCATTCATTTTAATGGTATTGCTACTTATGGTGTCTGAATCAACGATGGGTTATTTTGTTGGGGGTTTGGCCATTTCTTTGGTTGAACATTGTAATTGATTAATAATTAACTTCTGATTAAAGCTGCCTCAAAAAGTAGATTAATATTTTCTTCAGCAATTGGTTGCTCTAAGATAGACAGTTTTCTTACCATTGGGAGACTAATGTTCATTGAAAAACAAGTTTGGTCATTCTGTTTAAATACGGGAAAACTGGAGCTTGGAGAAAATGAATCAGCCTCCCCACAGTTACCAGCAAAGAAATTATTGGGTTATTAAGAACACAAGCCAAGCCAGGATTGGGGCAGCTAGTTGGCGCAGTGAGTAGAGCACCAGCCCTGGAGTCAGGAGGACCAGAGCTCAAATCCTGCCTCAGATACTTGACACACTTACTAGCCATGTAATCTTGGGCAAGTCACTTAACCCCAAGTGCCTTGCCTTCCCCCCTCAAAAAAAATCCAATCCAATAATTAGAAACACTTTTCAACTGATTTAAATAATTCCTTACGGATCGACCATCATACGTCTACATTCTGGTTGTGGAGACATAACAGCCTAGTGTTATGCTTGGCAAGAGGCTTAACCACCTGATTCTCAGTTTCCTCACTTGTAAAATTAAGGGGCCATTGTTTCCTTCCCATGGCACTTTCTTGTACTCTTCCAACATATTGTCTTTTTGCCTTTCTTTATAATTGTTTAAATTCTTCCTTCAGAAGAAGTAAGTTCCTCCTAGAGGGAAAGGAAGGGAAATAAGAATTTATGTAGCTCATACTATACCAGGCACTATGGTAAGTACTTTTAGCAAATATTGTATCATTTAACACTCATGAGAAGCCTGCGAGGTAGGTGCTATTATTATCCCCATTTCATAGTTGAGTAAACTGAGGCAAATAGAGGTGAAGTGATTCGCCCAAGGTCACAGTGTCTTTGGCTGAACTTCAGTCTTCTTGACTCTAGGGCCAGTGTTCTATCCACTATGCCAACATCCACCAGATCTAGTATTATCAGATCATAAATTTAAAGATGAAAGGAAAATTAGAAGTCAGGTAGTAGTCAGTCCCTCTATTTACAAATAAAGAAGCTGAGGGTTAGAGGAGTTATGTAACTTGCCCGAGGGAAGACAGGTAGTAAGTGGTATATTGAGCCTTGAACCTAGATCTTTGTATGTCTTTCCCTGAAAACCTTCCCCTTTTTTGAACTTTCCTATTCCCTCTAGCATCAAATATAAAATCCTTCATAACTTCGGCCCTTCCTACTTTTCTAGAATGTTTTCTCTTTCCTCCTGTGCACATTGCTGTCCAGTCACACTTGCCTTTTTGCTGTTCTCGTAGCCAATACTACATTTTCTGATGCCATATCATTTTGCTCAGTATCCCCCATTACAGCAGAACTCTCTTTACCTCCACTTCCTGCATTCTCTGACCTTCTTCAGTCTTCAGCTCAAGGCTTACCTCCTGAAAGAGGCTTTTCCTAGTCTTCTAAATCCTAACCACCACTCCTTCCCCTGCCTTGCCTCTGAGCTTAACTCCCAATTCTATTGTACACATCTTGCACATATAGTTATTTGCATGTTGTCTCACTCATTAGAATATGAACCCCCTGAGGGCAAGGACTGTGTTTACTCCCCCTCCCCACTCCCTCTATCTCTTTCCATTCATTTATTTATTGGTTTATTGATTTATTTTGGTATCACTAGCCTTTCTTTCTATAGAGTTGGAGAAAGAACAAAGATTGAGAGAATGAGTAGAAAGCTAGGCTGAAAGCCGGGAGGAGTGGGCACTGATTGAATCCAAGTAAGAACTGTTAGTGGTTAAAGTATAGTGAACAACAGTCCAAAGCCAAACCAAACCAAACCAAATCAAAACAAATTTCACAAAACTCTTGCTCATATACAGGCACAGAAGATCAGAACAAAGCCATGGTCCAGAATGAGGGAGACAAGCCAGAACTAGCATGTGCAACAACTAGAAGGCTCAAAATAGTCAATAGATCAGAGATGGGGGAAAGAATCACCACTACCAGGACCCTTGCCTTTCTCTTTTGCCCTCTCCTCTGTCCTATCCTCTGCTTCTATGTTGTCCAGGAGCATTGAATACAGCTGGGTGATTGAAAGAACACCACCACCTGGGGTACTCTGCCTCAATTCCATTCCTTTCAGTGAGAGACTGCTTAATTGCTTGCAAATCTTGAGTGAAAGTCCACAGTCATTCTAGTGAGATGGGGAGACACCAGGTCTTACTATGTCTGTCATGTGACTGGCTCTTAAGGTATTTCTGGCTTTAACTCCTTGATGGCAAAGACTGTCTTTAAAAAAAACAAACAAACAAACCAAAAGACCCTTATATTTGTATCCGCAGTGCTTAGCGCAATGCTTAGCTCATAGCAGGCACTTAATAAATGTTTATTGACTAGCATCTACCCTCATTCTATACTGTCATTTGATTTACTTACATAAACTGAGGACCCCTGGGCCTTGCTATCTATGCCTCTGCCACACCTTTGGCCTTTTGGGCTTTTTCATATTCCCTGCAGCTGAAATGAAAAAAAAAAATATTATCTCTTCTTATTAGGGAATGACCTTCTTGAGAGGCGGAACTGTCTTGATTTTTCTATTTCTAACCCCAGGCCTTAACAGAATGCTTGGCAAACAGTAAATGCTTAATAAACGCTTTTTGAATCAATCATTCATTCAGATAAGCAAAAACCAGGAATACATACATTTTGTGATCTCTTCAATGTGTGTACTTCTTTAAGAAGTTGCAACCCATAATAAATCAATCAACAAGCACTTATTAAGTGCCTACTATATTTCCAAGCCATGCTTTCTCAGCCATATTCTTTTCCATTTCCTCTTGTAAATCCTTTGTAGGCATCCATCTAATGTGTTTGTTTTTTGTTGTTTGCTATTGTATGTGATAGACCATTTCCTTTTTTTGGGGGGTGGGTCTTGCTTTTTTATGATAGCTCTAGAAATAGTCTGTCAAAATAGCTTTCATAAAACCTATGCACAAAAACTTTATAATTTACCTCCATAGCAGAGGCCATGAAGTAATCGCAAAGCTATTTACAAAATAACAACAACATATCAGAATTGTGAAGTTTAAGGCCAGTTACTAAAAGCAGAAATAGCTAGCCTTGTAAACTTTACTAGCCCTTTAAAGTAACACTGCATTAGAGCATAATATAATAATGCCGTATAATACATAATGCAGTAATTGATGTAACAATTATTACCCTAATTCATCAAGAAAAGTTTAAAATTAGGGATGGTATGTTTGTTTTAAGAAGGTAAAGAAGTATATAAATCTTTAAAAGATTCCTATAAACCTGTTTAAATGTTTCAGCCTTTGAAGGAATAGGTTTCAATTATGTAGAAAATTAAGTTTTGTGGAACATTTTATTTCTAAATTATAGCAGATAAAGGAGTACTTATTGCACATCGAATGTTCTAGGAACAAATGATTACAACTGAAAAGAATTTTTGACAATGTCTAGATTAAAGATTATTTGAGGGAATGACTGATTTTATTTTTGAAGTAAAAGAACCCTACTTTTAGGATTTAAAAAAATTCATACACTGAAGTAAATACATTTTCACTGTGAGCCAACCACAGTTGTACTCCAGATTTAGACAGAGTTGGTGGGTGGGGGTGGAGAAACTCAGACACCCTGACACTTTTCCAAGAGCTTTTTTTTAAAGTGGCCTTTTGCAGAGAGCTGACAAGCTCCATGCAGAAGGTCTACAAGTCTGTGATCTTTCTTTCCTTTTCTTCCTTTCTTTCAATAAGGGGGTCGTTCTCTGTATGACTGGGGTAAAATAAAAAGACAGCCACCGATTTCTCTCCTGCTCCCCTTACCATTCATGTTAAGGTCAACATCTCTTCACAGCCCACCTATCACCTCTAATTCAGTTGTTTCCAGTATTCATTATATCGCTTCTCTAGAACAAATAACATCACCTTTCTGACTCTTTCTGTGAGTCCTACTGTTTCTGCAGGAAGAAATTCCGAGCTATTGAATGATGATTGGTTTAGTGAAGAGAGAGAGAGAGAGAGAGAGAGAGAGAGAGAGAGAGAGAGAGAGAGCCTGCAACAACAACAAAATAAAAGAGGGCGGGGGGAGGAGAAGGCAGTTTCTGAAGAATGTGAGAAAGAAAGATAAATAGGGCCGATACTTTGTTTCATTGTCAGTAGCACTCTGGGGTTATTTGAAGCACTTATTTATGCACTGTAAGCAGAACAATACTGTGGAAGAAATGATTAAATACCAGCTCTCCTAGCAATAGACATCTCATTGTGGCAGGCCCAGGCTCACCACTGGGTGGTTTTGATAAAGGCAATATGAGTTGATAACTGATACAGTTTGCCAGGGAGTCATCTGGGGCTGCTGACAGCTACTATGCTTTAATAAAATCATTAGAATGTAAATGTTTTTATTGCAAAATAAAGAGCCTCCAGCAAAGTTGACACTATCAGTGCTCCCTCCACTGAATGAAAGTGCCGATTAGCATTCAAATGATATAATGATAGGCTGGTTATCTTTATTAAAATTTTTCAAATCGAGTCTTCATTTTGCATGATTGAGTTTTAAACAAATGCAATATCCAGTCGACTGGCGAGCTGGCCTGAACACTCTTGAAATAATTAAAGTGGTCCTTTTATTTTTTTTAAACATGTGTTTCATAAGCAATGAATTGGATTTGCTGTTTTAATATGACAATATCTAGTTAGCTTTGCATAAAAACAGGGATGTTATAGCATAATTATTGAAAGTGTACAGCTTTTTAACATATGTTTCATAAAGCTGAATTCAATTTTCTGAAATGTGACAATGCCAGTCACTTGCTGAAGTGTAAAAATCAGGAGATGGCTTGATTGTTTAGATCAGCTCTAGGCTGCCTTCATCATTGGTGGCAGGTCTCCTAACTTAAATGGGGTACTTACAAAGGAAATGAAGATGTTCCTTTTCCTCACATTTCTCAACTCAGAACTCAAAACTCCCACCCACCCAACTTCTGATGACAAGACCAGGCCCAAATGAGATTCCTGTTCATATGAATATTATCACCGGGTACATTATTTAATCAAAACTAACCAGCTGTTAAAAAGCTACAAGATTCAACATAGTATTGTGTTTCATGGTGAAAGTAGTCAGCCTTTCTGTTGGAAAATATACAAATGGCCCCTGGGTTCCCTTTTTCTTTCTAGTAGAAGTCCTCAGCCCAAGGCAGAGATGGCTAACCCTCTCTTCAGTACCTATAAAATGCACTGTCGTACAGACACCAGTAAACATGCTCTATTGTTAGGAAGTATATCGTGGATGGGTCTTAGTTATAAAGAGCTGAGGAAATCAATAAAATAAATGTTCCTTTAAAAAAATGTGTGCCTAGAATAACTGGGGTATTGATTGCAAACCGAGACAGCTGCAGAGCTAAGTTTCTTCTTTTTTTAAAGGACAAGAATATTTGGCTGGGTGGCAAACTGTTGTTATCTATTGTTCCATTTAAAAAGTAAAGATGATAGGCCATGTTAGATGCCTGACTTGAGTCTACAAGTGCATTTTTTTCCCCTGGAAGTATGAGAAGATTTTGAACCAAAAAAAAAAAAAAAGAAAACCAGTATGCACTATCAACTGTTTGTGGCACATCAGCATACACCCTGTACTTTACGTTCATATATTAAACAATAAAATGTAATGGGCAGCTATTAATTCTAGAAGCAGATAGAAACCGCACTGTTAGACATTTAAAACCTACCTTTCTCCTCTTACTTTAATTTAATTTTTATTCAGTTAACATACATTTATTCTCATTCCCTTCTGCAGGTTCGCCTTCCCCAAACTGAAAAAAAAATGCCTGTAACTATATGCAATTGAAGAAAACATCCCTGCATTTGCCTTGTCTAAGAATGTATACCTTAATCTGAATCTTGAATCCATCATCATCACTTCATCATTGCTACTCTACATTTTCAGCCTTATTACACATATCTGTACGTCACACATTTGAAGGTTCAATCAGACTGTTTTTGCTATTCCTTATTTGGGACACATTTTTTCTTCCTGTGCCTGTATGTAATGCCCCACTTGCCTACAGTACACTAGCCTTGGTCTCAGGGAATCCTTAATTTTCTTTAATATGAGTTTTAAGTACCGATACCATCTTCAAAATTAAACTTTACCTGATGTCCCAAGCTCCTAACACTGTCCCTCAAAAAAAAATACTTTGTGAATATCGTGCATATGCCTATATATGTACATGTGATCTTGCCTAATATAATCTAAGTTTATCAATGGCAGCTGCTATTTCACTTTCACCTTTGTATCCTTCTTCTTGTCTTTGATTCCCACCATATCCAGGTGCATTTTTTTTATTGAATGATTGATATCTTATTTGATCCACTTCAAACTGTGATTCAGAAGACCATTATTATTCCCACCTAATTAATGACATGCATAGAAGTGGGCAATCCCTTCAATGAAGTAGATTGCAATCTGTTCATGCTTTTGCCATCTTATATTTTCCATAAATCACCAATCAATGTATTGGAGATCTACCTCTGGGTGATTAGCAAGTAGGCTGTCTACCTGTCATCTTTTATTCTTGCTATGTGATTGATACCTCATAAAAATCCCATTTTGTATTTAGGTCAAGTAGATGTAATTTACAGATATTAAAGAACTCTGTAAGAGTCTGAGGCCTATGTGCTTATGAAGCATGTTAAATATGATAGAACACAAGATGAGTATATGATGAATAGAAACAGACAAACTAGCTCATTTTCTTTTTTTTTCTTAATAGGGATGTGTTTGCCTCTAACTGGTTTAGTATGATAGGACATTATTGTTATAACCGTCTGTATTGGAAACCAATGTTATGTTTTTTGAACTTTGTCCTTTTGTACGGTTACAAAGACATACTGAAGATTCTTACTTGGACCATCAATCAATAATTCACTATGTTAGATCTTGGGAATACAAAGACATAAATCAAACAGTATTTGACCTCAAGGAGTTTACTTTCTATAAGAAGAACTTGCACTCTACATTCTATGGGAATATGTCTATGTACAGTAGGTATCAAAAATTTTCACTAATTGGGCCATATTTTCCCTCTTAAGTAAGGCAATAAAGTAAGTAACTTGAGAATGGAACTTTCTTATAGACTTGTTTAAAAATTAAAAGAAGTTTATTAATAGATTCACGTCGGGTGATGGAGTTGGTAGTTAAGGTTATCTCATATGTTTGAAGGGTAGTATCATCAACATGCCCTTATGCCAACCATGTTTATCAAAACAATTTTATATAAATAGAATTGGTCTAGGAATCAACCATCCCCCTTAGCCTAAATTTGAGCCTTAAGCCATTTGCAAAGCAACTTAGTGACATTTCCCATAGAGTTGGAGAAAAACAGAATACATCATTGTTGATGCTGCAAACCTCACAGATCAATAATATCTGACATTGATGGGCTGCTTTATAGTCAAAATGGTCAAACAGGAATTATTAAAAGCTATTATGTACAAACCAACTTCCAGGAGAGAAAAGCCAAATGTTGAAAATGTGATTTTTATTCCAAGGGTAAGAATGAAAAGAATATGTAAGAATTTCACACCTAGAGACAGATGAGGTTTGGCTTTATATCACACCTATAACATCAAATAATTAGTGTCTATCAATCTCAATTTTCTCTTCTATTATATGAGTGTAATAATATTTACCCTAGATATGTCTTAGATTCTTTTGCTTTAACGAAATAGCATCTTGAAGGTTAAGCATAAAGGAATGAAGTATTAAGAAAAGCGGGATAACATGATACTTGTGTTTGTATTACACTACCTAAAATAACTACCTCCCTTTTTTGTTGCACTCTCTCTCCTTCTCTCAAAAATCACTTTACATATATTTTCTCATTTGATCCTCACAGAAACTTTGTGAGGTAGAAGCAGCAGGTGTTATTTATCAGTTTGAGAAACCAAGACCCAAAAATATCATTGAATCATAGATACGTTTGTGTGTTGTGGGGTTTCGTTTTCTTAGCCGTTTTTACTCCTTCCTTCCTTCTTTCCTTCCTTCCTTCCTTCTTTCCTTTCTTTCTTTCTTTCTCTCTTTCTTTCTCTCTTTCTTTTTTTCTTTCTTTCTTTCTTTGGTTGGCTCTTTGGGAGAGTAAGGAGTAAGGCTTCATTAAAAGAAGACAATGTAAAAAAGGAAAGATTCCTTTAATATGTGTGGGTTGCATAAAAATTGTATCTTAGAAAATTGAACTTGGAATCTAGAGATTTGTGTTTAAGATTTATTTTTGCCTCTTTTTACCTATGTGATTTTGGGAAAGTCATCCAAACATCCTGGAGTTTTCTTTCTTTCTTTTGTTTTTTGTTTTTCATCCACAAAATACCCTAATTGTCCAACACATATTTGTTTTGAGGTATCAGTGAGATAATGTCTATAAAGCACTTTCCAAATGTAAAGGAGGTCATTAATTTTTGATTCCTTATTAGAGACATGATCTTGTCAGTTTTGGTGCTCTATTCAAAATGAAAATTACAAAACATACAATGTCTTGTTATCTTTCGTCATCCTTATTCAGGATTTGGTGAAAAAGCACTGGCTTTGGAGTCAGAGTACCTGGGTTCAGTCAACACCTCTAATGATTACTATCAACCCCAAGTCAACATCCATGTGTTAGCTTCTTGCTCTCTGTGAGGCACTAAGCTTGGAGATACCAAGACCAAAGATAAACAGTCCCTGCCTTCGAGGCACTTACATTCTAACAAGGGAAACAAATATATTGATATAAGTATATACAGTATATACATACATGTATATGCATATATACATGTATGTATGTATATATGTATACACACACACACACACAAAAAACAAGTACAAAGCAATTCAGAGCTGGAAGGCACTAGAACTTAGAACATGGGAGATCAGAGTCAGGGGAGTTTCATGTTGAAGAATATATTGAAGAAGGATTTCCCTGGACCTCAGTTTCTTCATGTGTATAACAAAGCATGTGACTAAACATACTGTGAGGGAGGGAATAAGCACGTATATAGCACCTACTATGTGCCAGCCATTATGTTAATGGCTTTAAAAATATTAGTTCATTTTATCACCTCAATAACCCTGGGGTATAAGTGTGATTTTTATTCCCACTTTACAGTTGAGGAAATTTGAGCTTAAGTGGCTTGCCCAAAGTCACACAGCTAGTATTTGAACTTAGGTCTTCCTGACACCAGATCCAGCCCTCTATCTGCCAGACAAGCTAGTGGCCTCCGAGGTTCTTCTCGATCATCCTCTGTGATCTCGTTTTCACATAGGCTCCATAGATAATTCAACCAACCTGCTGGAGAACATGTTCCGATGCTTTTTATGTAATATATACATATATATACCAGTGGACCATTTGAGGTATCCATCTATAATACCTAAGTCTTACTATGTAGTGATCTCTCTTCCTTTTCTGGGTACATATGTGTAGTAGGAAGGCCGAATTTATGATCTCAAATATAATCATGTATATGTTTGAATGGTCTGAAATCGCAAGGTATGAGAGATTCTCTAAGGAGAAAACAACAAGAAATTTATTTAGGCCCC
>CM053622.1:288225092-288264894 GCA_028646595.1 Phalanger gymnotis | reverse complement strand
TCCACTCAAAAGAAACAAAAGCCATGCTAATGAGACAATTTTGCTTAACAACACAATATGCCATTGATGAGGGCATCCCTCATATAATTTTCCATCAGCGGCTCTACTTGGCTTCAGTTATAAAGCATAACATGTTCTACCCAGGATAAGATAATCAATAGAAATCTCATCACCATGCTTTTCAACTCCCCTTCTGCTGCCTCTACTCTCTGACTACAGGGATGGAAAGCAGAACATTAACCATATACCAAAGCCTTCCTTTATAGAAGACTCACATTCTTAGAAGCAATTTCATTTTTCAGAAGAACCTCTGGTTGGCTTTCACTTCAGCGTGACCGCTAGTGGCTTCTGCTCCTCCACTCTCTTCCCCCTGCTCAGGCACTCATGTTTTTCAACTTCCTTTTGTGTATTTATATTGCCAATGCAATACCCACAGCAGCTGCTATAAATATGCCAGTGTATTTCCAGATTTGACTTGTAAAATATAACACACTTTCTTCCTCAAAGATGAAACCAAGACACTTATTCAAATACCAGAAAGCCAACTCCACCATAGTAACAATGAAGTTTATACTCATTATCGATGCAGGGAGCACTACCATCAGGCCTCCCCACAAGCAATCTCCCTTAGGCAAAATTACTTCCTCTCTCTCTCTCTCTCTCTCTCTCTCTCTCTCTCTCTCTCTCTCTCTCTCTGTCTCTCTCTCTCTCTCTCTCTCTCCTCTCATTCCCAGCTCTGCCTCAATATCACTTCTTGATCCACCCCTTCCTGCTCCACCTGTTCAGCAAACTCTTCCCACCACAGACTCCATGTGAGCCAGGCTCATGTGACTCAGGCTTCCATGTGACTCAGGTCCAAAGCAGATCTCATAGGCCTATTAATGGATGGGAAAGATCTTCCCATTTCATTAACAGTACTTTCAGACCCAAGATCTTTCATGTCGATTATATAGGTCAATGGGTGTTTAGGGGTAACTTGTAGCAATATAACTTCACGACAATATAACAGGGATAACACAAAATAAACACATAAAACAATATCTTAGGGTAAGGGCTTGAGTACAAGCACCCATCGTCGCCCCCTCCAATGAACAAGGTTCAAAATCCCTTGGGGTGAGGGGTGAAGGTCTCTTCTTCTAGAACTATTTCCTACTGAGATTAGATGTAGAGCTGTCCCTGCCCTGAGAGGTCCCATTTGAGGGCTAAGTTCTTTAGCTGGCATCTGGAGCTTGGTAGATGCCAGAGACAAGGGTGATGCATCAGTCTTGGACAGAGGATGACATCCAGCTTAAGCGGTCAAGTGCAGGGTGCTAAGCCTGCATGAGACAGAGCTAGTAAACAAGTTGAACAGAAAAAAGCCAAGAAGAATAAGGAGACAATAATCAGAAGCAGGGTAAATGTGTCAGCTGTGCTTCTGGAGTCCATGAACTCACTAAAACTTTAATTTAAAACCCATTAAAAATTAATTCCTGTCTTCCTCCAATTCCAATTAATTGATATCTCTCCTCAGGTAAATTTAAAGTCATACCTCTCAATATATCTCTCCCAATGATGTATTCAGGAATTGGTACAATTACCATGGTGTATTCTTTCTTAGGTAATTGTCCAATATTCATTGTTAGTTTAACTTGTCTGGCTGATATTGCAGTCCCTCCCAGTCCTGTGATGGTAATACAAGTTCTATGTTTAAATCCATCAGGGTTTCCATATATAAGAGAGGTCTCTGCCCCAGTATCTATTAATGCCCTAGTTAAAGTAGTTGATCCATTTTTCCAATATATGGTTAAACTGGTATGGGGTCTGTAATCTCATCTGGGTATTTCTTTAATCTGAGCTGGGGCTTGGCCAATTTCCTCTTCACTCTGAAGGTATGACAAACTTGGATACAATGATTCAGGAGCATCTGTAGAGGCAGTTCCTACTTCCCTATTCAGTCTTATATTAAGTCCCTTTTCTTGGTACATCTTCTATGGTTCCTTAGTTGGAATACCTTCTATTCTTCCAGAATCTATCCCTGCTCTTAATAAAACAGTAAACAATTCTTTCCTCATTAATCTATTTTGACTTTGAATCAGCTGGCTGTTTTCTCTTCTCTCTTGAGGAAATTTATCTTTTCCCCATTCTCCTAAGTCACCTAACTGTGAAATCTTATCCTGTACCCTCAAAAGAGGGTGCCCTATTTCCCCAATTAGTAGAGTCAGAATTACAAGCTTATAAGTAGGAGGAGCTTTCTTCACTATTATATTTCTATGAGGAACTCTTAAGGGAGTGCTGTGATAGACTTCTGCATCTCTGACAATTATGGCAGTTTTCATTACCTCTTCCTTTAACTTTCTCATACAGTCTCTAAGCAAATGCC
The DNA here is from genome assembly GCA_028646595.1 of Phalanger gymnotis. Taxonomy (NCBI): domain Eukaryota; kingdom Metazoa; phylum Chordata; class Mammalia; order Diprotodontia; family Phalangeridae; genus Phalanger; species Phalanger gymnotis. Next base: position 288,262,535 of record CM053622.1, on the reverse strand, counting down.
ATGGATAGATTCCACTAGGCCACATAGAGTCAGTAGGATACTGCTTACTGCATCCCCTGCACCAAAAGCTAACAGACTAGTTCCATTGTTACCTCCTTGAATATGGTAATCTCTGAAAGCTTGTTGTACAAAGGGATTTTGACTAATATCTATGAATTTCAAACAATCTATATTATCTATCCATATTCCTCTAGCTCTTTCATCAATGATTCTCACCATCCAAGATATTGATTCTCCCATTTTGGGGGTGAATTGACTTAATTTATCTGTAACCTCCTGCTGAGTAAAATTTTCAATTACTTCCTTAAACACTGTGTGATCCCCCTGTTTAACCTGTTTCTTTTGTAGTGTTGGATGAATGTCCACATTTCTAGAAGCCTCCTCATCTATCTTTGTTTCATTTTCCTCCCACAAGTTTTCCTCCCAGGTGTCTGGGTGGCAATCAGGCCCCACACGTGCAAGGCTTGTATACACCTTTCTTTTGCTAACTTTTCTCTTCTTTTTCTGAGCTAAACTCACAGCTGTCTTTTCTGCTACCTCCTGATACTTTCTAAATTCCTGTTCTAAAGGAAAGTTGAAACACTAACATAGAAAGCTTCTCATGCAAATCAGCTAACTCCTTTTTAATCTGAACCTTTTCCTCCAGCAATTTGTCTGTGCTTTTACATATAATACAATAACTTGTTAACAAGGCCCATCCTCTTCTACACACCCCTGCCATTACTTTCCCTGGTTCTATTGGTATTCCTTGTAAATATCTTTCTAAATCTCTAGGTTCTCCTTTCTGTAGCCTCAATTCCCAGTTTTCAAAAAGTCCTGAGTTTTTAGCCCATTCTCTCTCCAAGGAGGAATAAGGTAAATCTTCCCATCCAGATATACCCATTTCTTTCCCTAAAGCCTTCCAGTTTCCAAGTAGAGGATTTATATTTTGAGATCTGTTCGTGATGCCAAATATATTGTCAATATGATACCCACAGCAGCTGCTATGCATATGTTTCGTATTTCCAGGTTTGACTTGCAAAATATAACACATTCTTTTCCTCAAAGATGAAACCAAAACATTTATTCAAACACCAGAAAGCCAGATCCACTATAGCAATAAAGAGCATGTATACATCACCAATGCAGGAAGTACCACCATCCCCAAGCCTTCCCTCCATCAGGCTTCCCCACAAACAATCTCCCTTAGTCAAAATCACTCCCTCTCTCACTCACACTAGCTGCTCTATCTCTCTGCTCTTGCTCCCAGCTCTGCCTCATTCTCACTTCCTGCTCCATTCAGTAGGCAAATTCTTCCCACCACAGGCTCCATGTAAGCCAGGCTCATGTGACTCAGGCTTTCATGTGACTGAGGCTCAAAGCAGGTCACATAGGCCTATTAATGGATGGGAAAGATCTCCCTACTGCATTACCATTGCAGTACTGTCTTCCCCAATTAGACTATACGTTCCTTCAAGGCAGGAGCTGTCTCTTTTTCATATTTGTATCCCCAATGTTTAGTATAACGCCCAGAACATAGTATGTGGTTAATAAATCTTTTTTTAATTAAATTAATGAACATCAGTAATAGTTGTCAATAGGGCAGCTAGGTAGTGCAGTGGATGGACTTCTGGGCCTGGAGTATGGAAGATCTGAGCTCAAATCCAGCCTCACACACTTACTAACTGTGTAACTCTGGGTAAGTAATCTTAAACCCACTCGCCTCAGTTTCCTCCTCCGTCAAATGATCTGGAAAAGGAAAGAGTAAACAGCTCTAGTAACTTTGTCAAGAAAACCCCAAATGGGGTTACAAGGAGTCAGAAAGGAGGCAGAGCCAAAATGGCAGAGTAAAGACAGAAACTGTCCTGAGCTCTCCCCCAAATCTCTCTAAATAACTTTAAAAATGAGTCTAGATGAATTCTAGCGTGGCAGAACCCACAAAAAGGTGTAGTGAAGCAAATTTCCAGTCCAAGACAACTTAGAAGGTCAGTATGAAAGGTCTGATGCACCAAAGTGAGAGAGGAGCACATTCCAACTCAGGTCACACCAGCACAGACCCATTCCGAGCAAACAGGAGCAGATCTTGGGAGTGACTAAATCAGTGGTGGTTTCCTGAGCTCTCAGCCCATAGACAGTAAGAGAGTTGAATAACTGGTCAGAAGGAGATTACAGGAGTCATTTTGTTAGCACTGAAGCAGGATTCTGCTTCTTTTCCCATACGCAGATCTAGGTCACAATCCTGGGTGGCAGTCCAGGGTGAGAAACACTAACCAAGGATATCTTGAGACCCCAGTGGAGGGAGGACTGTCCTCACACTTCCAGGGCAGAAAAGAGTGCTTATGGTAGCTCACAGACCACAGTACAGGCCAGGAGAGTAGTAAACACCTCTTCTTAGATCATACCAATTTGAAAGAACTGAAAACTTAAAGTTCCCTAGAAGTATCTCTGAAAACAGCTTCACGAAACCCCTGAAGCAAGGGAAGTGTGCCCTCTACCCTCGAAGCAAAGCCTACCTTTAATAAAGAGTTAAAAGTCAAATAATAGGCTGGGAAAATAACTGAACAACAGAAAAAAAATCTGACTATAGAAAGTTACTATGGTAACAAGGAAGATCAAAACACACACTCAGAAGACAATAAAGCCAAAGTTTCTACATCCAAAACCTGTAAGAAAAATATATTTTGGTCTCAGGCCATGAAAGAGCTCAAAAAAGGATTTAGAAAATCAAGTAAGAGTGGTAAAGGAAAAACTGGGAAGAGAAATGAGAGCGATGCAAGAAAATTATGAAAAATGAGTCAATAGCTTGGTAAAGGAGACACAAAAAATACTGAAATAAAATAACACCAGGCCAAATGGTAAAAGAAGTCCAAAAAGCCAATGAAGAAGAGAATGCCTTAAAAAGTAGAATAGGCCAATTAAGATGTCCAAAAGCTCATTGAAGAAAATAATTTCTTAAAAATTAGAATTGACAAAATGGATGCTAATGACTTTATGAGAACTCAAGAAACAATAAGACAAAATCCAAACAATGAAAAAATAGAAGACAATGTGAAATATCTCATTGGCAAAACAACTGACTTGGAAAATAGATACAATTTGTAGATATAAATAAAATTTTGTGGAGATAATTTAAAATTATTGATCCTGAAAGCCAGGATCAAAAAAAGAGACTAGACATCATCTTTCAAGAAATTATCTTATCAATGGAAATTGCCCCAATATTCTAGAAGCATAGGGTAAAATAGACACTGAAAGAATCCACTGATCACTTTCTGAAAGAGATCCCAAAATGAAAACCACCAGGAATATCATAGCCAAATTCCAGAGTTCCCAGGTTAAGGAGACAATATTGCGAATAGCCAGGAAGAAACAATTCAAGTATTGTGGAGCCACAGTTAGGATACTATAAGATTTAGCAGCTTCTACATTAAAGGACCAGAGGGCTTGGAATATGATATTCCAGAGGTGAAAGGAGCTAGGATTACAACCAAGAATTACCCACCCAGCAAAACTGAGTATTATTCATCTAGGGAAAAAATAGATATTCAATAAGATAGCAGACTTTCAAACATTCTTTTTTTTTAAATTTTATCATTTTAATTTAATATTTTAGTTTCCAACATTGATTTCCACAAGATTTTGAATTACACATTTTCTCCACATTTCTACCCTAACCCCCACTCTAAGATGGCATATATTCTGATTGCTTCATTCTCCAGTCAGCCCTCCCTTCTGTCATCCCACTCCCTCCATCCCCTTTACCCTTACTTTCTTGTAGGGAAGGATAGATTTCTATGCCCCATTCCCTACATATCCTGTTTCCCAGCTGCATGAAAAACCAAGGTGTTTTTGAGCATCTGCTTTTAAAATTTTGCGTTACAAATTATTTTCCCTCTTCCCTTCCCACCCGCCTTCCCTAAGAAGGCAAGGAGTTCAACATAGGTCACATATGTATCATTACATAAAACACTTTCACAATATTCATGTTGTGAAAGGCTAACTATATTTCCTTCCATCCTATCCTGTCCCCCTTTATTCAATTTCCCCCTTGACCCTGTCCCTTTTCAAAAGTGTTTGCTTTTGATTACCTATTCCCCCCATCTGCCCTCCCTTCTAACATCCCCGCTTTTTTATCCCCTTCTCCTTACTTTCCTGTGGAGTAAGATACCAAATTGAGTATGCATGTTATTCCCTCCTCAAGTTGTATCTGAGAAGAGCAAGATCCACTCATTCCCCCTCACCTGCCCCCTCTTCCCTTCCCACAGAACTGCTTTTTCTTGCCACTTTTATGTGAGATAATTAACTCCATTTTATCTCTCCCTTTCTCCCTCTCTCAGTATATCCCTCTCTCACCCCTTAAATTTATTTTATTTTTTTAGATATCATCCCTTCATATTCAACTCACTCTGTGCCCTCTCTCTTTCTTTCTCTCTCTCTCTCTCTCTCCCTATGTATACAAAATAGTTCAACTTGAGTAAGTCCCTTATGATTTCTCTTCCTTGTTTACCTTTCCGTGCTTCTCTTGGTTCTTGTGTTTGAAAGTCAAATTTTCTATTCAGCTCTGGTCTTTTCATCAAGAAAGCATGAAAGTCCTCTATTTTATTGAAAATACATATTTTGCCTGGGAGCAATTTATTCAGTTTTGCTGGGTAGGTGATTCTTGGTTTTAATCCTAGCTCCTTTGACCTCCAGAATATCATATTCCAAGCCCTTGGATTCCTTAATGTAGAAGCTGCTAGATCTTGTGTTTTTCTGATTGTGTTTCCACAATATTCAAATTGTTTCTTTCTGGCTGCTTGCAGTATTTTCTCCTTGACCTGGAAACTCTGGAATTTGGCAACAATATTCCAAGAAGTTTTCCTTTTGGTATCTTTTTCAGGAGGTGATTAGTGGATTCTTTCAATTCCTATTTTACTCTTCGGCTTTAGAATATCAGGGCAGTTTTCCTTGATAATTTCTTGAAAGATGATGCCTAGGCTCTTTTTTCGATCATGACTTTCAGGTAGTCCAATAATTTTTAAATTATCTCTCCTGGATCTATTTTCCAGGTCAGTGGTTTTTCCAATGAGATATTTCACATTGTCTTCCACTTTTTCATTCCTTTGGTTCTGTTTTACAATATCTTGGTTTCTCATAAAGTCACTAGCTTCTACTTGCTCCAATCTGATTTTAAAGTGGTATTTTCTTCAGTGGTGTTTTGGACCTCCTTTTCCATTTGGCTAATTCTGCCTTTCAAGGCATTCTTCTCCTTATTGGCTTTTTGGAGATCTTTTGACATTTGGGTTAGTCTATTCTTTAAGGTGTGATTTTCTTCAGTATTTTTTGGGTCTCCTTTAGTAAGTCGTTGACTTGTTTTTCATGGTTTTCTTGCATCTCTCTCATTTCTCTTTGCAATTTTTCCTCTATTTCTCTTACTTTCTTTTCCAAATCCTTTTTGAGCTCTTCCATGGCCTGAGACTAATTCATATTTTTCTTGGAGGCTTTTGATATAGGCTCTTTGGCTTTGTTGACTTCTTTTGGCTGTATGTTTTGATCTTCTTTGTCACCAAAAAAGGAATCTAGAGCTTGAGTTTGAGTCTGAGTTCGTTTTCATTGCCTGTTCATGTTCCCAGCCAACTACTTGACCCTTGAGCTTTTTATCAGTGTATGATTACTGTAGAGTAGAGAGTAATTTGTCCCAATCTTTAGGGTTCAAGTTCTGATGTTTTCAGAGCTACTTCTACTCCACTGTCACTCCAGGCTCTGTCCCAGCAGCGCTCTTTCTCTCCCAAGAACCGCCACCCAGAACTGCATTCATGATACAAGCAGGGCACAGCAAGAGAACCTTCCTTTGTGCCTACAAATGCTCTTTGCACTCCCGCTCCAATCTACTGCAAGATTCCTCCCACTGTGTGAGCCAGGGACTTGGGAAACAGCTGACACTGGAGCTCTGGAAGTAGCCTCAAGAGCTTCCTGCTGCTACCACTGCTACTGCTGCACCACCTCCATCACCCCTAGGGCTGGTGGCCAAACTGGTCTCAACTCCATCCTGCAGTTTCCCACTAACCTGGTCTTTGGCATTTGTAGGTTGAGAAGTCTGGTAACTGTCACAACTCAATGATGGTTTTTACTTCACCCAAATTGGTTTCATTCTAGAAATCTTTTAAGTCTATTGTAGAACTTCTATATTACCTTTCATAGAGCTCAGTTTTATAAAGTTGTATAGATTCTCAGAAAGAACCGTAAAAATGAGAAATGCTATACCATATGGATTTGACATGTGATCTCTATGCTATGAGGAACTTTTTCTCCTTTTGCACATTAATATCTTCTCTGCTCATAGTTTTAGGGGTTTGCATAGAATGCTGAGAAACTAAGTGACCTCATGCAGAATCATACAACAAGTATGTGTGAGAAGTGGTAATTGGATTAGGTCTCCCTGATTCAGAGGATAGCTATCAGTTATTCCAGGTTTTTTTGTTGTTTCTGTTGAGTAGTTTCAGTAATGTCTGACACTCTCTGACCCCATTTGCCATTATATTTCTATAAAATGTATGATGATATCATCACCATCAACAACAACATCATTATTATCATTTACGCCATCCTACCTTTCTCTGCTACAATGTTCCAGAGAGCAAATGGAATAACAAAACCCCACATGGAACAACACACTTGGAAAGAATTGCAAATTTGTCAGCCTTTCTTCTATCTATTCTCTGCTCTGTATTCTATTTAGGAAATGGGCAATATACGAGAGTGTCAGCATGGAGGAGTAGAGAGATGATGGTCTCAATACACTCTACCCTGACAGACGACTTCTGGAATGTGAAAAATGTTTAATGATTTGGGGTGGGGGGAGTTGCTACCAGTATAATGGTGACATTTGAGAGCATTCCATATGACAATCAGTTGAAGTATTTGGGAACTTTTACCTCAGAGAAGTGATTTTGAAGTTTGGAAGGTATAAAAAACATCTATGTTTGTATCTTTGGAATGCTGGAGAGAGAAAGAGAGAGAGAGAGAAAAAAAAAAAAAGAGAGAGAGAGAGAGAGAGAGAGAGAGAGAGAGAGAGAGAGAGAGAGATTTAATTCGTTTTGCATCTAACAAATGGACAGACCTAGGAGTAATGGGCAGAAATTACGGAAAAGTTGAATTACATTTGATATAAAGAGAGGGAGAAAGTTCACACACACACACACACACACACACACACACATACACACAATTAAAACTATACAAAAAGTCAAACGAGCTGTTTGGCGAGGTAGAGTGATATCTTCTCATTGGTTATCTTCAAGCAAAGGCTGGGAGACCACTTCTCAGACACGTTATAGTGGAGATTCTTGCTCAACAGTGGCGAACTGGATTACCCCTAAGCTCCCCATCAAATCCAAAATTCTATAATTTTGATTCCTCAGATTAATACAAAGAACCCTCTGAAGCAAAGCTTTTCTGTCCCGAAAGGGGGATTATTAAGCATTTGATTTCAAAGGACTTTATTACTAGCTTTCAGGAGGTATTTCTAAAAAGAAAAAGTAAAGCTAGATAGCACAGGATGAGAATTGCACAGACTAGATCAGTGGTGGGAAACCTTTGGTGTTTTATTAAGGGGATTTGTTCCGTGAAGTTTGGATTCAGTCAAAAGACTGCACTTGAGGACCTAGAGGGCCACGTATGGCCTTGCAGCCACAGGTTCCCCATCTGTAGACAAGATGATAACATCTATACACTTGAAAGCAAGTGTAATCCTATCTGAGAATCCTTTTCATTGTATTTTTAGAACACATATAGTTATGGAATTGTTATCAATATCAATGATTCCCATTGGTTAATGTCAAAGCCATTCTGTTTTGTTATGATTTCTTTTATTGCTGTTAAGTAAAATTCAATGAATTGGATAACACAAAGAATGAATTCCTAATGCAGACTGTCCAAATGGCTCAATTTGAATATCTAGTTAACTTCAAGGTATTTTAGTCATCAGGCCTAAGTAAATAAAATACATCCCAGGGAACTAAAGTAACTGTCGTACAGTTGGAGTTTCCCTTAAAGATATTTGAAAAATTTTAGAACGATGCTATGCGACAAGGAACAAAAAGTTGCCACTTTCTGCCTCTCCCTGAACCTCCATTGAAAGTGAATCTGGAACTATTTAACTGATTAGTTACGAAGGGTAATTTTAATGGGTCATTAACAATATGGAGGAAGTTATTCTGTAGAGATATCAAAAAAAAAATCTAACTATTGACCTCTGCAGTAACATAGTTATCAATGACTCTGATGAAGGCATAGATGGCATACATATCACATTCATAAATAAAGAAATGAGTGAAAAAGCATTTATGACGTGTCTAGCATTTGTCAAACTCTGTGCTAGGTACCTAAGACACAAATTAAGGAAACAGTATACACCAGTCATTCTCATGAAGCTCACCATCTAATTGGAGGAGAAAACATTTATTTGAGCATTCAGCTACAAGGGAAATGAAAAGGTCTAGAAATCTCAAGTGTACACTACTGTATCTTCTCTGTAATGTGGGGAACCCCATGGGGCCTGGCTTGCTATGTTAGGGAAGGGAGAGTGAGTCTAAGACTCAAAGCAGAACAGGAAAGGATTCCTCTGGCAAGAGCAAAGGTAAGGGTATAGCATCAGGCCAGGCAGAAAAAAAAAAAAAACAGAAAGGGGCATTTGCAAGATAATTTAGGGTAGGATCAAGGTGGCCTGGATTGGGAGTAGGGTAAACGTGATCCACTCGATGCCATTGCCTTCAAATCTGAGAGAGAATATAAAGATATAAGGGATATGTAAAGTATTAAAAAAAAATATATACACATACACACATGTAAAACAATGTACTAGAATTATGGGCTGGATTTATTAAAATAAAATACAATTTATTTGAACTATTCAAATATCAGTTTTTCTAAAATATATCAAATGCAGCCAAAGATAATATAGACATACTTCAGTTTAAGATCCTCCAGCACATAAACCTTTTTAGTTCATATCATACTGAGTGTTCCTCACCCTTACAGTGAAATGTTACTCAAGTCAACATGTTGCTTTTTCACTGTAGTTGGTGAGAAAAGAACTATATTCTTATTCAGAGCCATAACTTGCAATTTTTGCACAATTAGCAAAAGGAGAGGCAGGTTTTCCTGGGCTATGGCATCTAGAATGATATTTGTAGAAGTATCTCTAGAATACAAAGAGTTTATTAGCCAACTGAAGGATTAGATGGTACTGTGGATGGGAGTGGATTAGGGCCAGAGGAGAGACTACCATAGAGAAGGAATCCCATTCGGAGAAAGAGAAAAGTGAAAGAACCACATCCTAGAACAAACGCTTGGTGGACAAGGTAGGAAGCCTTGCTGCTGATCCCTCTAAATTTCTTCTACTGGGTCAGAGCACTAGTAGGCCAATCCTAGCTACTGCTTTAACTCCATGCCCAACTACTCAACATAAGATAGTTTTACAATTTTCAGCATCTTAAATAAACCCACAAAAGTCTATTTAAAATATAATGAAACATTTATATTTTTCATAGTATTGGTTATTTTTTTCCTTAGTTAATGGAAAGGAATCTAACATATGTAATAATTCAAATTAGCTTTTGTAGGTTATCGGGGTACCAGGGTTTAGAATCATGGTATGTACTGGAGGGGAAAAGAGGAGCAATCACTCTTGCTATGCTTATGTTCTGATCATGCCTCAAAGTCAAATCTAATGGTTAAATTGGCAAAATTAAGCAATTCTTTTTCTTCCCATCACCACGTACTATTGTTTGAAGTAATTACTTCTTAAACCTCTTAACTCTGGGGCATAAATGCCTGAGGAAGAACAAATTTCATGGCACAACATAAGAAGCAATGACTTATGGGTAGTTAAGTGAGTTAGGCTTACAAATTGAAATTTCCAAATCACCTGCATATTACAGGGGCCTCTGAAGCATTTAAAATTTTCTGGGTCCCAAAAGGCATTTCTGCCATGTACCTTGTCTGTATGCCAACGTAAACTACAACATGATTCAAAATTTTTTTAAAAGAAAGAAAAAATATTTTTGTTATATGTTATAAAGTACAAATATTATACTATTGATTCAAAGAGAAAATGTGCTCAATGAGTACCCAAAGTACAGCTGAATAAAAAAAGAAAAGCAGAGACTGCTTTTGTGATGGAATATATGAGCACAGTAATAGAACTAAAACAGATGTTGTTCAGAGGCAGGATTAAAAAAAAGAAACAATTTGAATTTTTGGTCAAAGCAGCAGCAGGCCAACACCTGGACGGAGGATTTCAAAAAGAAAATGGCTGGCTAGATCTTTCCCGAAAATGCTGAAGACAAAGGGAAGAGGTAGCTTAGAGAAGCCAAAGTAACAGGCTACATGTGGATCCATGCATGTGAAGGAAGAAAGGAAGTCAAATGCAGATCATGTTGCATCTGATGATTGGAAGACAAATGGAAGAGGGGGAAAAAAGGACATGTTGGGGATGGGGGAGTAATTGAACTATCTATGACATTCATTTTGTTTTTATACCCTGGAGTTTCTGTAGGTGAAAAATCACATCCTGTAAGGCCTTTCTTCCATTCTTTAAACAATTCATTTCAGTGCCAAGTCCATCAGGCACTGTTTTCCAGTTTTATAGATTCTTCACCTTCATTCATCTATCCTTACTGTCATCACTACTTAGAATATTTCACCTGCAATTGGCAATATGCTTACTGAATACTTTTATCCTACACAATAAAAAATAATGTAATAGTAAGTGAAACTTTCCGAAGAGACGAATCCCAGGGGAGGACTTTAAGAGCTGTCTTTATTTATCATACTGATTCCATGGAGAGAAATTAGATGCAAATGCATCTAACTTTGTTCATTTGTTCCTGAAGTAAAAGAATCATTCCTTTGTCTGCAGAATAAAAGAATGCTTAGAACAGTTCAAACACAGATTTAAGAACTATGACTTGGCTACTGAAGTTGGAGGTGGTATTGGCCAGATGGCAGCCAGACTTAGGCAATCATAGACTCCTCTGTCCAATGACAAAATTTCCCATGCATTTGTACAGCACATTAGTACATCAAAATTCACACTATAGCATTATCTTGCCATACAAAAAAAATGCATATACTTCTGCCCCAACAGTTCCAACACCAAGCTTTTCACTGTCTAATTGTTGTAAGCATATTTCTTTTTTCATTAATGTAATTCTTTTTTACAATTTTTATTTTATGGAATAAAACAAGCATTTCCATATCACAGTGCAATAAAATAGATGATTGCACTTGAAACTGTGAATCAACTTTGCACAACTTGCTAATTTTTTTCAAATATAAAACAAAGTTATCATTTAAATTTCTTTTTTTCTTCTCTCCCCCTGACCCCCACCCTAGAGACGGCTACCACAGGACACAAATTATACATACATGTGTATGTGTGTATGTGTGTGTATTTAATTGCATTTCTTTAATCAATAGTGATTTAGAGCATTTTTTCACACGACTGTGGATAGCTTCATTTTCTTTCTCTGAAAACTACCTGTTTCTATCCTTTGGGCATTTATAAATTGGGGAATGATTTGTATTCTTATAAATTTGACTCACTTCTCAAAGCCAGAAACACTGACTGTAGAAATTGTTTCCTAGCTTTCTGCTTTCCTTCTAATTTTGGTTGCATTGATTTTGTTTCTACAATTAAAAAAAAATAATGTAATCAAAATTATCCATTTTGCATTTCATAATGTTGCCTGTCTCTTGTTTGGTCATAAATTCTTCTCTTCTACATAGATCTGACAGGTAAATTATTCCTTGCTCTGCTAATTTGTAGCAGATATTCATGGACGAAGACAGCCTATCAGGATTTCAGGTACTTCTTTCATACCCATTTGGGTAACTGTGGTTTGCAAATATGATAAGAGGGAAGAAGAGGGAAAGTAAAGAAGAGTGAATCTGTCTTGCTTTTCTTTCTGATAGAATGTCAAAAACACTTTTCTTTTAGAGAGATTAAAAACCTACTTAAGGATGTCTTTATGGGTTAACTTTATCTTCTAGTTCTATGCAGGTAGGTGGCAATATGGCTTTACCTGGCATTGTGAAGTGACTTTCATGAAATCTTCCTTAATCTGCATTGAGGTAGAAGCTATCTCTCCTGTATTTGATCTCATAGGACTTTGTACTCTTTTTCTTTAGTGCATTTACCACATTGTGAGGGGAGCCAAAGGATATGTGGAGATGAGAAGATGTTCGTGATACTTAGAGAAAGGGCAAGAAGTGGTATAAGAGATATCATCCAGGAGATGTATGATCAGAAGGGGGGGGGGCTTTATCATGTAGCAACACAAAAGGTATATAGACTTTAACCAAAGAATCCAACAGGATACCTCAATATTTCAAGGGCTCTATGATCTCATCAATGTGTTTAGGACACTTATCAAGCTATAACAAAATCCCTCCACGTCTCATCTAATATAATTTATTGGCTATGTTAGATCTACCCAATATAAATCCTAAGCTACAATTTGACTGGTTATTCTTCATGTTTTAGCATCTTGGTACATCACAGTCTCCAAAAATTGGAAGTTGTAGACGACGTTAATAGTAATGGAAAGAAGCATATTGGACAAAATTAAGTTATTATATCTTTCTTGTGATGGCATTTTTCTGATGATAACCACTTTTTGCAGGTAGAGTATCATTGGAAGTTTATAATACCATAATTGTTTCTGTCCATGCAATTTGCCAACACTCTTTGAGTCACCTGCAATTTCTACTTTTTCAGAGAGAATCATATTTCAAGATTCCCAAGCATGAAGAATTGTAAGGCAAATATCTGTATTAAAGCATAGGAAAAAGTCTTGGAGCATTTCAAGTACTACACAAGGTTGTGAGTGCAATTTATGCTGTTTTGTTTCTCCTAATCATTTCTGAGTCTAACTCATTGTTCTCCTACAATGTTTATCCCAGTTATAAAACTGATGCACTAACTGCACACCATGACTTTTCTAAAAAGTCTTTCTTAATCTATTTAGTATGTCTTGTATGGATTATTAAATCAATCTCTTTTTGGAAAATATATACAAAAGTAATTATGAATCTAGTATCTGTTATTTCCTAGTGAATAGTCGAGTGAATGAAATATCTACATACTGGAGCACCTGAAGTATCTTGCTATCTAAAGAGAATCCCTCTTCCATTTAAACCTTGTACCAGACATTTTCTGTAACTGATAAAATTACACCTTCTGTTTTATTCTTTGCTTGGTGTTAATAACCATAGGGTCTTCAAACAAAGATTTTTCTATGGATGTAGTTATCAAAAAATAGAGTATAATCTGAACGTATGCTTAAGGAAGCATTTTGCCTCATGAAATCAACTTTATTTTGGGTAGGGTAGGGGAACAATAATTGACAAGCAAAACATAGCCTGATCTTCAATTCTCTACACAATTTAGTCAACTATTTTAAAGATGTGGTCTATTGCAAGGAATTGTTTGTGAAAGCCTTCTTGTTCCATTTTCATACTTTCATCAAGGCATCCTATGTATCCTATAAACAAGAGGTATGTCTTTACTGTATGTACTTTATAAAATATTGTGAAGATTTTTGTAAAAATAAGAAATCAGACTTAATGTATCGATAGTGTTGATTTTAATTGTCTTTTTAGGGCACACGTAAAAGTGTCAGAAATTTTTCCCCATTCTTTTGGTGTATTCACATTCTAGATATATAATGCCAAATGATGCCTCAGATTGCTTTTTTAATATTATGTCATCTCCATCATGTACTTCCTTTGTCTAACTTATGTTCAAAGTGTTCTTCCTTATTTCCTTTTTTGTTCCATTTTAATTTCCTTTATAACATGTCAGAAGCAGACCATTAGGGTCCAAATGTTTCTGTAACTTAAGATGGAAATAAATTGATTTAGAAATTTGTTCCATGTCACCTGATGGTGTTCATTTCCAATCAGTTTCAACTACAAATGTTCTTTCAATGATGTGGTTCATTAAGATTTCATGTGAAGCTTTTCGTAGCCTTGATTTGCTTGATTTGACAAGCAATCTTCCTGTTTAATGAAAGGGCACTAATCATCATTTTCTGCCATCTCCCTTTACAATGCTTTAAAAATTATATTCTAAACTTGCATTGCCTTGGGCTACCATCTTTACTCACTTGGAAAGGACCTCAAGTATTTGCTAGCTAAGACACTTTCTGGGCTTGTTCACCTTCTCATTGTTGCAACCATTTCATGTTGACTAAGTTTTTGCAGGAAATTGGGTAAATATCAATATCTTTGTTTCTTTCAAGTTTTTCATTGTCTAACATCATAGAAGTATTGATGGGTCAGGATGATTTTGTAGAAATTGTTTGCAATGGATCTTTTTTCTGCTAATTTTATATTGATTTTGACTTTTGCCCTAGATCGTTAATAGATAAAGTGCACGCAGATTTAATTTTGATTTGACTGATTCTGATGTGACTACCACTTCAAAAATCACTTATGTCTGCTCAGTCAATTCAATATCATTTATTTGTGACTTTTTGGGGGGGTGATAACCACGAACAACTCCAGCCGCTTTCTGGAACAATGCATACTCAAGAGGTGTTAATAAAATTTAGAATACTCTTTTCTCGCCTCAGATATGAGCCATCTTTGCCAACATTCTTTTCACCATCCTGTCCATGTTTACTTACCTATAGTTTTTATTTCCTCTTCTCTACGAAATTCACCAAATGGTAGAGATTATTTTGGCATAATTTGAAGGATCTTGTTAAGCTCTTTGTTGGCTTTCTTTACTTTTCACATATAGCTAATGACGCAAATCTGACAATTATCTTCATAAAGATCTTTTTAAACTCATGCTCATTATGTATATTCTAAGAAAAAAACATCGGGTATTCTGGGATATTATGACCTTTGGCCACCTGAAGAAACCAAGTCTATCTCTTCCTTCGATTGTGTCTCCAAGGAGAACCTGTTACCTATCTTTCCATCTGGCTATGATCTTTTTTAGCCTCTTAGTTTTTATCAGGAATTTAGCATTTATCAGGAAACTATCAATAGCAATCTCTTGTGTAAGCTCTCTTCCCTCTTCTGAAACTGCCACCACCATGTTGCAGGCCCTTGTCACCTCCTGCCTGGACTATTACAATAGTTTTTTGGTTAATATTCCTGATTCCATTCTCCCTCCAACTACAACCCACCCTCCACTTAACTATAAAACTGATCTTCCTAAATCTCAGATTTTATCCTATCAGAAAACATCCTTCTTCCTCTCAATTCAGTAAACTCTAGCCACTCCCTGTAATGTACAGGATCAAATATAAAATTGTATATTTGGCATTCAAAGCTCTCCGTAACCTTACCTCTTCCTACCTTGCCATTCTTCTTGTTCCTTCCTTACCTCCACTTACTTTGTGATCAACTCCACTCATTTTTACTGGCTATTCCCTATGCCTGGAATTCTCAGTCTTTATCTCTGCTTCCTGACTTCCCTGGCTTCCTTTAAGTTTCATTTAACACCATACATTTTAGAAGAATCCTTTCCTTAATCCTAGTACCTAATCTAATTTAATCTAATCTAAGATTGTTTCCAATTTGTTCTGGGCGTATCTTGTTTGTATGTCATTGTTTGCATTAAACTGCAAACTCACTGAAAGCAGGGTTTTTTTTTTTTAATTTGCTTCATTTCTGTGTAGTCTAAGGGCTTGGAATAGGACCTGACACATAGTATATGCTTCTTGACCTGGCTTGATGACAATGTAATAATAGTTCTTTCCCAAATTTGGGGGAGGAGTTTTCAAATTTAGAATATCCTAAATTTATTTGATGTTTGTAAAAAGTATAACCCATGAAATTCTAAATATTCTCCCTCAATTTGCTACTACTCTATAATAATTATTTTGGAAATAATCTGAGGGCCATTTGGGAATTGTATCACATTATCATTTTTAATGTAATATATGTCTAACATCATACCCTTTATTAGATTGTAAACTCTTAAAAGCAGAGATGATGTCTTATTTGTATAGTTCTCTTCCTCATCACCTAACTGAAGTGTAATTATGTGCCTAATGTTTATTAAATGAATAAATGAATGAATTGGCTGAGTCAATGAATATTTTCTTCTCTTCATCCTTTAGGAACTTCATACTTGGTCACAGTACTAACCATAGGGAATACTGATACAATCCCTACCAAGGGAAGGTTATAATGGAACACTGCCATTCTGGGCATTTTGTAGGAGGAAAAATTACACTTATTATTTAATTTCGAATGTAGCTATAGAAATGTAAAAATGTTACATCGTCCATGTTGAGGACTTTTGTGTTCCAGCAAATAGAAATTAGTTTTCCTTTCTCTGGAACTAGCATAACACTTTGTGCCCTTCTGATTGTATCTTGATATTCTAACTTTTATTATAGTTCTTTGAGTAATGTCTCACCTTTACCTCAAGACTGCTAATCTCCATAAAGGCAGAGTTTTCTCTTATCCTTCCCATAGTTTTGAATATACTGCCTTGTTGTTCACTGTTGATCAAGTCATGCCTCTATTGCTTGATGTTCTTCAACATGACCTTACAGCTCACAAAAAAGCTTACTTTTCTTTGACTTGGCATTCATGGCCCTTAATAAGGTAGATAATATTTTCCTTTCTTGTCATGTTGCTCCTATCCACAGATTCTTTTCTGGCTCCAAAATGGTCTAGTCTCCCTTTCCAAAACATGACATGTAATATCAAACCTTTGTTTAAACTGTTCCTTATGAATGAATTTTCTTTGTTTTAAAACCTCTTTTCTTGAGGCATTCTTTCTTAAAATTTATTCTTTTAAAGTCAATGCAAGGGGCAGCTAGATGGTGCAGTGAGTAGAGCCTTGGCCCTATAGTCAGGAGGACCTGAGTTCAAATCTGACCTCAGACACTAGACATTAGCTGTGTGACCTTGGGCAAGTCACTTAATCCCAATTGCCTTGCCTCCTCCCCTCCAAAAAAAAAAGGCGATGCAAATTCTACTCCGTCATGAAATCTTCCCCGATCCATTCTCAGTAATGCTTTTCCTTCTTTAACCTCATAGCATTTTGCTTTCATTTTTTAAAAACATATTTAAGAAGTATCATAGTCATAATTTGTTTGTTCATTTGACCTTTATTTATCTGCAAAGCTCCATGAGGAAAGGGAACAAGCTCTATCCAAACTTTACATTCCCCCAATGCCCAAGACAATTTTTTGCTTCAACAATTATTGTCTAATGAATGACTAGGCGTTGAAAATGAATTGAGCAAAGAAATAAATTGTATTATAACAACAGAAGTTATTTATAGCTACCATAATAATACATTTAAATTATTACTAGATACTGAGGTCCACTAGTTTAATCTATTGATTAAAGTTATTTTCTTCTTCTAGATTGTTTTATAACAAAATCTTAATTATACATATCAGTATGTGAAAGATTAATCAAAGTATAGATCTCATCTGTAAAATGCAGGTGAATTGAGTCAAGGTCAAAGTGGTTTGATTTTTTTTTTTTGTAGTAATAATTCACTGGTGACTTGTTTAAAACCTATCTGTACTAGAACTGATGCATTTCAGTTTTCTCTCTCTCAGTCATGTAGATCAGAGAATTACAGAATTTCAAGGTTAGAAGGCCCTTGGGCTCATCTAATCCAATGTAGACTTGAATGAGAATATCTTCTTTAATATCTCTCACAAGTGGTTATTCAACATCCTCTCCGTGAAGACCTCTAATTGTGGTGAAATCACTTACCTTTTGAGACAATTTATGCTATTCTTTTCCAGCTATTGTGTTAGGACATTTTCTTATATTTAATATTTAAATAGTTTTTAAAAATCTTGTTAGAAAGTGTGTTTTTCCTTTTATGGGTCCTTAAATATACCTCTTTGTAACCTGGTTTATTGTTCAGCACACTACCCTCTAGGGCAAAACTGAGCAACATAATCCAAATAAAAAAGGGCATATTCAAAGTAGGTGTCGTTAAAAGAAGAGGAAGCTCAGATATATTTATACTTTTTTTTATTTGGATTGTTTTGTTGGGTCCCATTGGCTCATATGGTAATAGTCATGCATCTAAAGATAGAAGGAATCCCAGAGACCATCTATTCCAACTGCCTCCATTTACAGATAATGAAACTGATGCCCAGGAAAGTTAAATGACTTGGTCAGGGAAGCTACATAACTTGCCAAAGAAGAAACAGATAACATCAGTGCCAAGATTGGAGTTCAGGTTCTTTGACTTCTAAACCAATGCTCTTTTCAGTGTTCCCTATCTGTATCCATGATCTATCCCATTATCTCCTGAATAGAGATTAGGGTGGCCTGGCTATCATTTGCAAAGGAAAGCAGAATTGCTATAGCAGAACTGTTCCTGGAAAGTTTCACTAGGGAAGTTCTTTATCTTACCTTAAGGTGAATGCTGAATTCTGGTAAATGCTCAAGCTGCCACTACTCTCCCTTGTTCTTTCATTCAAGAAGGATTTTGACTGGAAGAAGAAAAGAAAGCAAAACAATGAAAAAGGGAGCAATTAAAGGTTAATTCTGATTCACTATGGAAGCAAAGTTGAGAAATAGCTTTCTTTGCTTCAACCAACATCCTTGTTTTTAAGCAATGCATTTTGAAACATAAGACAAACATGCCATCTCAATGAATTGACTTCATCCTTATATTTAGATCCTATAAAGTCCAGTCATAATTTGAGTTTTAGTTTTAAACTAGATTTCTGATAAATGCATCAACATTTTATTGACTTGAAGGTTTGTTACTGGCCAATGCTTTAACTAAAGATCATTCCTTATACTATCCCCAGAGAATAACAAAAATGCAAAAAGTATGGAAATGTGAATAATGCCAAGTTATTTTTTTCACTGCTCACTGAGAGTAAAAATTGACAATAAGTATTCAAATGTCTCTAAAGATTGTTTTGTGACCTTACAAAAGTTTAATGAACATGGCTTCCCTCCCCATTCCCCCATGGAAATAAAGGAACCCATCCCTTTCAATGGAGTTCTGGTAGCATGGCTCACAAAGACACAAAAGGACTTGACCCCTTGCTATTGCATAGGTAGATGGGTACTGCCATATTGGGCAGCTAGTGAACTTTGAGGAACCAACTTCAGAAATGACTATAATTGGAGAACACAAAGAAGGGCATAAATTGGCAGGGAAAAAAAAAACACAGTGTAATAGACCTGCTCATATTATGCTCAAGGGGACTCCAGGGACCAGCCAATCCATGCAAGAAGAATAGTACAAGCTAGAAGGGGCCCTGGAAGATTAATCACCACTGTGATGCAGATTTAGCACGTTAGGTGAAAAGATAAATGTGTAAAACGCTGTGTCAAAACCCGTGGTGTGGCCCACACGGTAATTCAGGGTCAGTAATTGAACTTCACTCTAATTATCCTGGGGAGATAATATTAACTTATAGTCGAGTGTGAAAGAGAGAGTCCATAATTCATCACTCGATGGGACTGCTCATTGCATTGTGTTATTGAAATATGATGGCTCCATTTTTATCCTGTCATAATGACAACTGATGTGCTTATTTTCTTTCTGTGCGCCTCCAGGGGATGATGAAATAGTAAGCAAACATTCTTTCTGGTGAAAGAGCAGCACTTTATCACGCTGGCTTCAGCTCTGAAAAAGCACTTGCAAACTCAGAAACAATTTCCAGGAGCCAGAGCCACTATTCCTTGCCAGTCAAGATGGAGACAGACAAAATCGGCTAAGCAGCAAATGTACTTTTATCTGCTCTGCCTGGCCCTTTTCCCACAATTCTCAGATTTCCTTTAGCTAACACATACAAATTCACACACATTACATTTATTTTACCCATTTCTTGGGATGTTCAAATATACTGGCTTCTTTAATTTACCTGAGTTACAGGGAAGAGTGTTTGTGTTTGTGACTCAACAGAGACCTATTAAAAACAAGATTCTTTCTATTGCTACATTTTCTTATCAGGCAGCAGTAAATAACAAAATTTTCTTATTCCTGCAAAACACTATTAGGGACAACTATACATTTCAAAATATATTCCATGAAATCCTAGACATATTTCCTCTCTCTTTTTTCTCCTTCAAAAAAAATAATTCCCTTTACCCTCACAGTTTATTATCTGAATTTCAAATGAGTTAACAAGCTTATGTCAAATAAAGCAAAAGAAAGACCTGCATCAAAAGTCTTAAATGCTGCCCCATCAAATTAATAATAAACCTTGCCCCTCACTGTAAGTGAAACATTTAAAGGCACATTTCAATGTGGCAGGAGTGTGGAGATGAATTCTATAGCATAATGAGGGATAGAAAAGAAGAGTGAAAGAGATAGGCTAAAATCATGCAAGGCACTGCAAGAGTAGCTGATAATCAGCTCAAGGCATAAAAGGGCCACTGAGGACAGCCGCACTAGGAAAGCAAGTGGAAAAAAAGAGATTCAACTTCAATTAAGAAACATTAATGCTTAGGAGTGTACAATAAATGTATTTGATGAAAGGGCATCGGAGATTATTAGAAACAAGGTTCTTGGAGGGGAAAAAAAGAGAACTACATTTTTTTCACTGCTACCCCCACAAGTTTCTCAAGAACAGAAAGTTAATTTAGATTACAGTGCTCATAGATACTAGGTAAAAAAACAAGGGGTTCAGAAACCCTGCACTATGAGGAATGTTATACATGGACATTCGATGGTTTGCTCTTTTAATTAAGAGTATCCCGTCAGGGTGGTAAGAATCAAAATTATTAAAAACAAAAGAAGTACATCCGAATAATAATTATTTGGTATTTAAACTTGTCACTTAAACTCAGGATAGCCTCAGTGAGCAGAAATGTCTCTCCTCATTTTGGCCAATTAGAAGAAAGCAAACTTTCATTAGGCAAACCCATCATTGGGTTATACGTTAGCTTTTTTTGCTGTCTCTTAGAGAGAGTTTCCCCTGAAAGCATCATAATGTGAGGGCACACCAATGTTTAATTTTGGTCCTAGCCTTTAAGGATGAATCACAGCAGGCATTCTCTTTATGTTGATGTAACTATCTATAGTAAGTGATGGTAGTTTCAATTATCTCTCTTGAATCACACCTTCAAAGCCCTTACTAGGATAGTGACTGTTTCTTGAACTGTTTACATCTAGGCTCAGAATCTAAGATTTTCTATTTAACTGAATCATAATTGCCTTTCCTGCCTTCTTAGGGAAGAGACAGAACTACGAAAAAATGTAATTTTAGGAGTCGTCAAAGTTGCCTCTAGAGATTCACCTTCACAATAGCTGAGACTACTATATTTTTCTGCTCTTTTGAACCAGACAAGATTTCAGAAGAATATGAATGCAAGGTTTCCCCAATTATCATGTCTATACCCACTTATCTAGTAGTCATGGTAATAGATCCAAGAAGCACATGGTTTGTGGGGGACAGAGAAGATAGATACATTAATATGCTGTTTGGACTTCAAGTTAATTATTTAGGATTTATAGCTGGTAAATTGGATGAAATATTAGTGAAATTATTATCAACTTTTCACATAGTTAAAGCAAAGCGTAACTACTCTAGAGTCATTTAGGTGGCCCATTGAATAGCGCCAGGCCTGGAGTCATCAAGACTTGAGTTCAAATCTGACCTCTGACTTTAAGCAACTGTGCAAATCTGGGCAAGTCATTTAACCTCTTTCTACCTCAGTTTCCATAATTGATGTTTGTTCCTAGGTTTGTTGTAAGGACTGAGTGAGACAATATATGTAAAGCTTGTAGTACAGTGCCTAACAGATAGTAGGTATTTAATGGTAGGCTCTTACTTCTTACTCACCAAAGAACGATGGTGCTTCATTGATGATGTAGGTAGGAATGGAGTTTTTGATATCTAATAGTCCATAGTTTCAATTTTTTGTTCATTGAACAGTATCCTTTGCTATGAACAATCATAACACACTCAAATATTTAACCTGCAAACATTATATGAGCCCATGTATGCATGTGTAGTTTCTTCCCAATAAGTAGTCATTTTTGCTTAATTCTTTGTGAGTTCAAGGTCTGATGTGTTTTGAGGTTAGTATATGCACATAATAGATAGATTTTGTTTTTTTTAATATTATGCTTGTCATATTCTGTATTCTGAGTAATTAAAAATTAAAAATTACTTATTAATCTTCTTTTATATAAAATTATACAATATCCACAATTAAGTAGTATATACTTTGAAAACTACTGATCAAGGTTACCCCACCCCATGAATACAATTGGATGACTGGATCATATCATTAATTTCCAGAGTTATCATTGCCAGTCTTCATTCACCATTAAAATAAACTTGTATGAATCACATGGAACAAATCTGTGCCAAATATATTTCACTCTCATGACATAAAATAGCCTGAGATGGTACAGAAAGACTTTTGACTCAAAGGTCTATTCTGAAAATTTCTTAAATGTAAAGTTATTGATACATATTTCATTTCAGAGACCTTGCAGTCAACCAGGCAAACAAAATATATCTCAAAAAAGACACTAAACACATATTTACATGGAATATCATAATGCCAATGAGCTATTACAGTCTAGAAAGCATTATCCATTTTAAGGATCCCTGTAATTTATGTTTAAAAACTGTCTACCTACACATTTAAAGTACATAATAGAAGGTTAGTTTAACATTTACAACATAACTGTCATGATCCTCTTACTAAATGGTATGCAATTTTTATGCATTTCTGTGACATATTTTTTTTCTTTAAGCAAAAGTGGAAGGAAATGTTCACATTAATAATTAGCTTTAAAGACCTGTCTTGAACCATTACTTCCAGGCTATTTCAATGTAACTAATGGATGAATGTTCGCTTGATGATTTCTTCTAGTAGGCCCAGATTTTTTCAGTTCCAGTAGGTTTTGATCAATAATTTCCAATATATAGGCATATCAGCTATAGATAGCACTAGCCAAAATATCTGGATGCATTAAGTCATCTTTGCCTATTGAGCTTTGTGAAGGATAGGATACTTTTTGTGAACATTCTCCAATTTCGCATTATGAGCACTTTCTTTCCTCTTTGGTTCCTCTTCATTCTCCCTTGATTTCTCATTCCCCCCAACTTATATGTTCTCCCAATGTTTTAGACCTTTCTTATCCCTTCATTTTCTTCTTCTCCACTTCCCCCCCCCCCAGACTCTTATCTGGGCATTTCTTAACCTAAATATATACTGAGTATAATAACAACATTAACTAATACACATGAAATAAAAATGCAGTATTTATTCTCACAGCAGCCCTGTGAATTGGACAATGAAAGTAGAATTATCCTTATCTTATATATGAGAAAAGCAAGGATCCAAAAGGTCAAATGAATGATTGTAAAGCTAAGTGTTGAAATCTGCCACAGTTTACACCTGTGTCTCTCGCTCCAAATCCATAATATCACACACTGTTCTTCTTATTGGTATTGTATTTACTGTGTGAAGATTTTCAAGAATATCCTCTTTTCATTGCAAATTATGTGAAAAAAAATCAGTGGGAATGAATGGAATTGCAAGGCATAACTCAAAAAATGGTTATACATAATTCCAAATATGCCATGTTACCATATGCAATATATGTGACAAGCACTTTACAAAAAAAAAAGGTGAGAGATAACCACTGTTTTCAATGAGCTCATAATCTAATGAAGGAAGCAACATGAAAATAACTATGTACAAATAAGATATATAAAAGATTAAATCAGAGATAATGGATGGAAAGCCCTATCAATGTGGAGATAGAAAAGGATCATTGTAGGAAGTAGAATTTGGGATGGTATTCCTCTGCCCTTGCACTCCCTTTCCTTCTTCAATTTATGAGTTTCTTCTACAACCTTTATTTTGAGAAAAGGCCAAAAACCAGCAATCCTTTATTCTTTGGACTTCACCACTATTAGAACATAAGTGTCACACAAAGTAAGTGCTTGATAAATATAAATAAATAATAGAGATTTCCTTTTCCAGATTTACAAAATTTTCTTGGTTGTTTGTTTACGTTGTCAACTTTTTGTGGAAATAATAATATTAGGATGATGATTCTTATTTCAGAACCATTTACAAATCCCAATTAGATTTAAAAAGTATCTTTTTTCCCCAAATCTTTTCCTTTTTAGTTGGGTTTTGATAAGAAGAGAGACCTATTGTTTCCTTTTCAAATGGATGTAATGATATAGAAAGTAGAGAGAAAGAGCAGAAATTCTAATACTAGATTATAATAGTGATTAGATAAAAAATCTCCAGAAAAAATATGGAGCATACAAAGAGAGAATATTTGGAAGAGATTTTGCTTCATTTTGCCATAACTTAGCTACACATGCTTCATAGTTAATATATTTCTCATAGATACAACAATACAATAAGAGAAAAACAGAAATATACAAAAATATAGATATTGTTTAAATGTGAAAGTTTGTAAGCACTCTATTAAAAACCATATAATCCAAAGAAAAAGAGATGGTGCATAATTGTATATGATAAGACCAGGAAAGGATGCCACAAATCTGCTAAAAAAAATATGATATGGAGCAGAAATCTCAACTTTTGGCTTTTGAGGCTGGCCAAAGAGAGGAAAAGGGCTACCTTCAATGGACACTTTAGAGCCAAAAGATCTTAATGTATCTCTGATTTAAGCCATCACACTTGACCTGCAGTTTCATGCAGAAATATATTTTCCTCTGCTTTTTTTCTTCTTCAACCAACTCATTTCCACATTTGAATAAATGTTAGCTAATTGTGGAATGAAGCATGTGGTAAAAGGCTGGACATAACAGTTACATGTTCTCTTATAAAAATTATGCTTACATATTTATTTTTATACTTACAAATGAGAGTTTAAGTTCAATTATATTAGACTTGTTCTGTGACATATAGCATTATAGTTTATATGTGTTTCTATAACCCTCTTGCCTCCTGCAGTTGGTGGGTGGTAATTGATTTCTTATTTTCCTGTGTATTATGTTTCTGAAGTGCTGTTAATAATTTTGGAAAATTCAAAAATGCTTTAGGTATTTTTTCATTGGCATGCATTTACCCATGGTTTTTTTTTTTAATTTTGTGCACAATGAATTAAATGGAGGTAAAGTATGAGTTTTACATACAATTTGCTTTTTAAATAACAGTGACTATTACAATTGGGATCATATATTCAGGGCCTGAAGGGACCTTGGAAGTTATGTAGTCCAATCCCCTTGTTTTGCATATAGTTCAGGATTAATCCAGAGACTCTTGACATATCAGCGCCACCCCCAAGCCTGCTGGAGGGAATTACAGAACTTAAGTGAGAGATAACAGAGAAGACGTGATGCAAAAGTTGACCTTTTCAAAATTTTGAGTAGTTGAAATTGTACCATTGAAAAGGTGTGAAGCCAGGAATGGTCCTTTCCCAACTTGTCAAAGAAGTAAAAATAGGGTTTTACAATGTTTTTCTCCAGTACAGATCAGAGAACTTTCCTCTGTAGAACTTAATGTAATCAGAGGGCAGTTTAGCATTGCTTGCTTGAAGGTCCAGCTTTAGCTCTGGTGGCCAGAAAAAAGCAAGATAGCCAGATTAGCACACAATGATGAAACATACTTCTGTCAGTCAAGAAGAAAACTTGTCAGGGAGGAAAGACCTGGGTCTTTAGAAGGAATCTTTCTTTACTTTTTTATTTACACCTCTTACAGAGTATAACTTGGATTTTGGATAGGATATTTTTCTCCTTCCCCTCATCATAGAAGCAAATCATGCAGTAGGATATGTTGCTATGCTCAGCAGAGACCAGTCCCAGTGAGTCCAGTTTATAAGTCAAGTAGAACTGTGAAAAGGAGTATGGTCAGGAAAACTGTAGAAACCACATGTCCCCAGAGAGATAACATTCCAAAAGGCACAAGCATGATAATGCTATAAAAGGGGAAATAAAAAAAGAAATTAACATCTTGTAGCCATGAAGGAATGAATTGCCTTGGTCACTTCTATTCTCTGTGCGTGTGTCTCTACTAGAGTCCTCCATATGTATACCTCCTCTACCCACTTGAAACTTTGTGTGATTTTTGGAGAATGTGCCCCAGATTGGTATGTAGGTGGATACTTGTTATTGAGATTCAAAAATTATAGTAAATTCATTTACCTTAAGCTTTTAAAAAAATTTTTGTATGTTCTAGATGATTTTGAAGATCTGGCTCATTGGGTGCTCCTTATTTTAGAAGTGCAGACCCAGAGAGTAACTTGAATTTTGGAAGTGGTTGTTATCCCCATAGGATTTAGTCAATCACTTAAAAAGCATTTTTAAAGAGCCTATTATGTGCCAGGCACTGTGTTAAGCTTTGGAGAGACTGAAGAAAAAGTGGTGAGAGACTTGAGGCAGAGAAACCAACCAGCAGACTACTTTAACAGCTCAAGCATGAGGTACACCATGTGGTAGCAGTCTCAGAGCAGAGAAGGTAGAATATTTAAAAGACGTTAGGAAGGTAAAACTTCACAGAACTTGAAATCATATTGGAAATAAGGGCATGACAATAAGTGAACATTTGAGAAGGATATTTTGGCTGCTAGTTTTGGTAACCTGGCATGGTGGTAACCAAAAAAGGAAAATAAGGTTGTCAGGAAGATTTTTCTTTTTGGAAAAGATAAGGAGTTCAGTTTTAGACCTATGAATTTAAGATCTTGATCTAATATCTAGTTTGGAATGCCTAATAGCCTGTTGAAGCTGCAAGAGGTTAGGAAGGGGTTGGGTCCAGAAGAGAGATGACAATTAAATCTATGGAAGCTGGTAAGATGAGCAATTGAAATAGTACAGAAGGAGAAGAGAAGAGGTCACAAAATAGAGCTCCAGAGGACACCCATCCTTGGTGGGCCTAACTTGAACAAAGATCCAGAAAAGGAGCCTGAGAAGGAACAGTTATATAAGTAGGAGGAAAACCAGGATTGAGTACTATCATTGCATACTAGAGAGAAGAAGAAATTAAAGAGAAAAAGGTGGTCAATAGTGTCAAAGGATACATGAAAGATGAGGACTGAGAAAAGACCATTAGATTTGGTAATTAAAAGAGCATTGGTAACTTTGGAAAGAGGTCAGAATGAAGAAATGAGAAGCCAAAGTGCAGAATTAAGAAGAAAGAAAAATGAAAGGAAATCAAAACCTGGGTTGAAGATAGCCTTCTCAAAGAGTTTAACAAAAAAAGAAGAAATATGCGATGCTAGCAAATGGGGATGGATAGATCAAAAGTAGGTTTTTCATAGGATGGGGTTTTATACATATATGTATATACATGTATATGTGTGTAAATACATATATATGTATATATACGTATATGTATATACACATATATGTATATATGTGTATATACATATACGTATATATACATGTGTAATACATATATGTATATACATGTGTGTATGCATGTATGTGTATACATGTATACATATATGCATATATGTATATGTGCATATATACATATATGTATATATACATATGCGTATATATGTATATACATATGCACATATATACACATATGCATATATACACATGCATACATACATATATACACATATGCATGTATACCCGTACATATATATATATATATGTACACGTATGCATATATACATACATATACATATAAAATAGGCAATGGGGAAGCAGCCAGTAAAAAAGGTGAAATTGAAGATAACTGAAAGAGTGGAAATGGTAGAGGGAACAATGATGGAGAAGATGGGGAAGAAATAGGAACATTAATGCACTTAGGGTGGTTAGCCTTGACAAGGAGAAGAGCCACCTTTTCATGTGAAACAAAGGTTGTGGAAAGCATCTGGATGATATGAAATGAGGAGGAGGGGAAAAAGGAAGCATCACTTCATTTAAAAAGTTTTTCAATTGAGATGGTGGAGGGAGGGGAGCCGTAGGACATTTGAGAAGGGATGAAAAGATTCAGAAATGTCACTGTGGTGAATGGAATAGTGAGTAAGATAGGAAGGTATAAAATGATTGCCTTGTCATAATGAAGGACTAATTGAGATTTTGTAACATAAATTTGTAGTGGATCCAGTTAGCACAGTTTCATGATCTTTGCCAACTCTGCTCAACAGTATCTGAGTAGGATTAAAGGCAGCAGGTGGTAGGAGTGATGATGATGATTGATGACGATGATGATATCTTTGGTTAATATAGAGCCATTTCTATGCCAGGGAAGCTAGGTATCACAGTGGATACTGGATTGGACATGGAGTCAGAAAGAGTCATCTTCTTAAGTTCAAATCTGATTTCAGGCATATACTAGCTATGTGACCCTGGGTGAGTCACTTAATCCTTTTTCCTCAGTTCCTCAGATGTAAAATGAGCTGGAGAAGGAAATGGCATACCACCCCAGTATCTTTGCCAAGAAAATCACAGTTGAAGTCACAAAGAGTCAGACATGATTGAAAAATGACTGACTACTACCACCAACCATGTTCCAGGGATTATGCTAAATACTTTACAAATATTGTCTCATTAAATCCCAACAACAAATTTGTAAGAGGAGGTAGAGACTACTATTATTATCATTTTTCAGTTGGAAAACTGAGGTAAATAAGTTAAACAACTTTCCCAAGGTCAAATTACTAAGTATCTGAATCTGGATTTGAACTCACCTTTCTAACTCTGGGCCTAGTGGTCTGTCTACTGTACCACTTAGCTGTTGAGGACTGTCTAGGTAAGAGCAGTGAAATGATTAGGGGACAAAAGACCTAAGAGATCAGGATGGTGTAAAGTTGAACTGGTGCACCAAATAGTCAATACAGGGAAGAAAGAAGAGTAGTGTAATGATGGATTGATGACCTGGGAGAGAACTAGAGGCTAAAGGAACTGGAGGTCACAGAAAAGACAAAAAAAAGTAAGATTTGGATTTGCAAGGCAGTAGTAGATGTGGAAAAGATAATCAATTTCAGTAAGATAAAGGAATTTCAGAGTTCGTGTACATAGAAGTGTAATATTTGTGGGGGAGGGCCAGACCAAAAGTCTGACTATTTATCTCTAGGTATACCACTGTAGGTGGAGGAGTAGATTATGAGAAATGATGAAGCTGAAGAACTGGGAAGTTAGAGTATTTGAGGAAGTATATACATATATAGACATACATAGTAATATAATCCTTGTTAAATCATTTAACCTTTTCATAACTATTTTCTCATCTGTAAAAGGAATAATTTCAAATAGATGATGTTTAATGTTCATTTGCATCTCCTCCACCCGACAGATAGCATAATTGATTTCTCCCTGTATATTCTTTAATCTATCTACTGGCTCATTCTCTGCTGCCTACCAATAAGTTATTATTGCCACCTAAAAGCACACATATACATGTGTGTATGTAACATGGGTTTCTCTGGGCATGCCCAATTCTAACATAGCTATGGTCTTGAGGGGCATTTGAGCATGCCTAGCTTACTGAACATGGAGCCTACTGAGTCTCCTACCATGTGGGTAGGGTTAGCCTCTTTTGATTGGCTTCCTGAATCTGAACTGTTCATTCTTTTATCTGTCATCATTCCAGCTTCAGTCTTTTTCTGGAATCCTATCTGTTGTGCTTAGTACCTTCTTACCTCTCTTTTGCTCCTGCTCCAAGGACTTGGCTTAACGGTGTTTGTTTATACTCTGTATTGTTTGTCTTCTTCAGTTTCAGGTACCCCAGGTGATTGCTATAGGGCTTGGGATTTTGAATAACGTAAAATGGAATCAACCTTGCAAGTGGGAGGGTGCAGCAAACCCAAACCATGGTTCCAAAGGACTGAAGATGAAGCATGTTACCCATTTCATAAAAGAATGATGATACACTGAAAATGCCTAATGAGACATGCATTTTTGAACATTGATCTGTTAAGAAACTTGCTTCTTTTTGAAGGATTTTGGTTGGCATGGCATGGAAACCCCGAGAATCCGGGCTATCTGCAACTTGAACCTGAAGAGGGGGTGATTTGGACTTGGAACTGGGACTGTGTTCTATGAGAACTGAGCTAAATATGAACCTAATCCTCTTCCTCTCCATATATCCCGAGGTATATAAAGGACGAAGAGAATTATCCCTCTCACAAGCTACGGGAGCAAGGTTTTATATTTTTGATACCCCTTGAATTAATATTCCTAAAAAATTCTAGTGTTATATGTAGGGTCTTATCTGGGATCAAATTGGGTCCCTTATTTTTTGAGGAGATTTTTATTTTTAGAGAGATTTTCTGCATGGGGCTTTTGATTTTTGACATATTTGAATTGCAAAATACTAAAGAAATTTGGCATTTTTGGGGCTATAAATGTACAGCTCCTTCCCACCCCATCCCCAGTGGTTGTTCCCTCACAAGTAAATTCCATTGACTTAATTTTTTGAACTATTCATTTGTCTATTGTTCAGTTGTTTAAGTACAGATAATTTTTATATAAGAATTACTATACCTATAAGTACTATATTATTAAGTCTTACCTCAGGACAGGAGTCATGTCTGCTGTGTGAATTTAGAATCACAAAATTGCTACCATCTAACAGAAATGCTCATATTGTTCTTTTTGCATTTAAGCAGACCTAGGCCACTTGTATTTTGTGAAAGCAAAATGCCCTACAACTTCTCAGGGTGAGGATGCCTGTATCCAGAATCCACAAGCAGCTGACAACTTTTGCTATTTCTCTAATTGAGCCTACTTTTCTTTTTGTCCTGATGAGTGAGTTTACAATTCCATTTGGTTTGCCCTTACGTTTGCAAGGATCTATGGGAGATTTCTGGATAGCCTTTGGGATGAGGGACCCAAAGGGAATTTCCTGGGCCTCTGTAGGTATCACCTATGTTGAAGGGACCCTTAAAGAATTTTCTGTGCCCTGTGTAGGAAAGGACACTTTTTATAGATTTTCTTTAAACTTCCAGATAATCTTATCCTTCTTGAATGTTTTCCCAAATGTTTTTAATGTAATTTTTATTCTAATTATTTTTTTTGTAACGAGCTCAACCTGGCTTGGTTTTCATCTTACTGTTTTACAATTGGTGTACTTAATTACATGATATATTTCTTGAAAGTCTGATTGCTAATGTATAATTAATTGTTTTATGTTAACATTATGAAAAAGTCATTGGTAGTGATTTAAATTCTCATCTTTTGCTTTACTCTTACATTATATAGGCATGGTATACTAATCCAATATACCTTTGTTGCTATGATATTGTACATTTATTAATTTTATTAGCATTTGTATATTTATGTGGGCATGCATGTAGCAATCTCTAGGAAAGACAGAACTTAAGTTAATTGAAGGGGACTCTTGTTTTTGTAGTTGAAAATCACAGAGTTCTAATATCTAGAATATACACAGATCTTAAGAAAAAAATATTTTAAGAATACTTGGCAGAAAAGTGAAAGGATTGAAGGCCATTGATGTTATGGCTGATGAGATAACACAAAGTTTTTGTAATCCTGCCTGAGGATTTTTACCAAGGAGGCATACCTGAAGAATTGACAATAGGCAGTTATTCCTTGAAATTTTAGTCATAAACATCCTCTGAGGATGAGAAATTGCTTAAAGATACAGACAGCCAATCAAGGGAGGCTCTGTCAGGCAAAATCTTTAAAGATATTTACATGTTAGAACAGGACATGTCCAGAGAAGCCTTGATTACATATTTGTATAATTATGTAAACATGCATATACATATGTATACGTATACATGTATGTGTGTATACATACATACATGTAAACTAGATAGGATGGATAGAGTGATAGAGTGTCAGGCCTGAAGTCAGAAACATTCATCTTCCTGAGTTCAAATTTGGCTTTACACAATAGCTTTGTGACTCTGGACAAGTCATTTAACTTAGTTTGCCTCAGCTTCCTCATCTGTAAAGTGAAATGGAGAAGGGAATTGCAAACCATTCCAGAAAACCCCAAATGGGGTCACAAAGAATCAGACATGACTGAAACAACTGAACAACATATTTATGCATGTATGCAGATATACATATGTATACATGTATAAACATATCCTTTTGTATGCATATATATGTTTGTGTATATATGTATTTCCTTCTTGAATGGTACCTCCTGGATCTATATCTAGCCCTTCTCTTTCTCCTGAGCTCTATATATGTTCATAGCACAAACTCCTAATTACATATTTGAACTGGATGTCCGTTCTCACTCAGGGCATATTCAAAATCAAATTTATTATCTTTCCAGCAAAACCTGACCTTCTTCCAAACTTCTCCATCTTTGTCATAGGGACCACCCACCATCATTTTAGGCATATGGATTAATGACTTTATAGACATCTTCCATTTTTTCATTCTCAATTATAAATACAATCATTTGTCTATTGTTCTTATCTCTATTTCCACAACATCTCTTATATCTATCCCCTTCTCTCCATTCTCATGACTACCATCCTAATCCAGAGCCTCATTTCATCAGTTCTTGCCTGGAATCTTTCAATAGCTTCCTCATTGACCTTCCCAACTTGTCTTTTCCCACTACAATCTGTCCTTCACATAGCTACCAGAATGATATTCCTAAAGTCTAAATCTTACTGCTCAATTAACTTCAGGGACTCACTATTATCTCTTATTACAAATGCAAGACTCTTGCCTTCTTGATGTTCCTTATTTACAATGTTTGACCTCCTATCTCCATATCTTTACTCACGCTGTGCCCATCCCCAAAATGAAATTTCTCCCCATCGCTTCCTCTATGAATTCCCAAGTTCTTTGAAAGATCAATTAAAACACTGCTGCCACAAAAAAGTCTTATTATTTTCCCCAACTGTTAATTCCCCTTTGCCTCTCACTCTTAATAGGGAGAGGGGCACAAATTATCGTCTATTTATTTTGGATACTTTTATTTTGACATGTTGTCCTTCTCTATAGAATATAGAGACACTCAGAGTGTCTCTGAGTCTCCTGGGCCTAGCACAGTGTCAGACAAATGGAAGGTGCTCAATAAATTCATGTTGATTGATTTCCACCTCAAACTTGCTAGGATTTTAAATATTTTTTCCAAAAAAACCTTTTTTATTTGCCATATAATAATGATAGATTTTACACTTCCAAGCACTGTTAGTATTCAGACCTCCTTGAGGAGATGATTCAGAAGTCTGCAGCTTATCCCAACCTTATCTACATTTCTCATTTTGTCAGGAGGTTTTTATCTCTAGGTCTCAAGTTCATAATTCTAAGTCCCAGTCAATGAGAGATATCAGTATATAATTCAACAAAATCCTAAACCATATTAGCTTTCCTTCCTATCCTTGGATTATTTTAAATTAAAACAGGAAGTTAGCTTATCCTATTTGCTAGGATTTACCTCTGACCCAGGGATTCTTAACTTGGAGTCTGTGAACTTTTTTAAAAAAAGTTTTTTTTTTCTGTTTTGATAACTATATTTTATTATTATTTGATTCCTTTGTAACCCCCTGTATTTTATTTTATTCATTTTAAATATTATCATAAGAAAGGACCCCCATCACACACACACACACACACACACACACACACACACACACACACACCCCACAAATACATACACACAAAAGGTTAACAACCCTTGTGTGAACATTAAGTTGATTTAGAGATCTTGTTCTCTGGTGGGGAAACAAGTATCTGACGGTGTGAAGAAAGTTCCTGTGTTTGTGATAAGAAAAAAAATAGCACACTTTCTCCTGCCACATGGCAATAAAAATGTCTCCTCCACATGAACACTGATAATAGCTCCTAGGAAGTTCCTAATTCTGTGACTTATTTTGATTATTTTTCCCCTTTCAATGATATTCTCTCGGAATTGTAATTTTAGAGCATCATTCTCAAATGTTCACCCATTTTTGTTTTAGTGAGTTATTTTATAAACCATTTGAAGATTAATTTTTCTACTGTAGATAAAAATTGATTTTTGCTTCACTTATTTCTCCGGAATCACATCAACTTTTATTGATACAATGTCCTGACCTATCAGGAGTTTATGATTAAACATTGTATCATGTAAACAGGTTAATATAGGATTCTTTCAAATGGCAAACTATTTTTAGGGACATGTTTCATTTCGCACATTAAAGAAAAAAGATAATGCCAAAAATCTCTTGAGTTAAAAAAAGAGAGAGAATATAATATAAAACACGTGGTTAATAGAAGTCTAGAAAGTACATGGATACATTAGATTAAACATAAGTGGAAGGAATAACATTCCTCAAATCTTTACCACTATTTCATTTAATTCACTTATGAACTAGAAAACAATAGTCACATAAGAGTTTTGAAATTCAAAATGATCAATTGTACCTTTATGCTGAGTAAACTGCGAGTAGGTTTTAAGTTAATTAAACTACTTTACTGGTGGCTGTTATCTGTCATCTCGTATGACTGAAATCTCAGGGTATTTCTTTTATATTGGATATTTTTGAAGTTCTGAGTCATCATGTGCTTAAAGAAAATCAGGGGCTAAGTTACAGTATATTGAGTAGCATTTTTATTTCCATTCACATAAGCCTAATCAGTTTTATCTCTTTGAAAAAGAAAAAAAAAAGGTGGCTCCATTTACATCTAGTGACTCGTACGTATAAAAGCATAATGTCAAGAAATCCATTTGCTCTTTAATAAAACTTATCATAATGTCTAAATGCTTGATTTATGGATAGGCTCTTGTCACCTTGACTGCCTGATTCCTTTCACTTGCTTCTGGAAATCCAAGACAGGTCATGACATTTACACTAGGTCAGAATAATAATGTCACACCAATCACATTCCTTGACAACAGCCCATTTGTCTCATTTAAATAATGAACATGATTGGTGGAAATTGCAGGCTGTAACCCTAACACACAAAGGAAATGACAAACACAATTGTGGTGAATAATAAGCCAAACATTGACAGGAATCACGACCTGCTTGCTGCAAATTGCCAGGCTTATATTTACTTATATAACCTTCATGGAGCAGATTTGATAAAAGTCCAGATGGTTATGAGACAGAAAAAATGAAAATGTTGTGCTAACCATGTTCTGATAAAGGGATCATACTTCTCGCTGATTGTAGTGTTATAGCACTGCAGTGCCTGCCCTTCAGAGGGAATATTGCCCTACATGGAATGCCAAATGCCAGCTATGCACAACAAGTAGTGAATCTCTAAGCAAAGAGCAGAAGCATAATCTTTCTATCACTCAGGGATCTCTTACTTCGCAATTGGAAAGTATGCTGGCAGCAATAGAGCTTTGCTGCTACAAACACACAGAATTAAAATCCACTCAAATGAATATGCTTTGTGGAAACACTGTTCTGGAATAAATGCAGATGCTTTAAATTGAGCATGGTTAGCATGATCTAGTGATGTTTCAAGGAGTAGAGAGTACATGGGGGAAATGAAAATGTGGTTTCTTTCAGGTACAGAGAGAATTATATGTGTATATATATATATGTATACATATATATATATATATACATATATATATATATGGATATGTAAAGGTCCTTACAACTGACAGAGAGGCTATTCTTGTTCCCACCTTCTCGGACAATCTAATGGAGGATACAATATGCAAAGTACTATGTAAAAAATATAATAAAGGCTAAATTAGAAATAATCCACACAAGAAATAAGGAGGATCACGAAAGAGGTAGAAGGTAAGATTTTTGCTGGAACGAAAAGGAAAACAGGGAAACCTGAAAGCAGAGATGAGGAGGGAGAACATTTTAGGTAGGGAGGACAACTAGGGAAACTGAAGAGATTCTGGAGATGGATTGCCCTGTTTGAGGAACAGCAAGGAGGTCCATATCACTGGATTATAGATTTAGTGGGGAATGAGGGTGGATGCAAAGTATAAAAAGGTATAAAATGGCTGAAAAGGCATGTGTTTGGGAGGTTGCACATCGCTGAATAAAAAAACAGGATTTTATATTTGATACTGGAAGTGATAGGGAGCACTGGAGTTTATTGAGTAGAATGATGACATGATCAGACCTGTGCTCTAGGAAGGTCACTTTGACAGCTGAGGGGAGGATGTACCAGAGTGGGGAGATATTTGTGGCAGGGAGACCAACCTATAGGCTTTCGCAGTAGTTACAGGCATGAAGTGATGAGGGCTTGAATTAAAGTGCTGGCAGGACTAGAGCAGAAATAATATCAAGGGTCATATTACCAGTTTCATTGCAGGGTAATGGATGCCTTTTTTGGCCACAACTTTCAAGAACATCTTCTAAGCTGTAGAGGACCCAGCATCTATTTCAATGGTCAGAATAACCTTCCTAGGCAGAAACACAGTAGAACCTTTAAGTATACCAGTCTTATTATTACTCCAAACTCTCTATGTTTACAGTACAGCTATCAGCCTTCCTGTATTGTCAAAATTTATTCTCCTTGTTTCTCTATTTCTATTAATAATAGTCATCATAGTTGAAAAAAGTTAATCTTACTTGAATTTTATTTTTTGTTCTCCTCTTATATCTAATCAAGTGGCAAAACCTACAAATGTTTCCTTTGCTATAAAATTTCAATCTAATCTTTTCGTTAAAATCCCATGACACCCACTCTAGTTTAGGCCCTTATTTCAAGTCTTTGCAATTACAGTAGCCCACTAATTAATCTTCTTGCATCCAATTTTTACATCCTCTAATTGATAATAAATATTGCTACTAGATTACTATTCAATCAAAACTTTGTGTTACTGAAGCACTCAAAAGTCTTGAGTGGCTCTCCATTGTCTACTAAATAAAGTAGATATTAATTACTTAAGAATTTAAAGCACTCTGTATTCTGGCTTGAAGCTATATTTCCAGCTTTATTTCTCACTATTTTTCATCTCTCTATTTCTTGTACCTAGAATCTTGGCCCTCTTTTTCCCCTTCCTATATGATCCTCTTCCTATTGAAATTTTACCTAGCTTTTAAAGCCCATTGAGAATGCTATCTCCTTTACGCATCCTATTCCTTTCTTCCTTCATTCCCCACTTGGTACTATTTCTCCCTGAGCTCACCTTTCATGTGATTTGGCTTTTATCTCTTTCAAGAACCAGGAACCTACATTCTATTTTATATGATAGCTAAGTGCACATATCTTATCTTCATTGTTGGATTGTAAGTTCCTAAGGTAGTGACAATATACAGATAGGCACTTTTCACCGTGCTGGCTAGCATGGCACCTTCTACATGTTAAATGTTTAGTATTAATTGCAAGATCATATTGGCAGAGTATTTTCATTTAAAAAAAAACACACCTTTCTCCCAAAAATTAAGTAAAACCATTGGTGCATATATTTAATATATGTTGAATGAACAAATGATTATATTCCAATAAATCCCCATATTCAAGCCAAACCAAACTACTTATTATTTGAATATGCTTTGTAATTTTCTGTTGGAAGTCTGAAAGACATGAATGTTGGAAAGATTTTTCTTGTCACCATTATTTAGAAGAGGTATTGACGAGATGGAAAACTCTTAGGAAGATTACTTGGTAATCAAAGGGAACTAAAAGCTGTGCCATGTAAGGAATGATTGAATGAACT
>CM053622.1:288202745-288224592 GCA_028646595.1 Phalanger gymnotis | reverse complement strand
AAAAAAAATGACTATTAAGAAATCCTCTGTAACAACAATGTTGCTTGCTGCTGCTGTGGCTGTGTAAGGCCAATAACACCAGGACACAGGAGGGCTGCTAGCACAGGTTCTTTGATCTGCTTTTCTAAGGAAAGCAACTTTAAGGGGTTTATAATCTCACTTTAGTCAAACATACATATATTATTGACTTAGTTTCGGGGGAAAAGCCAGCACCCTGAAGTTCATAGCAAATATAAATGGAATTTACAAGCAGAGAAAATATAAATAGAGCAAATAACACAAATTAACAGACAGGCTTTTAGCTGTCTGACCAAAACTATACATATACAGTTATCAAAGAGAGAAGCACCAACACCTGGGTTTTCAAAGCTGGGAGGGGGCTCCTTAATGGCTACTCAGAGTCTCCAAACCAACACTCTTCCAATGAATGAGCCCCAAACAAAATGCTAACCTCAGAGTATTTACACACTTCTTTCAGGGCCAGAGTGCTTCATAACTCTCAAAGGTGTCATAGCTCTTTTTTTTTTTCTTTTTTTAAATTTTTTTTGAGGGGGGAAGGCAGGACAATTGGGATTAAGTGACTTGCTCAAGGTCACACAGCTAGTAAGTGTGCCAAGTGTCTGAGGCCAGATTTGAATTCAGGTCCTCTTGACTCCAGGACAGTCCTCTACTCACTGCACCAGCTAGCTGCCATGGACTTCACACCTCTTGATGATTTCACACCTCTGTGACCTAACTAGCAAAAGGGTGTGGACCTTCCTACAAACAAAGGCAAGAATCAAAGGCACCTTTGCCTTAATGCTGAGAAGCATTACAAAAGACAACAAAAAGTCCCACTTTGCTTGCCCTTACATCCTCCTATTATTGTTCTTTGCAGGTAATATTTTGCTCACTCAGGGACCTTGCACAACCATCTAAATGAGATCCACAATCACTTTAAGAAATTTAACCTATCTGTACAGAAAAGAAAAAAAAAACATAACTAAATGGCTGAAGCATTCCTACTGTCCAGATTGATATGTAGCTATATGAATGGCATATAGAGTTCTTCCATATATATTGTACAGATATTGCAAATGGAAAATGAGCTCAGCACAGAATTGAACAGGGAGACACACAGCTAGATTAACTCTGGGAAATTTCAAATTTCTTTAACAATTCCTAGCTTCTTCCTGTACAGAAAAAAGGGCCCAGTATTTTAATACCAATATTCTTATGAAGATGATGTGGGCAACACCAAAGTGTCCAAAACTTAAAGTTCAGGATGACCAAAAAGACAGTGTCAATAGAGGCATTCAGAACTGTCTGTGTTTGTGGAGGTGGAGTGGGGGCGGGATAGAGGAGTATGGCCTTGAGCAGGCTGCAATATAATCTAAAGAGTTACAAAAGGGAAACAGTATAATAAAGAATCCCATTAAAGAAATATATAATCAAAAAAGAAGGTGAGATATTTACTTGGTAAGTGAGGTAAAACTGATGGATCATCTATATTCTCCATTTGGGATATGAGAAGGATTTAAGAAAGACCTCTCCACATGGGAAGAGTGCTTTGTGAAAAACTTAAGGAAGCATAAGAGGAAAAAGAGTTGTGTAGCATGACCAGAAATTATTGGGTTTTGATCTTCATTATTAGAGTAAATACCCTCATTGATGAGATTACAAATCCATTTATTTATTTGTATATTTATTATTTAATTGCCTTATTTTAGCAAGGAGTTTCAAAAACTGGAGCGCATCCAGAGAAGGGTGACCAAAATGGGCAGGGTCTCAGAACAATATCCTGCAAGGATCGCCAGAATAAATTGTGGATGTTTAGACTAGAAAAGAGAAAAATGGAGGGGACATAACACCCATTTTTGTTTGAATAGATTTCCTGTAGAAGAAGGATTGAACTTCCGCTGATTGAATCCAGATAGTAGAACTCTGACTAATTGGGTGAAAGTTACAAACAGGTTGATGAGGTTCAACATAAGGGAGAAAACTGCATAATAGTTTTCCAAAGTTTTTATCTGCTATATTGGTGAGCAGGGAGTTCTCTCTTCATTATGACCATCTTTGAATTTAGCCCAGACACCTGATTGATAGAGCTAAATGCAGCTTCAAATTCCCAAGTTCAAGAGCTCCTCCAGTCAATCTCTCCGATAGCTAGGATTTACAGGTGAATGCCCTCATTACCACCATATTTAGTCCTTGCCTCTAAAAACCTTATACAATAGCCTATTCTGAAGCAAAGGAGTTTTTTTTTTTTTTGCTTTAAAATTATATCCCAAGACTAGCTATCCTCCTTGTGTGTTGTAAAATCTTATATATCCTCATTAGATCCATTAAAAACTTCTAAATAGAAAATTATTTTGGGAATGAAAACTGCTCATTTCAAGAGAGTGAGTTTCATTACTCCTTAGTCATTTTGATATTATGAAATTATTGTAATAGTTTTAGGGATTCACTTGTCCACCAACACGTTATAGAGTTGTCTCTGGAGTGTTGTAAACTATGCCCACAGTGAATGAATCTTGACAAAACCCTGTTGATTTTAAAGACTTTGAGGAGCGTCTCAGTACCATGCTCTGTGTATGAACCCTGAACAACTACTAGCTGAGCTAAGTGTGATAAAGTTTTCATCATAAAGATGTCTGCTAGATGATTGTGTCTTCACTTATTTAGTTTGTACTCCAGAACTTAGGAAACTGTTTACTAAGAGGTGAATGCATTTGTACCTGACTTGATAGAAAAACCCTCATGGATAAAATCCCATATATTTTAAGGTCTTGAAGGTTAGGCTGCTACCTTCATTGCTTTGTGTTTTATCCAATCATTTCCATTTCCATAAAGTCTTTTAAAAGAACTTCTTCTAAAGAACTCCATCCTTCACTTCTAAAATATATTCCTTCAATGATTTTTCTGATAAAATCCTATTTTCCCTTTACCACAAATGGTAGCAGAGGTTGGATGAGAAGTAGAGTAAGTTTTCAGTTTAAACTATAGAATGATATCTGAAAGATTCAGCTGAATGTGGTTAAGATACTGATCAATGAAGAAAAGAACAGATCAGAAAAGGACTATGATGTTGCACATCAATTATGAAATATTCAGAAAGACAACATGGTATTGCAGAAAGAATAGCAGAATGAGAATACAAAGATCTGGGATGTAGCTTCTTCCAGAACTAAAACTAATGCAGATTCAGTCTATTAAGGGAAGGAGAGAAGACAAAGAACTCAGAATGCCACATGTCAGGTGCTGATAGGAAGGATAAGAGAAATGAACCAAGGAGAACTATAGTGTGGAATTGCTTCAGGATCCCAACTGGCTCAATATAGTTGCAGATCTTATGCATCCCCATGACTTAGACCAAGAAAGAAAGGTAAGGATAGTGGCTGTGTCCAGAAGAAGTAGGCAGGCTTGTGCTAGTGGAATGCTGGAAGAATGCTAGGCATGGGGAATCTAGCTCTCTTTCCACAGTGAGAGAATACTCCATGGATAGCAGCACCCTTGGAAAATCCTTGATTTTCCCAAACTAGTGTAGCAACAGTGTTACTTGCAGCTGCTGTGGAGGTGTAATGTCAAGCAAAGTGGGACTTTTCACTGTTTTGTTTTGTTTTTTTCAGACTGCTTCTCAGCACTAAGGCTTAGATTGAGGCTTGCCTTTGTTTGAATCAAGAGAATTTGATTGAATTGGGAGTCTTTGATGACCTGCTTAAGTCACAAGAAAGACTAATCACACACTAAGCAGCACACAGGAGGGCTGCTAGCACAGGTTTTTTTGATCTGCTTTTCAAAGGAAAGAAACTTTAAGGGGTTTACAATCTCACTTTAATTAGACATACATATATCATTCACTTTTTTTCAGAGGAAAAAGTCAATACCTTGAACTTCATGGTAACACAAACAGAAATTATAAGCAGAAACTGCAAAAACAGAGCAAATAACACAAATCAGCAGACAGGGCTTCTAATTCTCTGTCCATAGAAATATATACATAGTTACCAAAGGGAGAAGCACCAATATCTGGGTTTTCAAAGCTGTGGGGTTTCTTAACTGCTACCCAGAGTCTCATCTGGCCAAATCACATGAACACTCTTCCAATGTGTGAGCCCCCAAAGCAAAATGCTAAGCTCAGAGTATATATATGCTTCTGCAGGGTCAGAGGGCATCACAACCATGTGACTCAAAGTCATGTGACTTAGGCTTTCTCGTGACTTAAGCAGGTCATCAAAGACTTCCGATTCAATCAAATTCT
The DNA here is from genome assembly GCA_028646595.1 of Phalanger gymnotis. Lineage (NCBI taxonomy): Eukaryota > Metazoa > Chordata > Mammalia > Diprotodontia > Phalangeridae > Phalanger > Phalanger gymnotis. Next base: position 288,220,352 of record CM053622.1, on the reverse strand, counting down.
CTTGATTCAAACAAAGGCAAGCCTCAATCTCAGCCTTAGTGCTGAGAAGCAGTCTGAAAAAACAAAACAAAACAATGAAAAGTCCCACTTTGCTTGCAATTAAACCTAATTACAGCTCTAGTCTCCTTTCTGCTTCTTTCTAATCATGGGCTAGTAGTCATTTCCTTGCTTTGGGTTGCAGTCTTCTCAGCCAGAATATAAATTAATCAAGCCAGATTAACTCTAACTTCTCTTCTAGGGAACAAATTATTAATCTATATTTCTAACATTCTGTACCATAGATATCTACAGTATCTATTACAACTCTAGTACAAAATAAAACTTCCTAATACAGCATATTCAATAGATTATGTTACGAACCATGTTCTTCCAAACATAACCAGATGCCACAAACTCAAACAAACCCTGGCTTTCACCATGGTCATTCTATAACCTGGTTTTTATTCCTATTGCCTAACATGAATTCTCAAGTGGTTTGTATATATTTTGAAATTTCACAGGTATTTGATGCATAGGACATTATATTTATGGATGCACTTTTTGTAGACAAGTGCTTGACTGTGATAAAAAGACACTATTTCAGTTGATTTTCTCCTTACAATAAATATTTAAAATGCATACCATTTGTAGTCAAATACTAAAATCCTATTTTTAATGGATTTCTTCTTAAGAACGGGGACCATAAGACCCACCAGCCCCCGTATTCACCAAGTATATGACTTCAAAGAAACATTAGAATTAACCTGTGCTTTGTTTTTGCAAAACCAATAAAAGCATCCCATGTTTAAGTAAAAATGACATTTGCAGCCTCTCTGAAAAAAAAAAATTTACATACAGCCTGAATACTTGTCTGCCAAACAGCAGCAGCCCAATGTGATTTTGAATGGCCAAGATATTAAACGTCAAATATCAGGGTTAATTATGGAAAATCTGACAAAACCCTAAACTGTATGTGGGGATGGGAGGGAAGACACTGTCTTTCTTTGACATTCTAATGGTTCCAAAGCCTTTACACTGTCAATCATAGGGGCTCTGAATGGCTTGGAATTCATTTACTATTAGGAACTTTGCTAGGGGAAGGAGCTAGTGCATATGCTGTTTTCAAATGTAAATATCTTTGGCATTTCAAAATCTTGTAGGCTCCCCCTCCCTAGTAAATGTATTGAAAGTCACCAATACCTACTGTAAAAATGGGTTCCTTTGAGTAGCTGTGTTTAACATTGTGAGGGTAGCACAGTAGCTGAGCATTTATTACGGAATAGGCTTCATTCTTATTCTCTATACATGGAAAATTAACATATGCCAAATATGCCATGTATGCTGCATGCTGTCATGCTGTTTTAGCATTAGGGTTTGCACTTAATGCATGCAATGGTGATATGTATCAAGTTAGTCACTATGCCACAATTTTTGCTTCTAAAAAAAGACAGGATCATGCATAGTAGAAATGAGAATAAGCATACAAATAGGCATCTTGGACTTGTTTTGCAAAGTAAATGACTATTTTGGGTGTAAAACTGTCAATCAGCTGGACAGCCCCTGACCCAATCTTACTTCCCAATGATCTCAAGAATTCCATCTGCTTCGGAATTGTTTCAGGGCCAGGGAAAGACACAAAAGAAATTCAGTTTTTAAAAGCACCACAGAACTTGAATTTGAGATTTCAGGTGAGCTTTGCAGTACACAGAACCATGATTTGAATTTAACACAAACACATATACCCATTTTCTCAGGTTTAGCATGACACTTGTAAAGAATAAATGTTATAGTTTGAGCCATCTGAGAAGTATTCTGGATCAAAAGAGAAGTTGGGGGAGTAGACTCTTGTGAAAAAAAGCAGAGCATAATTGGGGCATTTTTTCTGATCACCTTTACTCTTTAATTGGTTCTCAGCCAGCTAGAACTGACATAAAAACGAGCCCAATAGGAAACTAAAAAATGATATTTTGTAATTTCATGTGTATTTTTCAGACATTTAATGGAAATTTTAAAATGATGTGTAAACTTTGTTAAGCAGTGTTTCCCCTTCCTATCATATTACTAGAAATTACAGACATCTTAGAAAGCTCAAGATTTCTTGAGGTAAAGTTAGTGACAGAAAGTTCTCAACCCAAACTTCTAAAGGGATGCTGAAGATGAAACCTAGAGAAATCTGGCATTGTGTCACATGTGTTGCCTTTTATGGTGCCTGACATTGTGTCAGAGACAGTGACATGAGCGTTCTCATATCTCTGCTCCCCTAAGAGCATTACTGCTCTGCTGAGATGTAACACCTTCTATTCCTATCACTCTTTATTCATGTCCCTACCAAAGGGGAAATTCTTGCATGTGTATATACGCATACAATTACAGCTCTAATTCTTAGCTCCATTTTCTGTTCTTCCTGGTTTCTTTCGAACTTTCCTTGCAGATAGATTCGTAACACCTGAAGGAAACAAATTCCATTCTCAGTGGAGACTCTTATTTATCCAAAAGTTATACTTAATGGATCATGACAAACACTATAGTCCATTTCCAGACAAAGAGGGAAATGTGACTTTGAGGATAACTATAATTTTTTGAGTCACCTGGGAATTTAGAAAATCATTCTATGAGCGCATCTTGAATTGCAATCTCTGTGATCTTCTTATCAGAGAGGACTAGTGGTAATATAACCCTGATGCATGTCTTCTCTTTGATGACTTGAACGAAGGTCTTCACTTAAAGTGATTGGCTCAAACTGATGCAGTGGAGGTACATATCTCTTACATATGTAAAGGTTCCCAGAAATCTCCAAAATGAGCTTTGCAAATATTTTAAAACAAACAACAAGTCATTGTTTTGTAGGTTGCACTCTGTTGATGTTTTCTATACAGGTGATTCTATGAAGGAATAATTGTAACTATAAATAATAAATCCATATGCCTTGCAAAGGTCTGGATCATATTCTCACTTAACGGTTCTCAATATGGGCTGCTGTAGTTCAAGGCTCCAGTGCCAGGAAGATTTGAACTGCCTACTAAAAACAAATTCCCTAATATGAAATAAAAACATGTTACTTCATTTTGTATAAAGCTTTTAAACTTGTGGGCTGGGGACTGTGTTTTATTAGCTTATTACCCACCTGTCACTTCATACTATGTAAAACCATTTGCTTGAGAGAGCAATTAAATGAAAAATCCTCAGAGGATCACTTTAAGAAATGAATTTAAAACACAAAGGAAGTGAATAGCATGCAAATGAATGTTTGTATTTATCCATATACTCTGTGTGTATGCATATATACATATATGTATGTCTGTATATATGCTCATGTGTGTGTAATACATGTATGTACATGTGTGTGTAAAATATATGTGGGTATATGTATGCATGTGAGTGTACACACATGCACATATCAATACAAGAATATGAAAAAGAAAAGAATATGTGGTCTCATCATTATGGGGAAGACCCCACAGGAATTACAACACATGTTATTTAATACTATCTATAGTTTATTGTAGCACATAGCAATTAAGCGACTTGCCTACTGTCACATCACCAGTAAGTAGCTGAAGTGAGATTTGAATCCATGTCTTCCAGAATACAAACTCTTTTGTTTGTATTCCTGAGTGTGTGGTTTGGTGTTATATATTTGTTTGTATGAGAAAGATAGCCAGAGACAGAGATAGAGACAGAGATACAGCAGTGGTGGAATGAATGGTGTGGTCAGTAAGACATAGGTTCAAGTCTTGGTTTTGACAGATTCTTCTTTTGAATGGATGAATGGATTTAGCCAAAGCATTTAACCTTGATGAATGGATTTAACCAAAAATATTTAACCTTTCAATGCCCCGGAAGACTCTCTAAAACTTCAAGTTACGAGTCATTGTCTGACAATCTGCATTGGCAGATGTGGTTTGGTTTCTGAAATATCATCTAAACTAATGAAATCACAAGTCTAAACAATGGAAGGACACACCTGTTCATATGCAAACAAATGTACATCCATATGTATAGAACATCTATACTGTATATAAATATATATTTACATAATCAAAACTATCTATAACTTTTTCATGAAAGTATTGGGCACATTTCATTTAGCTACTATTTAGTCTGAATTACTCCTTCTTTTATATTTTTAATATTGTTTATGTGACTTTGTGTGAGTAGAGTGAAAATCGTGAATTTCATTTCAATCCTTCATTTATTTTTATTGAATTTGGTGATAGAAGTTTGCTGGCCATCAGAAAGAGGTGATACTATAAATCACAAAACTAACACCTGTGGAAGTTAAACTGGCCTCTGAAAAATTTGGTGGTATATGTATGGTTCATTGAAAAAAATCTCTCTTAGATGAGAAGACATTTCAAAGTACTGGGTAAGTTCTCTATTATTTTTCCGGCAGCTGGACATGATTTGTTTTATGTTCTTCCTAAAAAAAAAAGGAGATAGATGTAAACTAAAATATAATAACGGGGATTTCAATGCTATTTTATTCAAATGTGGAAAATTAGCTAAAATGCATATCATATTTATGGTATCCATAACCCCCCCCCATCAGAGATAATAAGTAAATATGGCAGATTCATCCAAGACCTCAACTCAGTCTAACCAGAGGAGGAAAAACAAGTCAAGGAACAAGTCAAGTTCCTTGTCTACATAACATTACCTATTTTACTTGTTTTTTTTCATATTTCCAATTTACAAAAAAAAATTGTGCATATGTATATATGTTAGTATATCTTTTTGTTGATACATATCACATATATTTGTATTTTATAGAATATAGAATTTTATAGAATAACAAGTATTACAGAGCATATATTATATGTTTATAATTATATATATTAACTCATATATATGTATATAAATATATGTGTATGTATACATACATATACCCATATATACACATATGTAGAAGCAAAAATTTAGAAAGTCATTTCTTTCTATATTGTATAGAGCACTGGACCTAGAATCAGGAAGACCTGATTACAATTCAGACTCACACAGCTATGTGACCCTAGGCAATTTAGCCTCTGTTTGTCTCAGTTTCCTGATTTGTGAAATGGGGCTAAAAATAGCATCTACTTTCCTGAGTTGTTGTGAGGATAAAATGAGAAAGTATTTGTAAAGGATTTTGTAACCTTCACAGCACTATATACATTTTTACCTCTATACCCCTTCATAATGCCTGGAATTTTTTCTAGTTCCATGATTCAGTGGAGAATTAAAATGTATGGAGCATGTATGGAGTAAAAAATGTATGGAGTATGTATGGAGTAAAAAAAAAGTCCTCTGACACATAAAAGAAAAATATAAAATATAAAATTCAAAAGATTGTCAATAATCACTTGGATTTGGTGATGACAATGAAGACCATCAAAACATTTGGTACCTAGAGAAGAGAAAAAAAAAAAGGAGCAATGAAGAATAACTCAACAAACCTTGATATAGGTCTTCTAAAACATTTGTATGTCTGTTATAACTTTCATTGATGATTGGGCTAAGGTTCTTCTCTTGAAGGGGCACTATGTCCCCTAAAGAACTCAGTAGAAGATGCAACAAATTGTACAGCCATTTTTGAGTGGCATATTATTGGTCTTCCCAGTTGCATTCTATATTGCAGGGAGGGGATAAAGACTATACTTGTGACTTTGTTTATATAGAGAGCTCCCAGGAGAGGAACCTCTCTCACACAATGCAGATCGACATTTTCTCTGCAACTTACAACTTTGAAATTGCCTAGAGAACTGAAAGCTTAAGTAGCTTGGGGTCATATAACTAATATAAGTCAGAGGGAAGACTTGAACCTAGGGCTTCTTAGCTCAAAGACCAGATTGCTTCTTTGTTGTAGATGAAGCACTACAATAACTTGTGTGCATATGTATATACACATGATATATACACACATATATGTATATCAATATAAAGGTGTGGGTATGTGTGTATAAATACATATACACACATGCATAAATATACACATACATATATATGTATATACAAATATGTGATAATACAAAGAGTGAATAGATCATTCTACATACACATTCACTTACTATAGACTTGAACTACTTTAGGGATTTAACATACTAGATATTTATATCAAATAAATAATTTACATTTTATATTTTTTAAAGTAATATAATTGAATTTCTTACATAGAGAAATATGTTGTCATATTAATATTCCAAATACCCCCATTCAGTGGCAAATACCAAAGGAAAGAGGTAGAAATGACATTGAAAAGATAATATACAATGCTCAAATGAAAAGAGACTTGAAAAGTAAGCATCTGATATTTTCCTTTCTCTAAATCTGGACATGGAAAACTACTTCTCTGACTCATAGGGTCAAATAGATAATATTAATGACATACATATATATGTATATATGTGTATGTATATATACATATATATCCACACACACATATAATGCTTGTTTTTACCTTATCTACAGCTCCCCTTGCATCTTTCTCCCTCTTCCTCTCCAAAAGTCATCCCTTATGACAAAAATTTTAGAAAACCATGAAAGGAAAATAAAAGTTGAACAAAATCAATAAAAACATAAAAAATCTAAAGTCATATGCCATCCTACATACATGTCCAACTGTCTCTACAAAGGAGAGTCATTTATTGTCTCCTCATAATTTTTCATTGAGATAAGCTTGTTCATTATATTTTCCATCATATACCTTTGGTTGTCTTCTGATTATTGCCTTTACATTTATATTGTTGTAATCATTGGGTATATTGTTTTTACTGATGTTTCTTTACTTTGTATCAATTCATTTAATTCTATTTAAGCATCTCTGTTCATCATACTCATCACGTTTTTAGAAAGGTAATATTCTATTATATTTAGATAAAACCATGCATTTATTCATTTCCCAATCAATGGACCCTTAGTTTCTCCGTCTTTGCTACCACAAATAATGTGATTATAAAAATTTTGGGTTATATTGTGTCTTCCTTTTTGTCATCTATCTTCTTAGGTTATATGCCTAGCAATTTAATCTCAAGGTCAAAGGTTATAAACACAGCAGTCATTTCACTTGCATCATTACAAATTTCATTCCAGAATGATTGTGACAATTGACATCATCACTAACAATTCATTAATGTGCCTGCTTTTATAATAACCTTTCCAATATTGATCATTCCTATCTTTTTTGTTACCTTTATCACTTTTCCAGGTAGGAAATTAAAGACACATCAGGCTTGCTTTTATTTGTTTGCTATTATTAATGATTTGGAATATTCTTTCATATGATTGTCACTAGTTTGAAATTCCTACTTTTAGACCTATTTTTCATATCCTTTGACTACATCTCTATAAGGAAAGGAGGCTTAGTCAAAAAAAATTATTAGTTATCTATATGTCTTAGATATCAGACTCTTTTCAATATGCTATACTCATAACATATAGAAGTATGTATGTATGTGTGTATGCATGCATGCATGTATTCTCACTTGGACACTTCCCTTATTTCAGGTATGATAATTTTGTTTGTATAAAACTTTTTCAATATATTATAATCAAAATTTGCTGTTTCAAATTTTGCAATTTTCTCTATTCATTATTTGGTTAAGAAAGTAGTGCATAGTTGTAAAACATATTATTTGTTTTCTGCTAATTTTTTAGTGTGATCTTTATTTTCATTCTATGAATCCATTTAAAATTTATTATACAATATACTTTTGTGTTGCTTTTAAAATTTTGTAAAAAAAAACACCTAATATGTCTTTAGTGTATTGAAGATGTTAGTCTAACCCTGTCACCTTCTAGTTCGAGGGGATAGAAAAAGAGTTCTGGACATAATGATTTTAAGACATCTACTGGACATCCATTTCAAGATATCTAAAAAGAAGTCGTAGATGTGAGGTTAGAGATCAGTGAAGATCTTGGGGAATAATAGGTAAACTTGAGAATTATCAGCTTAAAGATGATAATAAAATGCATGGGAGCTGATGAATCATTAAGTAAAGCAGTATAAGGGGACCCAGAACAGGACATTCTTGCTTGTACATGATGTCCTTCCTAAAACAGAGTTACAAGAACTGAAAAAAAAATGTGGTTTTGCTAGAGAAGAATAAAATTCCGGCAGGTTGCAAAAAGTAGTTCTTTTCTAGAATATAATTTGGCCAAAGTTAATTTTATCCACGATTATTTTTAAGCATGTCATCTGGCCAATCAAGAAACATTTATTTGCCAGACTCTATGTAAAGCACTGAGGATACAAACAAAGACAAATATAGACCCTTCCATCAAAGAGGCTACATTGTAATAGAAGAAATAATGCATAAATATCTCTCTTTCCCTTCCCTTTTCCCCCTCCCCCACCCTGTATATATGTATACATACATACACACATACATATACATATATACATACATGCATACACACACTGACATGCATGTGTGTATATGTGATTTATAGACTTGATAGAGGGTAATCTTGGAGAGAATAGGAAGACCTCATGTAGCCAATGAGATTTGTGCTGAGCCTTAAAAGAAGCCAAAGAAACTAACAGGCAAAAGTGAGGCACCATAGCATTCTGGGAACTGGGTACAGGTTATGTAACAACAGAGAAGAGAGAACTAGGCTTGGAACCAGAAAGACTCACCTTCATGAGTTTAAATCCAGTCTTAGACACTCGTTGTATTACTCTGGGCAAATCATTTAACCCTCTTTGCCTCAGTGTCCTCATCCATAAAATAATCCGGATAAGGAAATAGCAAACCACTCTATATATTTGCCAAGAAAACCCCAAACAAGGTCAGGAAGAGTTGGAAATGACTGAAAATGACTAAACTGAACAGCCTATGTAAAGGCAGAGATATGAAAGAAAGAATGCCATACTCAAGTTTGTGCAGGCATTTTACATGTTAAGGGAGAAAAGTCAGACAAAGAATATATTCCATTGTGAATATACATATGACCTTTTAAAAAGAAAACATACTTTTTGTGTCAACATAGTGGATTTATTATTAGGAGTAAATTCAATGGTGAATTGTTGATAGATATATTTTTATGTAAGATGAATTTGATAAAAACCTAAAAGATATTCTTTTCATTTAGTTATAAGTTTCACTATTTTAAAATGCTAGATTGAAGTTGAAATACATACATATATGTTCAACATACCTTTTTTTAGTTATATCAAAGGTTAATGAAACTCCCACAGAAAAATGGAGTCAAAGATATTTCAGACAATATTTAAAAGTTTCAAAAGCTCCATCTCATATTATATGTCTAATTTCACACAGTTTCATATAGGACATATGTAGAGTAGTGATATATTCATTAAAGTGATGTTAATGTTCAAATCAGGAAAATATTAACTTGAGGAAGGTTAAAATGTTTGGGTTAAGATATTAATAACATTGGTTCAGAAATATTTGGAGATGATATATTTTGATGAAATTTTCTATGAAAATGACTTTGGGTTCTTGAAAATCATGTCAACAAAGTGCAAAATTTCAGGTCCTATCAATCTGTAGATTTCAAGGATAGCTTCAGTGATAGATCAGCTATTTTTTGGATTCATTACTAGGTGTATGCCTACTAGGTGATGGATTATTTTTTTAGGGTAGTTTTATCTTATTTTTTAAACGTGCATTTTTTAAAATTTTCATTTTCAAATTCTACCTGTCCCTCCAGCCTCTCTTCAACCTATTGATAATGCAAGCAATGATACCCATTATACACATGAAGTTATGTGAAATACATCTCCATATTAGCAATGTTGTGGGAAAAAGGCAAGAAAAACACAGTGAAAAAATATGATTCAATCTCTACTCAGAGTTCATCACCCCATTAATAATCAACTCATATCATTTAGTAACTAGAAAGATATCTGTGAATGTATAACTAGAAAAGACCATTGGGTTTAGCAATAAGAGAAAATTGTTCAAGATTTATCCTTACCTACTCTGTTCTTTGGATCTATCTTTTTGTATCTTACATAGTACCAAGTAGCCTGAATAATTACTAATTTGTAGTATAATTTGATATATGGAAGGATAATGATCCCTTTGTCTTCATTAATATTATTGTTCCCATTATTTATTTTGAGATTTTAGAACTTTTGTTGCTATAGATGAATTTTATTATTATTTTAATTAGCTTAGTAAAATATTCCTTTGATATTTTAATTGGTCTAGAACTAAGTACATGAATTAATTTAGGTAGTACCACTATTTTGATTATATGGGCATGGTTTATTCATGAGCATTGGCTATCATTCCAACTATCAAGTCATTATTTCTTTAAGTAAAATTTCATTACAGTATCTATAGAATTCTTGAATATTCTTTACAAGCATGGTTCCCAGATACTTTATGTGGTTTGTGGCTATTTTAGTTAGGATTTCCCTTATTGTCTACCTGGGATTTTTTTATTGCTATATAGAAATGCTTTTTAATTTTGTGTCTTTATTTTGTACCCTACTACTTTCCTGAAGGTATCAGTTGTTTTTTACTTACCTAGCTGATTTATAACTTTCTTTGGAAACAGCATGTAAACAAGAAATAGACTGAAACCAATGAAATGGCCTTCAACATCTTTGGCCAGTGTAACTCACTTATTCATTACGCTTATACCCAGCTTAAGGAAACAAACACACGTTGACTCTAAATGTGACAAATAGGAGAATGTCTAAAGATAATCTGATTCCTAGCAAACCTGCTTCAGCTATGAATGGGTAAAGAAGTAACTGTCAAAAAGACATTGCACAATTAGCTGAAGAATGCATCCCTGTTGGTCCTGAAAAAAAAATTCTTTTGATGATTACTGATTTACTTTTAGACAGCATGTCTATTCTGGTAGAGATATATAAGCTTTCTGTCATACTGAGGAATTTTTCTGTTATAAAATATAAGAGAACAAGACACTGTATAGACTACTCTTTGAAATAGTTGTTATTATGGAGAGACCTATGCATACCACTGCGTGCACTAATGCAGTCATAAATGAGAAAAGACCTTTTGACAAATTCAAGATCCTCTGAACTCAGTCTTCTCTTTTAGCCTTAGGTATTTGGGATGGGTGTGGGGCATTCATACTGACATCACCATGATAAAATAAAACAGTTCCCTTCCTGCCTCATAAATCTCAATGAAAACCCAAAAGAATGATCTTGTTCACTGGATTTCATCACAAAAATGCTTCCCATCCCCCAGTTGTACGGCAGAGATCCTTTCACCTGACCTTGGGAACTGTCTGAATCTAGGTTTATCTTCACAACATTTCAATTTTGAGGCTATCATCTTGTGGATTTGCTGATTATTAACCATGAATAAGAAATCTTCCCAATTGAGTTTTGTATTGTTTTAGATTTCTGAGTGAATACTGTTGAGAACTTCTTGTATAAGTTGGGGGGGGGGGGAATTTATATCATAATTACATTCTAGGTAATCTACATTTAGGAAAAAAGAGATAACATCAATTGAAATGTATGTGAATATAGTGAATATTGAGAATTTTACAGAAGGATGCTTAGCTACCCCATTAATCAGTGTCTATTCTTCTATTGTAATGCATGTTCTTAAAATAGAATCTTATTTCTTGTGGAATCACTAACCTAGCATAACTTCCTATTTTTAATAATTTGTTTACAAAAATATCAGGTGTTTTATTCAAACAAAAGTAGCCTGACTTTCAAGGCCAAGGCCATGCTGCCTGCTGAAATTCACTTATATCATATTTTTGAAATTCAAGGACCTTTTCATTTTCCAACAGGTCTTAAAGATTCTAAAGAAGTCTCAAGACTAAAATAAAGTTAGCAAAACTTGTGGAGAGTAAATATGAGCCAAATGAATAAATTTGGTAATTTCCTGCTTTAATTTTAATAATAATGTCTCAAAACAATTCATTACATATAGAATGGAGATGGGGGAGTTTGTGGGAAGGCCGGCTAGTGTGATATAAAGCAGAGACTCTCTGGCTCCTGGGATCTGTATTGTAGCTATGTCTACCTGTTATCAGGTTATCTAATGTAATGTAATAAGCTGACCTTATTTAAAGACATCATGACCAACTATCTTGATGCAGAGGACAGCAGAGCTAAGTGTTCTTTAATATTCTGGTATAATGAAAAGAAAAGACTCTTTTTAATCAGAAATTCCAATACTTTACCTGCTAGAAATGTTTCAGTGAAGATAGCCATAGCCACATTCTGGGAAAACCATTAGTAGGCATGAAATTGATTGAACATATGGATATTTTCATTTTGTGTCAATATTGCATTATAAAAAAGTGAGAGTTATTAAAAAAAGTCTTTATACTGCTCTTTGTCAATGGTACCCTTAGTTTCAATTCAAACAAGTCAACCTATGCCTTACCACTGATTAGCAATTATTAAAACAAAACAAAAAACAATAAAAAATAAGTTTTAACAAACAAAAGACAAATCTTGTATAATATTAATATAATGAATGATAGAAGTTATATCAAAGAATGTCATTAAAACTATAGCATCTCTGTAAACTGGGAAGACAAGGGAGAGCAGATAGGATTCATAATCACTGTCTCACATGAATTACCAGAAAAAAAGCACTTTCTTTAAAACACTAGCCTGATTCCATCTTTCTAAATAGAGAAAATCACATCTATTATGAAAAAACGAGAAAATTAGCAACCCATCTTAATGAAGACAAATAATGTGGCTATGTACTTCATACAAAGCATTGTCAGCTTGTATATTACATTACCAAAATTAAGGGGAAAATAATAAAAGAATAATGAGTTTCAGAAGCATAAAGAACAACTTATCAATTTGATAAGTATTGAACAAGCTGCCACAAGTGTCATAACAATCATACTGCTTATTATCACAAAGCCTTTGACTCAGTTCTACACTCATGGATTATTCATGTGTTGAAAATAAATGAAATATATCCAAAGTAGAGAGAGGCTAAAATTTTTTTTATGTTAAAATAGAAAATTCTCTTCTATTAAAATATTTCATTAACATGGCAATATCAATAACATTTTATATAAATATGACATTTTGGGAGATAGTTTAAACTTATTACATTTATGTCTAGCTTTAAAACTACTATCATATTTCTTAAATAGGTGTAAATGTGGCTTTCAAGGTGAAGAGAGAATCAAGCCAAATTATTTGTTAATCACTTAATGCATGTCAATAACATGAAGCTATATGGCACTTTTTGAAAACATTCAATAGTCACTTCCTTTCATTACATGTAATCTTTCTGCAATGATGTCAAAATAACATTTTGACTTCTTAAGTGTAAAATTCTTAACATGCGCAAAAGAAACATAGGAACTAGAAACTTTAAACTTCAAGGCAGAGAACACACTGAACCAATGCATTTAGGTAATATCTTGCAAAATTTTTGGTCTCCTCCAGGCAACAAGATTGAGTATAAAGATATCAAAGAAGAAACTAGATTAATACATTAAGAAACTTACTGACATTCTGAAATCAAGCATTCATGGGAAGAAAATGGTAATGTTAATGGAATAGGAAGATCTTCCCTGCCCATCAGTAGGCCTCATATGGAACCCATGAAGGGAAGCTTGATTAGGGGAGGCTTACTTGTAGGAAGGCTCACACCTTTTGATAATTTCTAATTAAGCCCTGGGTCAGGAGGGTTGGAATCCCCTCTAGCTCTGAGAAGTACATATATACAGTCTGAGGTGAGGTTTTGCTTTGGGGGCACACTTCTGAGAAAGTGATTCCCTGTTACAGACTGAGTAGCCTTATGTTCAGAGCTTTCTGACTGCTCAGAGGTAATGGCTTTCTCCATCCAGTGATGTATGTAAAGTCCATAGCAATATTGCTTTGATTCAGGCAGTAAAGCCCTGTCTGTTGGTCTTTAATTCTGTGCTTTCATTTTCTATTTTCTTTATTTGTATTTTCTCTGAAGTTCAGGGTACTGACTTTTCCCCTGAGCTAAGTAAATGCTATACATGTTTAATTAAAGTAAGATTGATGACCTCTTAAGTAGCTCTTTCCTAGTAAAGCAGATCTAAGAACTTGTGCTAGCAGCCATACTGAGTATGCCAGTGTGGTTGCTGTTACAAAAACATTAAAAGCAACTAACACCTGTACAATACCAATCTTCTATGTTCTTCTCCGTGTGTACATTCAGAAATATAAACTATACTAAAAGAGATATGGAAAGAATAAAAAAACCCTCCTATGACATTATAGCATAAATGCATCACAAGACCAAGGTAGTTATAGAATAATTAGTGATTCCTTGCCAAAAAAGACCCCTTTTAGAGCCTAAAAAACAAGTAAAAACCTTCAAATATACCATTCAAATACATAGCTCTGACTTTACTGAACAGTTTTTGGGACACAGCATAGGTATATTCCATCCAATTTATTGAATGTAAATGCAAGTGGTTTACTCTAAAATAAAATGAAAAGTGAACCTACAAGAGTAGAATCAAAATGGTTGATATCTACATGCAGTCAGTCAACAATATGTTCATGAAAATTTGTCAATGACTCTGTCATCCACATTTAATTTTACAAAAGGAGGCATTTGTGCTGGTAATTCAGGACCAATTCATTTCCATGAGAAATTATATGAGAATTATCCTTATGAATCACAGACTAAATGCTTAATGTAGATTATGCAAGAAAACAGTAGAAACTATGTCTTAAAATTGTATAAGCTATAAAAATGTAACAGTTATCAAATGCCTGGTACAGGGGTGGGGAACCTGTCACCTGAAGGCCTCATGTGGCCCTCTAGGTCCTCAAGTGCAGCCCTTCGACTGAATCCAAACTTTATAGAACAAATCCCCTTAATAAAAGGATTTGTTCTATGACATTTGGAATCATTTGAAAGGCCACACCCAAAAACCTAGAAGGCCATTTGTGGCCTCCAGGCCACAGGTTCCCTACCCCTGCCTAGTAAGATATCACCTGACAGCTAGAATTATACATTCTCTTTCTTGGATTATCAGATGACAAAGAGTAAAAATACGTACCTCAAAATATCCTTGAAAATTCAAGCAATAAATTATACTGGTGCCAGATCATTATCACATGCAAAATTATTTTCCCTAAACATCTGACCACTACATCAATTCATTTAAAATTTTATTTGAAATGGTGCTTTTTAATACATATCACCATTACAAAAACTCACAATTTCCAAGCTACATGAGATGAAAGAATGCTAAAGCATAGAGATCCAGCAAAGGAGATAAAGTCCTTCGGGATCAGGCTCATATGCATGCCATCCCTCATGTCCTGTGTGCCACAAAAATTGTACAAAATATCCTTTCAGTAAGCCTAAAGAGCATAAGTTTACATTATAATATTGAAGTTCAACTAGAAAACACATCAGTAACCCAGAGAACATTAATTATTAAAGAATAATAGATGCATATCAATTGATCCAGCTATCATTTCTAGCTGTGCTTCATTGATGAGAGATGAAACAAACAACAATACAAGATATCAGTGCAGTTTGTAAAAAAATTAGTAACTAGCATATAGCTCAGAAGAAGCTATCTGGTCCCTAGAATTATGTATTAGAAGCTCTCTACTTTTTTTAAACTTACATAACAAATCCCTGAGTTACAAAAATTGATCTCATAATATCATGAAGAATTTAACACACACAGTTCACTAAAAAAGATATATTATCATTGACGAACTGTTTCCCATAAATTTCTGGGTAAACAGTGATTGATAAAAATTTTAAGAATATTTGAATACATGACATCATTGCGAATGCTGTAATCTCTAAGCTATGTTGAATGAAGAGACCTAACAGAAGAAATAAAGAGCAGAGAGAATCAGGATTCCGTACTTATCAACCCAATCATATTGTCAGCTGTTAAGAGTTTTCCAAAATTTGCATTCAATGAGTCTACAAAAGCTGAGCTTTTATTCTGTGCTTTTGTTTATTTAAAAAAAAAAAACCATTCATTTTATCCACCTGTATAATAATCTACAAAACAGTAAACCTAACTGAATCATAGGAAAATAACAACCTGACCCTGGACCACTTCTATCTGAACTCCATAGTTCATTGAGATAATGATGACAACTAATATTAACATAACATTTTAATGTTTGTTAGTTGTTTTATATGTATATGTGTATATGTATATATCACCACAATATTCTGTTAATAAAGTCTATAAAATTGCCATTGTTGTTTAGCTTTCTTTAAAAATAATTTACTTTAAGTAATACAGTAGTCTAAAAGATTTCAGATAAAATAGAGAGCCTGTTATCTTTTTTGAATGGCCACAAAAATTTTTTAAAAAATTGACTTCCCATAAAATGAATTAGGTAAAGGAAAAGAAATAACTGGCATCTATATTTGCTTGCACTTAAAAGTATCTTTTACAATGTGTTCAACACACTTATGAAATGTTATGGGGGAGAAATCTATGTCAAAAGAATTCAGATTGTTCTCTCAATGAAGTCCAAATGGTTAATTAAATCTTGTTTAATTTCAATGGCAGCGAGGGGAAAAACATAATATACTATAGGGGCATTATTTAAGTAGTGGTATAAAAAGAGGGTGGGAGTAGTGTTGTGTGTACATTCTCAAATCCTAACTATGTCTAATTGAAAAAGTTGACTTTAATGTACTAGTGATTGCTAACTGTGGGGATATAGGCATGGACATCAGAATATAACAGCTATTTGAAAAATCATATATTTTTGTAATATAAATAAGTTGCATTATTTAAATATATATTTGTCAAGGATAGAATTCAGGTAATGAGTGCTAGCATCTTATTTTCCAACTAAGCAATGCTTTCCTCCTACTGAGCTGGTCTCAATATCTGATTATCATACCACAAAGCCTTACAGTTTTTTGTTGTTGTTTCTCATTTGGTTGCTGCTGTTACTGTTGTTTTGGTTACTGTTGTTATTTTGGTTTTCCCTTCCACCAGTTTGTTTTTCTTGTTTATGTAAATGATGGAGTCAAGTCTTATTTCATTGGCATATTAAATGTGTGTATATTCCTTGGATTACCAAATACAAAACTTCCTTCTTTTGACAAGTTCTGCAATCCCAATGACTTTTCTGAATGGCCAAGCAGAGTGAAAATACAGCAAATCTCTGTAGGTATAATTGACCTCCTAAAGGGCTGGTCTGCATGATTTCCATCAGAATAGTGATTAGTCAGTTGGTAAGCATTTATTAAGAGCCTTCTGTGCACCACACCCTGTGCTAAACCCTGGGGATGTGAAAAAAAGTGAAAGACAGTCCCAGCCCTCAAGAATATGAAAATTTAACTGGATATCACACATTCCCTAGTTGCCTGTGACTGAGATATGAATTACTAAGAAAATGAGGATAAGTTTAAGTTACTTAACATAACAGGTAAAGTGAGAGGATAAGCTTTAAAAAACAAATCAGTCATTTGATAGCACGGTTATACATGTGAGGAGAGGAAAATCATCTTGATACTTTATCTTTTTTTTTTTTTCCTGATGTCAATCATTTATTCTTGCTGGCTAATAGGAAGGTCTTACATCTTTATATTGATAACAAATGCTTTCAAAATCCACCGAAACTTAGATGATTTTAAAACAGATTTTAAGAAATTTGGTTCCAAGTTTGTAAATGTATAGGTGTGAACGATTTTAACAAGTTTCACATTTACATAACATAGTACCACAAAA
>CM053622.1:288179156-288202245 GCA_028646595.1 Phalanger gymnotis | reverse complement strand
GGTAATCAAGTGTGGAAAGAGCACTGAATTAGAAACCTAGTTCAAACTTTGACTCTGGAATATGGCATTGGCTCTCTGTCGTACCCCATCAGGACAGACCTGATCAGGCATTAAATATGAGTTTTGGTCCATTAGGGAGTAGGAGCTTCAAATTTTAAATTAGCCTAAAAATGTAAGATCTGTCAAAAGTTAAAATTGCAGGTCTTCCAAGATAAGCAAATAGCCCAAAGCACTCACAGAGGTGTTGTTGTCAGGGTCATAAAACCAGGAATGAAAATCATGTTGTAGTGGTTTGGCACAGGTTTTTTTTAATTGAAACAGAATAGTAATTCCCATTACTGGGTAGCAGAGGTAGGGGCTATATCATATATTTACCCCAGAAAGGAAGCAAAAGATCTTAATAAGTAATTAACAGACTGGTAGATAGGTAGACAGATAGATAGACAGATAGATAGATAGATAGATAGATAGATAGATAGATAGATAGATAGATAGATAGATGGATGGACGGACGGACGGACGGACGGACGGACGGACGGACGGACGGACGGACGGACGGACGGACAGACAGACAGACAGACAGACAGACAGATAGATAGATAGATAGATAGATAGATAGATAGATAGATAGATAGATAGATAGATAGATTGGAGTAGGAACAGAACAAGCCAGAAAAGTGAGGGTGGAAATGGACAATAGGATTGGACTTTTAAGTCAGGAAGGGAAGGAATGGCTAAAGTTTCTTATGTTTCTCACCTTTTTGAAATCAAACAAAAGTGTCCTGTGAAAGGAAAATTGGCAGTTTTGAAGACTCTCTATTGATTGGAGCTATGATCACTAATCTTGGGTGGTATCTTCAGACAAAATTTCATGATATAACATTTTCCAATTGTTCCTCTTTGATTGAGAATTCTAATGTCTTCCTGAAGGCAGAATGTCTCTTATCCATTGTTGCACCCTCCACAGGAACTAATACAAAGCTAAATAGTATAGTGGATAGAGCACTGGACTTGGAGTCAGGAAGACCTGAGTTCAAATCTTGCCTACTCTTACTGACTGTGTGACCCTAGGCAAGTTACTCAATCCTTATTTGCCTCAGTTCCTCATCTTTAAAATGGGGTCACACTTGAGAAGGAAATATCAAACTACTCCAGTATCTCTGCTAAGAGAATTCCATGGTTAAAAATCCTTGTAGTCACATAGAGTTAGACATAACTAAACAAAAACATGCATTTTTCCATCCATTAATTGAGCTGAAGGTCAATAAACTATAGAGTCACAGTGTTGTTAGAAAGGAACTTAGTGACTGTTTAGCTCAAACCATACTGGGAAAAATATTTCCCACTAAATAATACCCAAAAGGTGGCTATCTATCCCTTGCTTGAAAACCTCCAGTGAGGGCAAACCCATTCTTTTTAAGGTAACTCATAATATCTCCAACAGCTCTAATTGTTAGAAAAATGTTCCTGATATCTGGTGAAATTTGCCTCTTTGGGGCTTCCACCCATTGCTTCTAGTTCTGCTGTCTACTAGTTCTCATGAATAGTCCCTGAAGTTTTGAAAATGATTAATATTTAATTATTGAAGTATACAGATAGGTATCAATACAATTTGTTATTTCGAGAAAGCATCATTAAATCTCATTAATAAATAATTTATAGCCTTTTGAAGAGTTTTAGAACATACACTGTATAATTGGGCTTCAAGTTTATTTTAATAATTTAAACTAAATCCACAGTCTATGTTTACAAATCTATTTTCACCGATTTGCCATATTTTGAAACTTATGAAACCAACAAAACAATTAGAACATTATTATATCTATAATTATGAATCACTCCAGTATAAAATGTTATTCAAAGTTTAGAAGAAAATGTAAACTATGAAGATAATATATATCAATGCATAGCAAGTATATATGTATGTATTTAGGTATATATGCATACATACACATATACCCGTGTGTGTGTGTGTGTGTGTGTGTGTGTGTTCTGTGTGAATTTGCTAAACTTGTAGGAAACTCTGTGAGGTAGAGCAGTGGGTTTAAGAAGCAATACTCTTTCTTGCCACTAGGGTCTACATCATCATAGGAAGGTAATCTGTCAAATTAATCTCTAATGAATGGAGAAACCACTATACACATTTTGCCATCCTTTGCTATGGAGGCTTAGAAAACATTCATGTTGAGTCTCCTTAGTACCTACAGAGTGTCAGTAGATGGTTTAAAGAATCAATTAGATAGAAGCATTAATCTTTTGAAGCAATTTTGCAAACCTCATGTTTGGTAATTCAGCATTGAACTAACCAAAGACATCCCTAGTTGGATATTTAAAATGAAAATTAGGTTTCATTGATTGATTCTGAGTTTACTTAGCCATAATATTTAAATGCTATTTCATTAAAAATAACTAAACAGATCTGTTCCCACCAGCCGTATTTAACAAATGCTCATGAACCAGAACACTAGGTTAAAGGGAATTTGATCTAAAACAACCAGAGAGGTTGATCAAGTATAATGAAAGCCTGTCACTTTCCAGCAGATGCTTGGTGATGCATATATAACAAAATATAATAGGTATTTGGAAATGGATCACCCCTAAAGTCTCTGCATTCTCTAACATTTCTTTCACCCCAGGTCCCCCTTCTCAGTTCACTTAATCTAATTCAATATATCTTTCCAAGCTGTGGATATATTATGCCAAAACATTTGGTAAATTCAATAAAAAAATCAATCAAGCTACTTATTAACTAACTATGCTGGCACTGCCTGAAGCATGAAGATTTTAATCTATGAAATTTTAAGTATACAAACACATATACACACAGATATAATGTGTGCATATATGGTATGTATGCATGCATACATACACATATGTGCACATATACATGTATATTTGTATATGTGTATGTACATACACATATCCATACACATACGCATATCCATATCCATATCCATATCTATATCCATATCCATATCCATATCTGTATCTATATCCATATCCATATACATACAAAGAACACTGGGCCTGAAGTCAAGGTCAAATCTGACCTTAGGCACTTAGTAGCTGTGTGATCCTGGGCAAGTCACTTGACCCTGTTTGCCTCAGTTTCTCACCTATAAAAGGAAATACAAATCACTTTAGTATCCTTGCAAAAAAAAAATGGGGAGAGATGATAACAAAGAATTTGACACTTGGGACAGCTAGGTGGCACAGTGAGTAGAGCACCAGCCTTGGAATCAGGAGGACCTGAGTTCAAATCTGGCCTCATACACTTGACACGTATACTAACTATATGACCTTGGGCAAGTCACTTAACCCCAATTACCCTGCCAAAAAACCAAAAAAAAATAATAATTTGACACAACTGAAATGAATGAACAACAATAACAAAACAGCTATTATACATCAAAGCACAGACTTAAATATGTTAGACCTGTAAGAGACCTTACCTGTCAATGCAGTAATATTGAGAAATAAGAAAACTGAATGCAAAAAAGATTGATGATTTCCTTAAAACTCATATAGTGCTCCCTTTAAATATGAAGAGTAAATGCTGCGGAATTTACAGTATGTGAGATACCAGTTGATAATAATAATGATGATGATGATGATGTTTCTTTTATAAAAAGTGTTTAAAATTTAGAAATCATGCATACATATCCATCTATCTATCTATCTATCTATCTATCTATCTATCTATCTATCTATCTATCTATCTATCAACCTATCTACCTATCTCAAACCTTCTGTGATTCTCACACTGAGTAAATACTATTATTTTAAAGACAGGGACACTGAAGCATACAGTAGGTAAGTAACTTGCTAATTGTCACAACTTTTAAGCACTTGAGGCAGAATTTGAATGCAGTCTTTCTAATTCCAATTTTATCCCCCCATCTACAATGGGAAGCTGAAAAAAAAAAAGCAAAAACTATGAGTTTTATGGTAATACAATTAGTCAGATTCCAACTGGTTTAATGACTAGACCTAAAAAGTGGTGTCAAAATGTGGTCTCCCAATTGGAGAGGAGATTCTAGTAGAGTATCCCTACTCTTTTAAACATTTCAATCAATCTATCTTCCATCTCTGTTCCTTTGCAGTTTTTCTTGAATGCTTGTAACATTCTCCCTTCCTTCTAATCACTTCTGCCTCTTAGAATCCCTAATTGCTTTCAAATGTTACTCAAACCTTATCAATTACATAAACTTTCTTGTGGTCCTTCCCACAGTTAATGCTTCTTCTCCAAATAATTATTTATTATATACCTGCCTATAGGTATGTGTGTATATATATATATATATATATACACAAATATACAAATGCAAATTTAGCATACACAAATATTATAGAGATGATAGATCTTGACAGAGATGATGTAGATATATGCACATATGTGTGCATATGTGTGTACATACATATACATGTATACATACACACATACATATATATGTGTATGAACTATGTATATGTGTGTGTGTGTATATATATATATACATATATATATATATACATATATATATATATATATATATATATATATATGTTCTATTTATGTGCCCTCATGTGCCCTTTCCCAAACAGAATATAAGCCTCTCAGGGAAGGGACTATTTCTTTATAGTCCCTGTATCCCTAGCTCTCACCACAATTCCTAGCACACAGAGGGTACCTAAACATGTTTCTTGATTGATGAGTGATGGACGAATTTATTTGGAAACTGGATTCTAGTGATTTTTCTACCAGGCAACTAAGTCACACAATAGATAAAGTGGTAGGCATGGAGTCAAGAAAACCTGACTTCAGGTCCAGCCTCAAACACTTGCTACCTATGTGACCCTGGCCAAGTTTTTTAACCTCTCTGTCTTGCTCATTTTCATTATATGCAAAATAAGGGTAACAATTGTATTTCTCCAAGGCTGAGGATAAAATATGATAATATTTGTAAGGCACTTCATGAACATTTAGGCACTATATAATTGCTTGCAATTTGCTAGTTATAACATCATACTTCTTAAAGAATAATAAAAATTGGGAGGAAGGTTCACCTTTTACAGTACTGTGCCCTGTAATACTTGAGGATCAGTTCTGGCACTACAATTTGGGAGAAACATTGAGAAGCTAGAGCGTTTTCATTGCAGGGTGACCATAATGGGAAAGGAAATGGTGGCATGAGAATAGGTTGAAGGAAATGGAAATATTTAACCTAGATAAGATAAGAATTGAAAGTAACATGATAGCTATCTTCAAGTATTTTGAAGGGCTATAACACACAAGAGGAGTTAGACTTATTTTCCATGACCTCAGAGGAAAGAGATAGGGATAATGTATCAAAATTGTGGAAAGTCTCAAAATAATGAGACATTTAATAGACATTACACTACAACAAATTGGGATGGGTTGCCCTGCCTGAATTCCCCATCCCTAGAATTCTTCAAACCAAACCACTTTTCAGAGATGCTATAGAAAGATTGAAACTCAGGAAATGATTGAGCTTGAACACTACTTAGGTACCATCAAAATTTTGAAATTTTGTAATTCTGTTAAAAAAAAATGTCTAATTTAATTCATTGAACATTTATTATCCACTTGCTATATATAACACACTGAGTTTAATGTCGACAGTATAAAGACAAAAAAAATCTCATTCTGTTGAGGAATTGAAGTTCTACTGGGGAAGGTTTAAGAGTAGGCCATAAACAATTATCATACAATTATAGTGGGATGGGGACAAAAGAATGATCCAGAAAAATAGTTCTAGGAAAATGTGAGCAAGTAAGTACTTTTATCTGAAGGGATTCTTGTAGGTTCCAAGGAAGAGGGGGCATTGACAAGGAGTCTCAGCAGAACATTATATAAGAGAACAATTCTGAAAGTAATTTCTGCATGTAGCGTAGGTCATCAATTCCCTGGCATTAGTGTTGGCCTGGGCAAATGTATGGAGACAGAAAGTAACAGGGCAAGTTGGAGATACAGCTAGCTGTCCAATTTGTCTGGAACATTTAAAGAATGCAATTTGCTAATGAGAAATTCAACTGGGAAAATAAGATGGAGCCAAATTAATTAGGGTTTCATCTTCCTTTAAATAAATATTTCCTTCCTGAAATTAATCTTTAAGGGTCACTTAGAGAGTGTAGTTTATGGACATTTGAAAAGGAAATGAATGAAAATATTAAAACTCAATTTCAGTCACAAATTTCATTAAATTTGGCACATTTGTTAATAGAACATAACTTTTTTTTGGAAACCTGCAGAATGCTGACAAGTAAATTAAATTATTTGGTATTTACAAGGTGATTATAAAACAACTGGTATGGTTTTATACTCAGATGTCAGATTTTGGTGTTTTTTTTCTCTTAAAAGTCACAGATCATGCCCAGTTTTCCCAGTAGAATGTGCATGTGCGTTTATGTGTAATTTCCATTTAACCTATTATGTCAGTATTTATATAAATTTGAGTGGTATGCCAGTTTAGGCTAGGAAAAAAAAAAAAAAAACTTAAGAAATGGTAGAAGTTTATCTTCCTTGACATTCACTAGAGATTTACTGGAATCAATAGCACTCACTTTAAATAGATTTACTTTAAATCAGATCAACAAGAAATATAAGGAAAGCTGTAGGTTGTTGGTTGACCATTAACATTTCTGTCTGGAATATAACTAGGAGTGAATAGATAACACACAGGAGTGAAATTAATAGCTCAGAAGTAATTTTACCTAACAAGGACTCATGGAAATCTTTGATGGTGTCTATGGGCAAATGCCAATGTCACAACACTGTCACAATGCTGATTTCACCATATATCTACATATATACATATATGTATACTTATACATATATGCATCATTATATGATATTATGGTATCTGGAGCAAACTTTTCAGTTTACTTGCTAGTATTGTCCTCTCCTTCATTCCTCTACCATGCCATTGTAATCAATTCAGCCTCCATCATTTGCCTGCTCTCCAACAAATATATAAGTATGCCTAGCTATGTCTCACAGAAGAGTCAGGGTGTCATAGTAGATAGAGAATTAGCCTTCAGTTAGCAAGATCTGGTTTAAGATCCTGCATCATCTGATCAAGCTAAGTGGTAGAGTGGATGGAGCACTAGTTTTGAGTTAGGAAGACTTCATGAATTGAAATCTGGCTTCAGACAGTTACTAGACACGTCCCCATGGGCAAGTCACTTAAGCCTGTTTGCCTCATTTACCTTATCTATAAAATGAGCTTGAGAAGGAATGTCAAACCACTCCAGTATCTTTGCCAAGACAACTCCAAATAGGGTCACAAGGAGTGGGACAGAATTGAAAGGACTCAGTAACAACTGTGTGGTGTTGATGTGATTAAAGATCTTCCCCACCCATTCAATAAAGACTTTACTTACTAGGTGAAAGGCCCCATGGCTGCACCCTTTTGCTAATTAGGTTACAAGAGGTGTGAAGCCCTCAGGGCCCTAAGGAGAGGTGCTAAGACCAGAGCCAATTGTATATGCACTTAGTTCTAGCCAATCAGATGCCAGCTAGAACTGTATATAAAGAGAGCCCAGAATGTGAGAGAGGCAGAACTGAGAAGCAGACATCAAGAAGATGTTGAGGCAGCAGACATCAAGAGGGTGTTGAAGAGCAGACATTGAGAGAGCAGACATTGATTGAGAGAGCCAGTGTGGAGAGAGACTGCAGAGGGGAGAGTGCAGACCAGAGAGTTGTGGAGATCAAAGAACTGAGAATCCACAGCATTGAGAGGTTGGAAAACTGAGAATCCAGAGAATCCAGGAGACTTCAAGGACTGTGAGAACTGCAAAGGCTTTCAGAACTGCAGAAGAGGATGCAGGCAAGCAGGCAAATAAGATTCTTGAGTGATTGTTTATGGGAAGTCCCTAGCAGGGGAGAAGGTTACAGGAAGACTTGGGTCATTGCTACAATACTGTGTTATAATTTACATTGAGGTGAGCTTACTGGTTTTGAAATATAATTACTGCTAGATCGAATTGGAGCTATTGGTCTTGGGATTGGATCCTCTTGCATCTAAATAAATGGTATACTTCCTCTGCCTTCTGCCTAGAGATTTTTTCATATTTTTCGATTCCTAACCAATACAGGCATGTTCATGGTCATCCTCAAGGTCATGAATCTTACCTTACTGCTACAAACTGCAACAACAATCTGACCCATACTAGATGCATAACCTTGGTAATTAACTTAACATCATGGTGCCCCAGGCAACACTCTAAAACTCAAAGTTAGAGAGTAGTTATCAATCTGAATTACTAAAGAGACTTACCTCAAGAAGATTTCTCTATACAAGTCAAACACTCAGTAAGTGACTAAACTTGGGAAGGGTTATTTATACCTGTGGGCCCGCTATGTGTAGGTACACCATGGGATTGGAATTACTATTTACTCTTCTTTTCAGGGTTTATGTCTATGTGTGTACCTCTGTATATGTATGCCTCTCTGTGTGTATATATCTCAAGGTACACTCAGGTACATGTAGCCTATAGACCATGTGCCTCTGTGGCTAGAACTTTGAATCAGATTGTAATTTGTATCCATAGCAAATGCAAAAATAAAGAGGGGGAAAAGGCAGCTTTTCTCAATAGTTACATTATCATATTTCCACCAAAGAGAGCCTTTAGTGGTATCCCCAGGATGTCCCATGAACTTGTCAATTTATAGGAGCATAAACTTTTGATTGACTTCTACAATAGCCACATAGTTATGATATTATTTTAGTTCATTCAATTAAGAAAAATCCTATTTTTCTAAGTAGGCCTCTGCATTTCTTACTTCTGAGCAGGAGTAAATGAGTGTTGTTGTTTTTTTTTTTTTTTTTCCATTCAGCTCATTTCAAGTCTTAAGAAAAAGGTGCAAAACTTTTACATCAGAATCCATGGTCCAGAATGAATCCAGAAGAATGTTCTAATTTCTTACCCCCTTGATATATAGAGGATAAACTCACTCAGTGTTTTCCTATTAAATTGCCTGAAAATCTATATTCTTATTAATATTACTTCAGTCTCCCCAGGATCAAATAAAAACATGTAACATTTCTGATTTATTTAATACAAGACTATTTAGGTAAGATTGAATTTAGTGAGAACTTTATGATATATTTCAACAACAACAATAAAAGAGATGATTATGCTGAATAACATACACATATGAGATGCCTAAAACTAAGTTTTCTTTACATATAAAAGCATATACAAGAAATTCCATGATCTTAACAAATTATGTGTCAATTTGGAAGGAAGTCTTTCAAAGTAATGATCCAATACTCAGTCTTGGATTGTCTAACATTTTTATCAATGACTTGTAGAAAGGCATAGATGGCATATTGATCATTTTAAATGAAACACACTTTGGAGAGACAGCTAACAGAATGAAAGACAGAATCAGGATTCATAAAGATCTTGATAGGAAATCATTGTTCTCCTCGTGAGAAAAGGTTTTCCTAACATCAAAGGGAATTCACAATGAAGCAGATCTCCAAGGATCATCCAAATCAATGTACAATTTCTCTGGACATGCCTTGGAATTAAGTACTCCATATTAAAGAATCAGACCCTCTGGGATGGTTACTTGTACACTCATGATCCTTACTAGTTTCCATAGAAGTTTTGGATAATAGTGCATCTGAATCATCTGGGTTCCTACTCTTCTTAAACTAGAGGACCGTGAAATCTCCTAGAGAAATCACTTGGCTGTTTGGGCAATACCAGTGCGAAGGATTAACTAAAATGACTAATTTGCAGCTTTCCACTGTTCCAACTAACTTGAAGTATTATCTTCCCAACTGATTGTAGCAAAAAGTCACTGGGTTGTCTTCTAATTATACTGTAATATTTATTGCTTAGCTTTTTCTTTTCCATGAGAAAATAGAATGTCTTTTCTTTATTTGGGAGTGGGGGAAATTCTAAACATAAAAGTTCAGGATTTATGGATGAAGGTAGGAGGGAGTTTCATTGAAGACTGCCAGAAAGGAAAATCCTACTAATTGGATGACTGCTAGAGAATCACAACAGTTTCTCTCCTCTACATATTTATTCCTTATTTTCTATTATTGGAAAGTTGTTTATATTTCTTGTAACATTCATATAATTGTCAAATCATTTTTAAAAGATTTTTCATTGTGTAGAAATAAAAGGTCTTGGATGTAATGTATAATATATGATGAAATAGATAGCAGGCAGCACTTCACTCCTTTAACAAATATAACTACGATTTCTATTTTATTGGGCTCCCTCTGATCACTCCTGTATTTTCTTTAAAAAAAAAATTCTTTTTTTCCAATTACATGTATAAACAATTTTAACATTCATTTTTTCATTGAGATGCAAATTATTTCTCTCTTTCCCTGCTTTACCCCCTCAATGAGAAGGCAAGCAATTTGATATGCTATATATGTACGGTCATGCAAAAAATATTTTCATATTAGTCATGTTGTAAAAGAAAACAATGACCAAAAAAATAAAATGAAAAGCAGTATGCTTTGATCTGCACTCAGAATCTATCAATCCATTAATACTTTCTCTGGAGGTGGGTAGCATGTTTCATCATGAGTCCTTTGGAATTATCTGGGATGATAGTATTGCTGAGAATAGCTAACTGATTCACAACAGTTAATCATCATATAATATTGCTGTTATTGTGTACCTGCTCATCTCACTTTGAATCAGTTCATGTAAGTCTTTCCAGGTATTTCTGAAAACATCTTGCTCACAATTTTTTTATGGCACAATAATATTCCATCACAATCATGCAACATAACTTCTGGTCATTCTCCAATTTATAGGCATCCTCTCAAATTCCAATACTTTGCCACCACAAAAAAGATCTGCTCTAAATATTTTGTACATATAGGTTGTTTTCCCTTTTCAAAATCTCTTTGGTATACAAACCTAAGGATACATTCAGTTTTCTAGCCCTTTGGTCATAATTCCAAATTGCTTTCCAGAATGGTTATTTCAATTCACAACTCTTCCAACAGTGCATTAGTGCATCAATTTTTCCACTTCTCCAACATTTTGCATTTTCCTTTTCTGTCGTATTAGTGAATTTGATAGATATGAAATGGTATTTTTGAGTTCTTTTACTATGCATTTTTTCTAATCAATAGTGATTTCAAGCATTTTTATATAACTATAGATAGCTTTCATTTCATTGTCTGACAACTGCTTGTTCATATCTTTTGATCATTTATCAATTTGGAAATGACTTGTATTCTTATAAAATTGGATTTAGTTCTTAATATATTTTAGAAATGAGATCTTTATCAGAGGGACTTATCATGAAGTATTTTCCCAGTTTTCTGCTTATTTTCTAAATTTGGCTGCATTGGTTTTCTTCCTGCAAAACCTTTTTAATTTAATGTAATCAAAATTGCCCACTTTACTTCCTTCTTTAGTGCTAAGGTTTAGAAATGACCATTTAACATTGGAAAGTAAATATTGAAATTTACTTTCAACAGTAGCAATTAACTGTTACTTCACCCTCCAAGAAATCTCATTATGAAAAAAAAAATCAAATTTACAAAACCAAAAAAATAAGTAAAAGGCTGAGTCAATTTAAGGATTCTATACCAGTGGTTTCAACCAAGGAACCTTAAATTCAAGACTTCAATCAATTAATTAACAACGGTTCATTAAATCACAACCATGAGTCCAGTGTTGTATTAGGTGCTGTGAGAATAATAAAAGAATCATAAGTCCTTCTCCTCAAGGAACTTAAAATATTTCTACATTTTTTCATAGATTAATACTATTCATGGGGTAGATGAATAGATAGAATCAAAGGGTAAAAAGATGTTAGTAGCCAATGACTATTGACAATAAAGGATAAACTCAAAATATAAAGTAAATATATGGAATAAATATATTATGATGGATAAAAAATTTTCAAATTTTCAGGCATGTATTACTATATAAAGCAAGATATAATAAGTTAGTAAAAGTGTTATCCAGATTCCAAACTGAGTATAGATCTTAATAGAAAGCACTCAACTTTCCTGGATTTTTCTGAAAATGGAGAAAAAAATTTGTTTATTTTACTTTGCTGTTTCCCTGTTGAATGATTCTAACAAATTAACAACTGCTCACTGTTCAAAACTATTTAGTCTTACCAGAGACTGAGCACTATTGTGCTTATCTAACAATTGTTATAGCTTTTGTAGCATTTAAATTTATGCATCTATGTATATCTAAAATATACAGAACATCTATAATACATGTTACTTATATGAGTAGACATGACTTGCTAAATGATCAATTGACTCTCATGGATCTATGAATGCATGCATATACGGATATATATATCTTAGGTCTCATGGATAAGGATTCATAGCTTTCCTGGTTCTACCACAGGAATGCAACATGTATTTATTAAGTGTCTATTATGTTCAAAGTACATCTTGGATTACAGAGGGACAAAGAGATCTTACACAATTCATTCTTTCATTGTAAGGAATTTATATTCTTATTGGATTAAAGAATAGTACACAAAGAACAAAGAAGCAGGGAAAAAGAGCTCCACTCCATCTATTTTTTCCATTCACTCAAGATACCTGACATTTTTCTAATATAGAAATTCATAGTAAATGTCTTACATTAAGTATTTGATCTCTCCGATACCTCTTCAACCTTCTCTCTCTATTTCCACAGCACAAAAAAAAAAAAAAGAAATGACCACTGTAGCAATTCAGTAGGAGTCAGTTACATCTTAGATTTCTTTATCAACTAAATTTTTTCACCATGATGTCTTTGGTCTCAAATCACCCTATCTCATCTGTATCTCCTCTCTTTCCATCTCTCCATCTTAGTTCTCTGGGAGTTATTCAGAATCAATCAACCAACAAGTATTTATTAAATGTTAATAGACTGTTAGGTGCTCTGCTAAGCACTGATTATACAAAATATAAAGTGAAATAAAGTCTGCTTCAGGGAGTTTATGAGGGATGCCATGTAAATTAATAACTATATGTGAAATATGTGAATAAACACAGAGTATTTGTGGGAGAGAATCCATTATCTAGGAAGGATTAAGAGAAAAAATTCCAGGAAAAGATGAAGATTGAACTTCTCTTTTGTCTTTAAGCTTGATAATTAATTGACCTCCACCATTTTTCCCACTCAAATTACTGAGTTGCTTATATTGCTAGATGAAATTACACACATGTATACATTAATCTACCAAAAATTCATGTGATCTAATTTCAATTATATTCTCATTTCCTTCTTAGCAATTCTTTCATTCATTTCTGATTGACTCTATCACATTCTCCACAGGAGCTTTGCCAGACTGTTTCCTCTCTGCTCAAGCCTTCAATGCTATCCTTCAGTTATTTCCTCTCTGAATACTTTACCTCCTACTTTTATGAGAAAATTGAGATAATCCATCCTGAGCTCCCTTATCTTCTCTAGTTCACACCTCAATTCCAATAGATCACCACATATTCTCCTTTCCTCTGCTCCAGTTATAATATCATAGGATTATAGAATTTGGAATTGGGAGTAGTTTGTCTGAGGTCACACATACAGCTAGCAATAGATCTGGGGTTGGGCTACAAATCCAAGTCCCAGAGTTGAGGAGTCCTCTTTTATTTTTTTCCCCAAGGCTTTTCTCTCCACATCTATCCTCATCCCTATACTTCCTGTCTTCTAGATAAGCTTGCCCAGTTGATTACCCCTAGACCCCTTCTTTTTTCTCTCCATTTTGATATGTTTGCTTCATGATTTCATAAAAAGATGTTTAGATATCACTTATTCTAAAAATAAAATAAAATAAAACTTTTTTTTGATTCTGTCAGCTCCTCCAACTGCTATTCTTTAATCCCTCTCCCCTTTTGTGATTAAATTTTCTCACAGGAGATTAACTACAGCTTTCATGCCTAAATTTTTGTTTAGCTCTGCATCTCCAACTTCTTGTTGGACAGCTCTACCTGGATGCTCTACCAACATTTCAAACTCAATATGCCTAAAATTTAACAAAGCCTCTTCCCGTATCCACTAACTCATTATTATGTAGGCACTTTGGGAAAGTAATAGCCATTTTCATTGGAGAATACACACTCCAGTGAGGGTGATACATCAAAAGCAGCATTGTATGCAGTATCATTAAATGTGAGACTGTGCGTAGGTGGTGAAAGAAGAGAAAGACCATCTAGGAAGAAAGACAGTTACAGAAGACATTATGAAGAAGGCAGGGCTTGATCCGATGTTCGAAGATTGGGTAGAAATTGGATAGGCAAAGAACAGGAGAGCAGAAAATTTAGACGGAGAAAACAACATGAGAAAGGCATATGAAGGTGGGTTTGTGTGTTGTGTATGGGGGATTTGCCTGTCTTGATCAGGCACTGGACATTAATTAAGAGTATAGATAAAGTCAGAGGGGTAGGAGTAGGCTAGCATCAGATTTTGGAAACTTATGAATACCAGACTAATGAGTTAGCGTTTTATTCTATAAATAGTAAGTCTTGAATGGCAGATAGGTGGAATATTAGATACAATACCGGGCCTGGAGTAAGGAAGACCTATCTTCCTAAGTTCAAATCTGGACTCAGATACTTACTAGATGTGTGACCCTGGGCAAGTCATTTAACCCTGTTTGCCTCAATTTCTTCATCTACAAAATGATCTGGATAAGGAAATGGCAAATCACTCTAGTATCTTTGTCAACATAACTCCAAATGGGGTCACAGAGAGTCAGACAACATGGAAAAGAAATGACTGAACAACAACAGTAAGTCTTTGAGCAGAAATGTGAGATGATCAGAACCCTCATCACAACTATACTGGATTATTATAATTTACCTGCTAATTTTCTCTTTACCTCTGGCCTCTTCCACTTTTCAATTGATTCTTTAGACAAATGCCCCCAAAAAAACCCTTTTCCCTATAGCACTAATTTACTGTTGTCAACTTTGGTAACTGAATGTTTCAAAACTCAGTCATTCCCAGTTTAGTAGACCAAGCTGCCTGAAAGGGGACCCAGCTAGTTGGGTAACTCTGATGGTCTTCTCCCTCTCCCTCTTCCTCTCCTTCTCCTCTCCAAAGGAAGGTACATTTTGATGGCCAGAAGCTGCCCACTTAACTTGGGGTTTACTGGCTAGATTCCTTCCTTCCTTCCTTCCTTCCTTCCTTCCTTCCTTCCTTCCTTCCTTCCTTCCTTCCTTCCTTCCTTCCTTCCTTCCTTCCTTCTTCCCTTTCTCCCTTCCTTTCTTCCTTCCTTCCTTCTCTCCTTTATTACAATTCACTCTGAAGCTCCTAGATGGGAGCAGTAGGTCCTTGCCCAAGCTCCACTTAATGGCTGTGGTTTGGGCCCTCCAAGCTTAGAGTGAATGTCAATGGTAACTGTTTCTCTTTGGAACAGCAACCCTGAGGGTATTCGCCTCCCAGCTTGATTTTTTTTCTTTTTTCTAATTAAGGGGGCCATCCCTTGACTCACTTTTTCAAGAGGCCTATTCACTGAATGGGTGTTCCCTCACTCTAATTGAGTACATGAGAAGGCCTGAGCCTAAAAGGGCCAGGGTCTTCCATTGCATCATGGGTCATTTCCAGTCATCTTGATAAATATCATGTCCCTGGACCCAGATGGCTCTGGAGGAGAGAGGCTGGTGACCTTGCACAGCCTTCCCTCACTCAAATCCAAGTCAGCTGCAAGTCATGTCATCATTTCCCTGATGTCATGGCAGTCTTTGAAAATGAAGGACAAACAGCACAATATAGTAGAGATTCTTCTCTTAGATATATTAATTCATTTTCTTACTTAAAATATAGCTTCGTGAACACATTTTATGCCATTATAATAATTTAAATGATCTATTTACAAAAATTTAATAGAAATGACGCAGAATTTAAAATGTCATAATGAGAAAGCCTCCAAAAATATACCAAAATTCAATTAAATTTACATAGAAATATGAGTAATTATATTACTAAGCACTTTAAAATGTCATAGTCAAGAAACAGATATTATTTTCCCAAATCTTAAATAATTATTTACTTGCAATAGAATTTTTTAAAAGGTTTTCCAGAGTAACCTCCGCCTACAAAATGCTATTTGCTGACCTTCATTTATTGTAAATGAATTATCCTGTTATAGTGCCTAACATCAAAGACAGCAACTCCTTATTTTCCTAAACTGTCTCAGAAAGATTTTGCCTTCTAGTTGTGATAGATTTTCGTACTTTGGCTATATCACGAGACAATATACAACACTAGTTTGAACTACTTACTGCTTTCCAAAGTTTACAAAAGTAACCAATTCACAAAGCACATCATCATTATTTGAACAACAATTATGAGTATATTTAGTTTTTCTTTTCTATTAGTGTTGTTCTTATGCAACATTTTCAGTCCACAGGTACTGCCCCTTCTCTGATCTAGGGTCCAAGCCTTGCCTGCTTCTTATCCTATGCTATTTTCAAATAATTCTTGCCAGCTCTACGTGAATAGATTGGTGTGATCAAATTGCTACACAGAAATTTCTATAACCTGGGTCTGTTATTCTCTAACAAGTGTCACAGCTGAATCTGTTAAATGACATTAAACAAAATGAATTCAGGCATAAAGACATGATAATCAGATATTAAGGATGGAGAAAAATTACTGCTTTATTTAGAAAGGTGACCCCAATCTTGCGGACAACATTTACAATTTTTTTCCTTCACCTTTAGAATACTTTGCACAGAGAAAAGACATCGCCTTTAAATGCTACGTTATGATTACTCTGAGGTACAAAATTCTACTTGTCTAATTCTGTGTGATTATTTTACTTCAGTGCTTCCATTTTAGCTTCTGATTCCTGGTACTTGCCAGAAAACATTATGGCTGTCTTGCAAGCATCATTGTCATCATCACAGTAATCTCTCTACCTCATACATTTTGACTTGACTCAAACACTCCAGTGCAGATTTCAGAGACAGCAGTATCAGTCTGACTGATTTTGTACTTCCTGCCGGTCAGAGCAGTCTGAGGTCCAAAAAAACAATTATACATTTGAAGTGTCACATGTTTGCCATCTTCTCAATCACTTCACGGAAGTACAGCCACCTTGTGGAAAGATACAATGCCAATGTTTGCTTGTTTATTTCTTTTTGACTTTAGTGGCTTCACATCTATAGACAAGGCCAATTGTCTTTTTTTCTGTTGATCTTTTTGAACCAGAAGCATGACACAGACATAGGAAACAGATTCATTGACACGTTGTCACTATTTTTGGACTGATTTATTTCACTCAACATTTCTGAATTTCTCTTTCAGGTCCCTGAAGCTTAATGTCAAGCTTCTGAAGTTATGTGGCCAAATGACAACGAAACACTATTTTTTCAATGACTAGTAAACCATTTAAGGATTCTTTTGGGATATTTAAATACTATTGGCATTGTCCCAAGGTAGAGCACTTTAAGTCTTATTAAATGAATTAATATTTGTACCTTATCTTTCAATGTTTGTGTACTCTCTGAAATTAATTTTCATTTTCCAGTAACAAGCCAGCCCTATCACTGTGGAGTTATTATGATAGCACAGCTCATTCTCTGTACACCTTCTGGATTCGTGACTCATTTCTTTTATTGTTGTGTATTAGCTTAGATTTTCTCTTTGTTCTAAAGAAAATAAGAAAGCTTTTTTATTGTGTTCAAAATCCATGTGGTTTGCTCTACTATTAAGGTAACACGTATGCACACATACATATACACATACATTGCCTTGCGTGTCAATTAAAAGTAGTTTGTTTCATGGCTATCCACATCAAGCCAATCAAATACCTTAATCTATTTTCTCTGGAATGTTGTCTTTCTCTTAATTTTTTTCCTCTTTCACTTGTCCCTGTGTTGATAGCACTTTACATATTTTTTCTATCTTTCCCTCCCCTGCTGTGATGGTAGCATTGTTTTGAATTCAGTCCCTGACACTCATTTTCAACTTTTAAACCACTGATAAAAGCAATATGCTTGAAAGCGTGTCTTCCAAATGCTGCTAGCAGAAGGCAGGTTAGCATAATTCACTTAGCCATTTTACAAGCAAAATAAACTCGTTCTAAAAAGCTGGGAATTAGGTATATAAGAATATATATTTATTAAACATTTTAAAACTATGTAGGCAACTTTTTCCATTTTTAAGTTCATAGTGCAGAGATTAGGTTTAATTTTAATTGAAGTACTTATCTAATCCAAAATAATTTTATTCCAATGGCATAATAATTTCTGCTATTACTGAATGAATGAAAAAAAGATTAAGCACCTAACTATGTAATGTACTAAATGATGGCATAAAACACAAAAGCAAAGACAGTCTGACCTTAAAGAAGTTACTTTCTAATTGGATGACAATGGATAAAAAAAGGGTGGTAGTTAGGGGTAGTTTTGTGAAGAAGAAGAAGAAGAAGAAGAAGAAGAAGAAGAAGAAGAAGAAGAAGAAGAAGAAGAAGAAGAAGAAGAAGAAGAAGAAGAAGGAGGAGGAGGAGGAGGAGGAGGAGGAGGAGGAGGAGGAGGAGGAAGAGGAGATGAAGACAAAGAAGATGAAGAAGAAAAAGAAAGAAGAAAGAGAATTTACATTTAGCACATTTTAATTAACTAATTAATTAATTAACAATAGCACTTTAAAGTTTGTGAAACATAGTACATTATCTCCTTTGAACCTCAAACACCCTGTGAGGTAGGTGCTATTATTATCCTCATTTTACAGGTGAAGAAACTGATGCTAAAAAAATGATTGTTAGGCCAAGATGGCAACATGAAAACAGGGACTCCCTTGAGCTCTTCCCCAAATCTCTCCAAAAATGTACAAATGGCTCTCAATGAATTCTAGAGCTGCAGAACTCATGAAATGAAAGGGTGAAACAAGTCTCCAGCCTAAGAGGACCTGGACGGGCTCTGGGAAATGTCTATTGCACTGTGCTGGGAGCAGAGTACAGCCCAGCATGGGCCACTCCAGAACAGACCAGGCCAGAGCAGACCTGGCAGAGCAGGCCTCAGGGCATTGAATCACTGGCTGCTATGGTGGTTTCCAGACTTCTAAACCTGTAAGACAACTTAACAGGTCAGTGGGAAAACTGTTGCACCTGGGTGAGAGAAGGGTATGGTCTGGCCCCAGCCCTGGGGCAGTGGAGGTGGCTGCAATGGTGGCTACTTCCAGAGCTTCAGGCCCACAGAGAGTGGGGAGAATTAAGCAGCTGATCAGAGTGGGAGTGCAGGGATCTCTTGCCTGTGCTGAGACAGGGTTCTCTTACTTTGCCCTGCTTGGATCTAGGTCATAGTCCTGGTTGGCAGTCCTTGGGGGAGAAGGAGTGCTGGTGTGGCAAAGTCGTGGTGGCTGTGGAGAGGGAATCCTCCTGGTAGATACACAACCCGAATGAGTACTTGCACGCACAGACCAAGAGAGGAGTATCATGCCACCTCAGAATAAAAGTAGCTCTGGGTGATAGAATGGAGGGCAGACTGGGGAAAGGGGCAATTAGAATGCGTGACATCTTGGGGTGGGGGGGGAGGGTAGAGATGGGGAGAAAATTTGTAACTTAAAATCTTGTGGAAATGAATGTTGAAAACTAAAAATAAATTTATAAAAAAGAAATATGAAAAAAGAAATGTTAGGTTATCATCAATTACATAGTTAATAAGTGTCTGATGTATTATTTGTTTCCAAGTCTAGCATTTTATCCAGTGCTCCACCTACAATGACACCAAATTAATGTGTTCTCAAAAGTACTAAGTTATTTTAACTGATAATTTTAGGAATCCTTCACAAAAAGCTTACTTTGATGCCTTGTTGTGACATGAATATAACTTTGGGTTCTCAAAATATATTTCAATAGAAAGCATACTATAGCTGTTCCTAACAAACTGAAAATACATTAGGTATGGGCTCAATGAAAATTATGTGGACCATCCTACTTTTGTTTGGAGAGCCATATCATTGTAAAAACAATGTTGCTTGAAGCTACTATGGCTGTGCAAGGACAATAACACCAGCATGCTGGAGGGCTGCTAGCACAGGTTCTTTGATCTGCTTTTCTAAGGAAAGTAACTTTAAGGGGTTTGTAATCTCACTTTAATTAAACATGCATATATCATTCGCTTAGTTCAGGGGAAAAGTCAGCACCCTGAACTTTAGAGCAAATACAAAAAGAAATTACAAACAGAGAAAATATAAAAAGAACAAATAACACAAATCAATAGGCAGGCTTCTAGCTGTCTGACCAAAGCTATACATACATAGTTACCGGAGAGAGAAGCACCAGCATTTGCGTTTTCAAAGCCAGGGGGCTCCTTAACGACTACCCAGAGTTTCCACAACAATACTCTTCCAAAGAGTGTGCCCCAAGCAAAATGCTAACCTTAGAGTATATATACACTTCTTCAGGGTCAGAGGGCATCACAACCACTCAACTCAAACCCCTGTGGCCTAGACCTTCCCCTGACTTAAGCAGGTCATCAAAGACTGCTGATTCAATCAAAGACTCTTGACTGAAACAAAAACAAGACTCAAAAGACCTTGATTACTTTAGTGGTAAGAAGAACTCCAAAACAAAAGACAGCAAAAAGTCCCACCCTGCTTGACATTGCAATCATGAGTCAGTAGATAATGAAGTTTCCAATTACTTTACTCCTGAAATTGCCTCCTATGATACCATGAAGGGAAGGAAAGAAGAGGAGGGTAGTGGTAGATAAAATATTCACATTGATGGCATCCAAAATTTCTGTAGTACTGAGAAATTTTATGAATATTGTTGGAAAAAAACAATTACTACTGCAAAAAAAGTAACATATAAACTTTGGAAGAGAAATTGTATCATTGGGCAGAGAAATAGCCACCATTTTTCTAGTACTCATAGAATTCAAAATACACAAAAGACATAAGAAGATACGTGATGCATTGTGTATAGCAGTGAACATTCAATTTAAATCTTAAGTTTGAATCCAGCTTCAGACACTTAGTATATGACCCTGGACAAGTCATTTCACCTCTCTACTCTCCTTTTCCTCATCTATAAAATGGGGTTAATAATTATGCCTACCTCCAGGGTTGTTGTGAAGATAAATGGAGAAAATACTTATGAAATGCTTTGAAAATCTTAAAGTGCTGTATAAATGCTTGTTATTAAAGTTATGAATCCCACTGTTATTAAATTTATTAATAATTTAAATTGAATTTTATTTATTTATTTAGTTAGTTTATTAATTTATTTATTAAATTAAATTAAATTAATTGATAATTAAATATTAAAGTTATGAGTCCCACTAACCAATGGTTTTTGTTTTTTCCAATCCATGCATGAAAAGAATTATATGATCATTTCCTTCCTTGATGACTCCCACCACATCTCAAGATAACCTATTTGACTTTTGGATAGTTTTAGTTTTATTATTTTCCCCATTATACTACATATATTTGACTGTTTACACTCATTTGCAAAGCAAAAATAATAAGACAATCATTTTTCAGACTTGATGAAAGAATCATTTTGTTGTGGTGGGGGCAAGTAGAAATCTATAGGCCTGAATTTTTTGGACAAGTTAAGGATTTTCTGTACACTTGCCCTCCCAATTCTAAGGCACTTTATCATGGCAGACTGAGATAGTAGAGCTCTACTTGATGTTGGTCAACATTATTAAAATTAAGCAAGATTTGCATAATAAATGACTGGCAATCCACTTTGTCCAGAAAACTGAGATGAATAGAAACTCAGTTTAGTAATCTAACAAAACCCTCAAGGATCTCTAGGTAAAAGAATATTTATCCTCTAGCACAATGCTCTACACACACAAAGTACTTTTTTTTTTTTTTTGCTTTTTGGCAGGGCAATTGGGGTTAAGTGACTTGCCTAAGGTCACACAGCAAGTACACATGTCAATGTCTGAGGTTTGATTTGAACTCAGGTCCTCCTGACTCTGGTGCTGTACAAACTGTGCCACCTAGCTGCCCACAATGTACTTAAAAGATGCTTACTGATGTTGATTACAATCAGTAAGTATTGAATAAGAAATTGGAACTCATCAGAAGCACAAAGGGAAACCATCTAAGGGCGAAATTGAAAATAGAGGCAAATATACTTCATTCCAACTCTCCTTTTCTCTTCTAAAAAAAAAAAAACAGGCCTTTTCATCTTTGGAGACCTGTTTTATAAAATGCCAAGTAGACATACATCAATCGTGGTGATAATTTTAGTCATATGCCACTAAAAAGCCTTAAGAGAATAGATTCTTAACCTAGAATCCATAGATCCCTGAGAGACTTATTGATAGATTATTAGATCCAGGAACTTGAATGGGAAAAAAACAATTACATGATCATGTTCACTAAACTCTGACTGAAATTTCACATGTCCTCCAAATACAAATGCAGGCAAAGCAAAATAAAATAAAACAAAACCTTATTCTGAGAAGGAATTCATGGATGTCATTTCAAAACAAATGAACAAAAAGGTTAAGAACTCTTGTTTTAAAGAGATGGATTATTCTTCTTTCTAGTTATGCTACTTTTCTTCTACCTCCTGGATGTCTAGACAATTATTTTAGTTACTTAGTGCCCAAAGATTAGAGGATATTAAGTGGTAGGATCAATTTGGCTAGGTCTGCACAAAGACACAAGACTGAAAATCACTAATCCTGTTATTTGAGTCATCTTGACAGTCCAAATGGATTAACTTTATAGTCAATCTAATTGTGCAGAAATCATTGATCAATAAAAGATTCAACTGAAAAATTGTTCAATTCATTTATCTTTATGTAAGCTCTCTTTACCTATTTTGAACTAAATAACTAATCTTTTAAATTAATTTCCACTCTATTTACTGATCATTTATTTTAAGCTAAATATGTACCCATGGTAAGATGTTACAAAGAGAGGAACATATACCATATATAGCCAAATACTATAGACATACTAGTAGCAGGTAGCTCCTTGAATGTAGGGACCATTTTTATTTTTGTCCTCGTATTTTTTTTTTTTTACTAAGTACAGTGACTGACATACAGGAAGCACTTCATAAAAGCATGTGGAATGGAATGGAATGGAATTTATGAGTCGTATAATTTAATACAGGATGGGAAAGTAAGCGAAGTACAAGGTCAAAAGTCATAGAAAGCTTTTTGCA
>CM053622.1:288151509-288178656 GCA_028646595.1 Phalanger gymnotis | reverse complement strand
GGAAAGACACCATACGAGACCCTGGGGATAGAAAGACAAGAATGAAAATGTTCCACACTGAACAAAGTTTACATTCTACTAGTGGGGAAACAGTTCATTTTCACAAAGCTAAGTGACAATTTAGCCTCACCTATTAGGAAATAGATATTACTTGTTAAATGCAAAGAATTTGCTCATTAAAAAAATAAAAGATTATGGCAAAGCCAAGTATCATCCTTGTGAATGGTATCTAAATTATGACTCAAATCATTTCTCAATCACATAGCTAAGCTAAGTATAAAACACCCTAGCTCTTCAGTTATGGATGCTGGTGCTAGCTGAGTGATGGAGATTTACTCAGTTCAAAAGTGTAATGACGTGCATGTTTATATATTTGTTTAAAACTGAGAGTACACACATATCAATGGTTTGAAATTCAACCTTTGTTTCAGTGGTTGATCTAAGCATTTAAGTGGTTATATTTCAAATTCTTGTTTAAGCATGATCCATGGTGGAAATCATTGACAAGAATAGAAGTTGTCAGCCTATAGCATAGGTGCCACTGAGAGGCTCTTAGGCAAGTATGTTCTATACTTCCCACAGGGCTAACCTATCCCTTTCCTATTCTTTCTTTTCTCATAAATTCTGCCTCATTTCTGAATCTACTTGGTTCCTGCTTTCAACTTCCATACTCTTTTTTTCCCCTTCTCCTTTACCAATGACTTTGGTTTGACAGTATCAATGATTTAGACATAAATGTCAGCTTGCCATGCTACCAGCAATTTGGACTTTAAACAAATTGTTAGAACATTATTAATTTAAATCAATTTTGACAAAATGCTTTGGATAAGTGCAATAAAAGAGTACCCAAATAAATTTCTTATTTTTTTTTAAAATGAAAAGTTATAGATTACATTCATATATAGCATTGAAGGCAATCTAATAGTTTATATCTAATCTTTGTAAGTCAATAGAATTTTAGAAAGCACAATTGTCAGAGTAAAATGTTCCCCTACTACTCTGGATATTTGTAAAGAGGCTTAAGAGCCATCTGGAATGGCTAATTTGACAAATTTCATGCTTTCTCTCAAATTTCTTTTTCCCTTTTCATTGTAATAATCACGGTTTGTCTTTGAAGTTTTCCTTCCCATAGTCTATTGTAACTGCTGCTTAGGATTTCTTTTTTAAAGCTATTTTAAGATTACAATGTTCCATGGATTTTGGACCAGTTTACCTTCTTGGTATAGGAGGCTGCCATTCATAGAGGGACGACAAGCTAACTGGTTTGAGAGGTGCTGGAATATATTGCTGTTATTATTTTAAATGATTAATTTCCCCTGGGCTTTCAATATGCACAAAAGTAGGACCTCATACAAAATAAAGTAAGGCTTATTAGGTATAGGAGTCTAACCAAGCCAACAGTTCATTCTCTTTTTAACCTAGCATTTCTTACTAAATGAGTTTTGAATTCATAGATATTAGGAAAATCCAGGGGCATAGAGTCATGAAAAAGAACAGTAGATTCAGGGTCAGAAGATGTTGGTTTGAATCCTTGCTCTTCAACATATTACTTGTTTGTTATTAGGCAACAAAATTCACCTCTCTAGAACTTGATTATCTCATTTGTTTAAAAAAAAAAGGATTCGACTAGAGGATGACATATGAACAGGTCTTGCTGACATATCAGTCAGTAATGTTAACAAATGAACCTCTGGCATTGCCATTTGGGTTTTTGTTTTGTTTTGTTTTCTCGATCCAAAGGCATTTATTGTCCTAGACAATGAATTGTCTTGGGCAATAATTGTCTTAGGCAATGAATTACCAAGTAGGTTCTGAAGGAAGAAAGGTACTCTGTGAATAATGCAGGAGTTTTTTGATCTGGGGAAGACAACAACCCTAGGATCCATATCAGGAGATAGGTTTCCTTTCTCCTATTCCTCCAGTACTGAGGATTGGCCTGATTTGCTTTCCTATATCATATAAAAAGCTGCTTCCCCAAAAGGATCCAAAATAAAGTCACTCTAAATGTTAAATGACTAGTAGAATTTACAGATATTTCCCATCATTCTTGGGAGTATTTTCATTATAACAGTCCAAAAAAAAGACTTTTCTAAAGCTATGCAACTACAATTTTAGGACTTCAAATCCCATCCAATTTGAGGGAAAGTTAGTGAGATCTCCCAGAATCCCTGATTATCCATTATAGGTAGTCTCTTATTCTTTACTAATTATGAAATTGATCATGACTGAAAAGTTAAAGGAGTATTGCAAATGTGCTCTACGAGAATGCTTCATATAATATTGGGCTCTCCAATATGAAAAGGGAGTATTTTTCATTCCTCTATACATTTCTTCATTTTTTCATTCCTTTTCAAATATGAAAAGGAGCTGTTTTGCATTCCTCTTTAGCAAAAAGTCAGCAAACTGTAGCCAAATCCAACCTGTCACCTG
Source organism: Phalanger gymnotis (assembly GCA_028646595.1). Taxonomy (NCBI): domain Eukaryota; kingdom Metazoa; phylum Chordata; class Mammalia; order Diprotodontia; family Phalangeridae; genus Phalanger; species Phalanger gymnotis. Next base: position 288,176,226 of record CM053622.1, on the reverse strand, counting down.
CCTTTGATTCTTTTTATTTTACATTTTTAAATAAAATATTATTTGAGTTCGCCATGCTCATTCATTTACACATTGTCTATGGCTACTTTCCTGTTATAATGGCAGAGCTGAGTAGTTGATTCAATATGGGGTACTCCCATATTTTGGTACTGCTAAAATGCAGTGATACAGTTATAATTCGAAAGCATTTCCAGTGCCCTATGTATCACTGAATTATAACATTTAATGTTTTTTACATTTTTAAGGTTTTATTTTTTTTTATAAGCAGGCCATACCAATTATTGCCAAATCAAGAAAAACGAAAGAGGAAAAAAAGTTTTATTGTGATTTTTTGGGCTCAGAATTGTGACTACAATTTTTTTTCTGAATGAGAACCACATTCAACCACTATTAAACCACTATTAACAAACAATGAATGGTTTTGGAAATTAAGTTTTGCTGGAGATTTGAAAATATTTCTTAATGATTCCAACCTAAAGTTACAAGGCAAAGCATAGTAGTAGTTATATACAAAAGTTATCCTGCAGTAAAGTCAACTCCACAACAAATAATGCTATGTTAATAACAAGTAATGTCAACTACTTTATAAGCTTTCCATGATGTTAAAAGTTAAAAAAAATAAGCAAGATCTTCTTTCCCACATGAATTTGTAGCAGATACATTTTTTTTTTCTGAGCTACAATTCCAACAGTGTTTTCCAGGCCTCAGTACAAATGCAAAAGTATTTTTCCTATTTTAAAATCTATTAAACGACATAATTAAAGAGCTTGCATCTAAGTTTAAATTAGAAGTGGCATATATAAAATGAAATACCATGCTGAAAGGCAAAAAACCAAGAGGAGACTCTAAAATAATTCTATAAATGCTTTCCAAATAGTGAATATGCACCATTATAATCAGAAATCTGATGATCAGTTTCAGGATTTGGTAGTATCTACCTATGTGAAGATAGGTTTTCAAAGATGAAATATATGGTACATTTAAGTTATTAAATTTCTTCTTTCCTTTATTACATCTGGAGTTAGGTTCGAACTCAGATCTTTTTGACTCCAAGCCTGATGCTCTATCCACTGTGCCACGTAGGTGGGTACTCCTCTGTATCTCTTTTTTAATGGAAATAACCTGCCTCACCTACCTACTTTTGCTGGCATCTCATTTCCCAAGGTGTTTGGGTTGATTTCCTTACGAAATGTTTTGAAAAGAAAAACAGAAATAAACAACAAGTCTGTATTTCAGGTCCTTTGTGAAGAATTTTTTTCAAAAGATTGGGAGGCAAAGGAACAATGTGAACCCTAGCTCTGCTACATACTTTCTAGGCAACTTTGGCTAAGTCTTATAATTCAACTAACTACCCAGGAAGTATTTATTAATTGCCTGCTAAGTACCAGGCACTCTGCTTGGAGATGAAGATACAAGTACAAAGAGTGAAACAATCCCAACTCACAGTTTGTTTTATTTTCTAATAGGTTTCCCTCAGCTTTCCTATATGAAAAATGAAGAGTTGGAGTAGACAATATCTAAGGTCTCTCTTAGCTCTAAATCTATGATCCTATCACAGATACTGTAATACCCTCAACAATTCCCCTGTAGGACCCCAAATTTGTGATTCAAACCAACTCCTTTCACATAAAAATGAGTGGTCTTTTAATTTTCCCCTCACTCAGTTTCCTCAAGTATACCACATCTTCTTGATACCAATAACAGTGTTAATAATAATAATACTTAAAATATCTATAGTTTCCCCCCCATGTGAGGATAATCAGGGACATACTCAAATCATCTGGTATCCATTCTTGAGAACTGATTATTAAATTTTCAGTGGGAGCAGGTACACCTTGGAAACTGGCAAACACTACATCTCAGGAAGGACAGTGAGGTGGTACGATGGAGAGAATGCTGCATTTGAAGTCAGAAAGCCTCATCTTTATGAGTTCAAATATGATGTCAGACACCTTTACCGGCTGTGTGACCCTGGAAAATTCACTTAACCCTGTTTGCCTCAGTTCCTTCATCTATAAAATCAGTTGGAGAAGGAAATGGCAAACTACTCCAGTATCTTTGCCAAGAAAACCCCAAATGGGGTTATGGAGAGTCAAGAAAAGACTGACAAATGACTGAACATATCAAGACTTGATTAATTGTTATGATGATTGTCTAGACATAAAAAAATGATGGGGAGAATGTTATTAAAGTACTTTAACTTAAAAATGTATCATGCATACTATTTTTTTCTTTGGAGACCCAGTTGTCAAACATTTAGAAGCACATCCCAGACATGCCTGTCCACCATTGCAGATCCTAATTCTTCTTTTAGTTGGCATTCTTTTTAAATCCTAGGTCCAAAAAAAATTAAAACGCTGGTTGGCCAGCCTGATCCATGAGCCTTTCAGAACTTAACTGGGCTTCTTCTTGGATGATAACTGAAGAGAGCTTCGCCAAAGATCAGCGGAGCTAATTTCCCATTGGAATAGTCTTTGAGGACCCAAGGCTCCCTTTATGCTATAATGAAATATTGGAGGACTCTGACGCAGGAATACTGAGAACATTAAAACATCCCTACCCCAGCATAATTTTTTTTTTTTACTTTTCAATGTGTCTCCAACATATAAAGTTCCCCTTAAAATGAAATAACTTTGTTATTCCCATTTTAGAGACGATAGAATAGAGGCTCAAAGAGGTTCAGAATTATCCAGGTTCACATGATCAGCTGACATCACAGTTGGGACCAGAATTTGCATTTTGAGAATGAAGGCCCAAGATCCCTACTGGAACTGTCTGTGCAATACTTCCATGAAAAAAGTAGCTTTAGCCTAATCCTAATGAGTAGCCGGTTGTCTCAGTAGATAGGGTACCAGGCCTGGAATCAAGAAGACCTGAGTTCAAATCTGGACTGTGTAACCCTGGGCAAATCACTTAATTCTCTTTGACTCAGTTTCCTCATCTACACAAAGATTTATTAACCCCAAACTGTAGTTTATTAAAGTGTATTTGACATTTTCTTTGTTCAAGATTCCTATAAATGTGACTGTTAATTTTCTTCTGGTAGATAGGTCATGGGGGCAGGAGGGAAGGACTATGTGCACTTAGACTTGTCTCTCTGTAAGCTACAAATAACAGTGTTTTCATTTTACATCTCTGGTGTGCTCCCCCTTCTTTCCTTTGACAGTGGCACCACTGTAATGCAGGCCCTTGTCACCTCACACCTATACAATTGCAGTAGCCAGCTAGTAGATCTATCAGTCTCAAGTCTCTCTCCACTCCAATCCATCTACCATTCAATCATCAAATGAATTTTCCTATAATGTAGGTCTGATCATGTCACTCTTCTGCTCAATAAACTAGAGTGGCTCCCTATCACCCCATTTCATTTTGGATCAAATGCAAATTCTTCTATCTGGCATTCAAAGCCTTTCATAACCTAGCCCCTCCTACCTTTCCATTCTCCTTCCAACTTACTCCCAGACATGTATTTTTTAATCCAGTGACACTAGCCTCCTTGCTCTTCTACAAGCAAGATTCTCCATCTTGTGTCTACAGGCCTTTTCCCTGGTTGTATGCCATCACTGGATTGCTGTACCTCCTCATCTCTATTGACTTCTCTGGCTTCCTTTAAATACCAACTAAAACCCATCATTGACTGGAAGCCTTACTCAACCCCTCGGTTAAATATTTCATGTTCATTCTGTACAGACCTTGCTTCGTATATATTTGCATGTTGTCCATCCTGTTCAAACATATGCTCCTTAAATGCAAAGCTTGTCTTTTGCCCCATTTTTGTATTCCCAGCAATTAGCTCGGTGCCTGGCATATGATAAATTAGACCAATGCCTCAACCTTAATAAATGTTTCTTTACTGATTGATTGATTATTTTGAACAATGCTAAAGTGCTTAAAATTGTTTCTGGACACTGGTGCCTAAAATTCAAATTGTGGCATTAATATTTTTTTCTCATTGACATGAGTGTGGAATAAAACATCACACAGATAAGTAAATACAAAGTAATTTCAAAATAATGAGGGTACTAAAAATTTGGAAAATTTGGAAATTCTTCCTATTAAAAAGTCAGCAAAAACCTAGACCTTGAAGGAAGCTAAGAATTCTTAAAGTAAAAGGTAAGGAGGGAATGCATTTCAAACAAGAAGATCCTTGTGGAGAGAAATGGATATGGAATAGAACATGTCAAGTTTGGGAAAGAGTTTGTAGATTAATTTGACTTAATTCTGTTGCTTTCAGGAGATGAGTCTTTAAAACTATGTGGAAGGTACAGTATAGAAGGCATGAAACTGATGGCCTAAGGCTTTTCTATTTTATATCTGAGACAATAGAGAGCCACTGAAGATTTTTCACTAACCAGGGATGAAGTCAGATGTTTATTTTAGGAATATTCATTTGGTAGCCAAGTGGAGAGAGGAGAGATGGTGATTGAAGTTAGATGATAAAATAGATAGAGCACCAGACCTGGATTCTAGAAAATATGAGTTCAAATTCAGCCTCAGATAGTTACTAGCTGTGTGACCTTGGGCAATTTACTTGAACTCTGTTTGTCTCTGTTTCTTCATTTGTTAAATGTGGATAATAATAGAACCAAGTAGGGTCAAATAAGACAAAAATTATAAAGTACTTAGCATAGTACCTGGCATGTAGTAAATGCTATATAAATGTTAAGTTATTACAAATTAATTATTGTTAATTAAAAAAATTAAATAATTACTATTATTATATTCTATCTGATAGTGTTTTGCAATGCTTAAATGAGATAATGGATTCAAAGTGATTTTCCATGGTAACACACTATAAAATACTATTTTGTTACAGAAGGGACTTTATATCTCATCTCTTCCAATCATCTCATTTTATAGATAAGGAACCTCAAGGCCTACAGAGGTAAATTAAAGGTAAACCTCTAAAACTTATCCCTATAGCTTTAGTGTCTAAAGATTTTTCCCCCACATTAAATTTAACCTTCTGAAATCATTGTATTTGACTAGCAATTTGAGATATCAAAAAGAAGTTCTTTTATAATAAACTAGGAAAATATTCTGAAATTATAACTGTAGATGGAGGCTTTGAATTAAGAACACAGTTAAGGTAAGGATGAAGCAATTGCTTTATTCTGAGATTTTCCTGAGCATGTGGTGATTGTGTGTGTGTCTCTGTGTGTGTATGTGTGTGTATGTGTATGTGCATGGTAAGTATGTATTTGAATGTATTAGAAGGGGGGAGTTTCATGAGTTTTGAAATGTTTATTTGAATGCTTCCACATAAAGTTCATAGAGCAGCATAAAGCTTATACATATGTTTTCAATCTCTATAAAATGGTAGTAGAGAATTTAAGAATATATGATCTTCTGAAATGACTTGCTTTGCTATTTTCATTTAAGCCAAAAGATAAATATTAAGTATCTCTTTAATATTTCATCATTTTAAAGTTTGATTTGAAATAAAATTCTAGAAATATCTCAAAATAAAAAATGAATCTATTTTACAAAGTTAGGATATTGATAATTCACGGGTTGTTGGGTTTTTTTCAGAATAGCAAATCTTTTCTAATGTGGTTTTGAGAGTGAATTTTTTTTCCTGAGGGAGAGAGAGATCAAGTTTACATTAGACCCAGTATACATTGCTAGATCAGTTTTCTTTCAGTTTGCTCAGTACAAAGGTGGTTGGTAAATCAAGGTCAAAATTCAGGCACTTTCTCAGCAATCAATATGATGTGGGGGTTACATACATGCTGAATTCACACAGAGAAATTAACCTCTGTGATAGGCTCAGCATGGATTTTTCATGAAACAGCTCAAGTTATACCTTAATCCCTCACAAAAAAATGCAACCTGAGATTGTCATTTGTCATTTTGTGTGGCAGAGCTACAAGTGACATAAAGGTCTTCTGGCAAAATTTATCTTGGTAACATACAGTTGATTAGCTAGCAAGTTGCCAAGGGTGTCAATAAAGTTATGATGTTATGTCCCTGACCTTGCCCCAGCTGGGCAAAAGGCTGGTGGGCTTTTCCCCCTTTTGCTCTTGATCTGCATGTGCCATTATTTTAAAATATAGTCGGCAACCTGACACAAAGGGCACACTTGTAAATCAGGTTGTTGATCAGTAATTTTGATAGCCATCCCAAGCAGGACTGAACCTTTACAGACTTCACATCTGTGTAAACACAATGAAAATATAAGGATAGAGCATTTTAACTGAATCTTTAATAGCTATCACCTTCAATAATCAAAGTCTTTATGAAGCACAGCTTTCTAGTTGCTTTATGGCCAGTGGTGGGAATGTGCTGGCTTCTGTCTCTTCTCTCATCAAAGTATGTGGTATCATACAGAACTGTAGAAAAATACAATATTTCTATATGAGAAACAAATTGACACCTACTTAAGTCAGGGTGTTTGAATAAGTAATTACTCTAACTAGTATGCTCATGAGATAATGCTATCCTTTGGTTGAGTTACTTTTAAAAATGTACCAGGATTATTAAGAGTAACTTGCATAGGTTTGTATGATGGCTGAGTTTACACAAGCTTATCCAGATTTAGATAAATATTAAAAAAAAATCACTGTCACCTAAGAATTTGACACCTTAAAGATTAAATCTAAGAATGTAACTCAGACTTTTATTATTAGGATGAACGAGTTTGTTTTAAAAGATTTTATAATATCAATTTTTTGCATTTTGTATTTATTCTAGCTAATCTAGATAAGCTTTTATCTTCCCTATTTACAAAGATGGTAATTACTTCATGATGTTTAAAAAACTATATATGTACATGAAAAGAATATGTAAAAAAAGAAAAAAATATGTAAAATATGGGTGTGCATGTGTGTGTATGCTCAGGGTGTGTTGCTAGCGTTTATATTTCTTTTCAGTTATGTTTTATTCCTTTCATACATATTTAAATTTAACTTAAGGTTAAATAACTAACTCTGGCTCTTTCTGGGTTTTGATTTTATTGTATACAAAAGGAAGAAATTCTTAGTATCACAGGATAATAGACTTAGTTCTGGAAAAGCCCTTAAGACTTTTCTGCCTCAGTACCTTATTTTACAGATGAGGAAAGTGAGGCCCAGAAAATTTAAGTAGCTTTTATTGGACAAGTCAAACTCTTAGGATCCTTTCTCTTCAAAACCTTTGAATTTATATGCAATGTACTGTGCTAGGTACTATGTGTGATCCAAAGGGTATTTCATTTGTTTGCTTATTTCTTAAATATATGTACCTTTGGAGAGAAAGTTCAGCCATGATTTGCAGCAAAAAAACAGTGAATCCTTAGAACACAGGTTTTGGTACTTGGATAGTTTTCAGGGTGGGGGAAGTGTGGGGAAAAAGCATCATTTATTTTTGCTAAACTCTAATTGAAATTTAGCATTACATGCAATTAAATTATTCTGGGAAGGGGTCCATAGACTTCTCCATGCTTTAAAATTTGTAAATGACACAAACAAGATTAAGCTCTCCTACTACAATAGCCATCCCATAGAGCAAAAGCACAGAGTTCCCCTGGAAATTCTGGGAACTCTTAAGTTCAAGGTGACATATTGTTTGGACTTTCAGGGATGGTAAATTTCCTGGTTGGTGGACCATCACTGAAAGGACTTTTCGGGCTCTTTAGAATGACGTGATAAACTCTGAATGATTCCTTGGTCATTCCCTTCTGCTGTAACAGTAGAAAGGAGGCAAGCTGAGATATTTGATAAACAAAGTGGCCTCTGGCTTGTAGTCTTCTTTGTCTGCAGATTTCTAATAGACAAAGTGTTATTTCAGCAGAGTGCAGATGTATAGCCCTTCCTTACTCTGACATAGAATTATTTGGATTCCCAAATAAAGAGTGAATTCAATTATTTGGGCTTCTACCAGGGCCCCCTGTCATTTGCCTCACTATACATTTCCTTCGTTTAACATTGACATAAAAAATCATAATCTTAAAAGTTCTGTGAGTGATGGTGCGAAGCATCAGGGTTCCCTGGAGTGATTGTGATTGTCTTCCAGGAACAGAAGGAGCAAAAATGAACTGGGAAGAGTTATCATCAAAGAGAGAATGGTCACTGGAAAGAAGATCAACCTTGGCATTTGATCAGACTATTCTCAGTGGAGGCAAAAACCTAATTTTACTAGCATTGCAAAAACTGTGTATGTTCTAGCAAAGCTTAACTATTAACCTCTCAACTAATTGGAATAGTAATGATATTACTGCTGGATTCTATTCTAATAATTCTTTAATGTATGCTGGATTTTTAAAATTATGTTATGTTTCTTTTTCAAACAGCAATAAACCTGTTCTGTATTTGATTCAAATTTGTATACTAAGCACCTTTTTTGCCCTCTCCATACTAGAAATTTAGAGAAACTTTACAGTAGAGCCAAAGGTAATGTAACTGTAATTACCAACTTTCCTTGGGAAACCAAAGAAAGGTGAAAAGCCAATTAATATGAGACTTGGAAAGCCTACTTTCCCTACTAAGAAGTAAGAGTTTTCTCAAATCTTATCCCTGGACAAATTGACAGTACTGGTAAAGGACAAAGATAAGTTCAAATTGACACCCATTACAACCTGAGCAGAGGGGTGTTTAATCAACATGATGAATCTGCATAGTGAATAGAACTTTAGACTTGGAGTCAGGAAGATCTGAGTTCAAAATTTGCCTCACACCTTACTAGTATTGTTAATTTGGAGAAGGTGCTTAACTTCTGTCTGCCTCAGTTTCCTAAACTGTGAAATGTGGATAATAAAAATACCTGTCTCATAGGGTAACCACATTATTGTGAGTTTCAACTGATTTAAAATGTGTGAAGCACTTCCTTAAATGGCTATATAAAATGATTATTATTGTTATTTTTTTTTGCTTTTATTTAAGTCAAATATTCACTATTTTTGCACTAATGTCACTAATTCATGTAATTTAAATATCCGAATATGACTTTTGGCTTTGTTATACTTTCAATAATGAAAGCCTTTACATTCCGGCCCAATTTAATTATTAATTTTCTTCTAACTTCTGCATGTACTCTTCTACCTCTATGAATTTTGGCAGGCCAGTCCCTATATCTGGTATGAACTCCTTCATCATCTCTGCTTATTGAAATCTCATTACTCCTTCAAGATCCAGTTCAGGAATGGCTTCCTTAAGAAAACCTCATGTGATCTAATTAGTTGAAAAATCTTCCTCAAATATGGAGAATTTCTGGAAAAAAATTATTTAGATCTCTCCTTTTCCAGTGTAATTGGCTATCATTTTTATGTCTAACAGTTTAATACAGAAAGGGGAATAAAGTACTTTTGGTAAAAAAAAAAAAAGTAAAATATTTTACCTATGATAGATGAACATTGTAATACCTGAAAGGAATGGGAAAAGAATTTTGGTTTAATAAAAGCTTCCAGAATAGTTGGTTGGAGAAATAATTTCAGATGGGATTTGAACAATTTGGGACAGAAAATAAATGGTGACAAAATATGATGGCTTAAACCAGTATTCGAAAGACATATGATAATGCCTTATCTGTATATCAATAGTTTGGTTGCATGAAAGGAAAAAAAAGAGATTTTATTTATTTAAAAAAACTGGAAAAATTGAGAAAGAAGGAGAAATTTCCAGGTAAATGAAATAGAGAAGCATATTGAAAACAAGTGCCTCAGGACATTATGTACACTTAAATATAGTTGTTTCAAGATTTTAAATGATAAAACTAAAAAAAATGAGAGAGGCAATATAAATACTTCAAGAATAGGGTATAATTTTAAAAGGACTTTCAATTTCACAAGGGAAATGTGGTAAGTTGTTACCATTTTAGTTGAATTTTGAGTCATTGAAATCAGGAGCCTTAGATTTAAGCCATTAGGAGATATAAGGCATAAGAAAAAAAGATTGAGGCTACCGGGGTAAAGAACCTCAGAGAAGAGGGTGGGGGAGGCATCAAGGGGAGAGTGATGGGAAAAGCAACTCTGCCCAACTGTGTTTGGAAAGTTCAACAGCAGGAACAGTCAACAGATAGAAGGTATCAGCTAAGTGATTAGTTGTTGGTGTGTGTGTGTGTGTGTGTGTGTGTGTGTGTGTGTGTGTGTGTGTTAGCCTCATTGGACAAGAGCTCAGTTCGATATATTAGTTCTTCATTCTTGGTTTTTTAACACTTACTAAAGTTTAAGGGAAGTGAAGGCTTTCAGAAGTACAGGTTACTCTTTGCTGCCTGCTTTGGTTTGGGGTGGGAGGGAAAAGGTGAAAGAAGAGGAAGAGATTTATTGTTGCTCCTTTGCTGTGCAAGGAGAGCTGCCTAGACTGGTTAACTTCACAGGGAGAGTCAACCTGAGTCGTTTGTTAAGACCTCTGTTAAGTTTGTATCTTGGAGAATGAAGAACTGTTTTCTATTGGCCTGGAAATAGCCAGCCTGCTGAATTTCCCAATTCTTCAGGTTAAAGGGAACTGCTATCCAAATCAAGTGGTAGCGCTTTCCAACACTTTTAATGTAAATTTAAGGTGAAAAAAAAAACTTGTAAATGATCCATCAGTCTGAAAACAGAAGAGATTTTACCTTAAGTAGAAAGGTGAGATTAAGGAGACAAGCAGTTAGGAAACAAGGTTTGTGCAGGGAAAGTGCTTCTGAATTAACTAATGATACCAAAGCCTCTGATCCAGATTAATGAGTTATGTAAGTTTTGCTCCTGTACATACTTTCCTGCTAGTTGCTTGTAAGTGCATACACACCCTCATTCACAGATACTAAGTGTCTTGATAGGCCAGTGTTTATTTCTATTTACATTCTTCCTCCCAATTTTGTTCCCTAACCAGCTCATTACTGTAATTAGTCTCTTTTTATTCATTGTCACTGCCCAAAAAACACTATAAGGCAAATAGACGTTAAAAGAACTAATGATACCCAAGTTTAAGGAGAAAAGACAATTTGAAAAGATAAAATAAAGAGATTTTCTAATATTATAGTAATAGAATGGAATGGAAGTGTGTACCTTTTATTCCTGAACTACCTGCACTCCAAATACCTTTGTTAATTATTGGCATGCTTTCCAATGAATGTCTTAGGCATTCTAGCCATCTTAGACAGACTGTTAAGTTGATATCAGTGGATTTTAAATTTGATAGCATGCTAACAAGACTAATAAAGGGAATTCTGTTTGAATTAATTTAATACATTGTTCAGGGAATTATCAGACATTTAATGTCTGCTTGGTAAGTGATGGAGAAAGACACTTAAAATTAACTATGCGAATTTTTATAACATTCAGAGAAAAAAATTGTATCATTGTGGCTAGGTAACAACCCTGGGAGGCTTATACATTTCATGCTTGATTTAAAAACGTTTAAAGGTATTTTGCCTTTTAATACCATATCATTTATATGGAAGGGAAACAATATTTTTAAATAAATCACCGAATACTAGAATTTTTGTAAAAAGACTATAAGGAATCATTTAGCTTGTTCCCCTATTAAAAAAAAATCATCCTATCAACATTAGAATTCATAGCACTATTCCTCCTCTGATCATTTTCCCCATTAAATCACCAAATGAAGGTAATACATATGATTTTACCTGATGGATCTATTTATTTCAGTTTAATTGTTTCTTCAATTTATATTGGTTATATGCCCTTTACATGAAAGTATTAAGCTAGGCCATGGAAGGAAATGACAAAAATAATAATAATAATAAAGGGTTTCTCCTTGGAGTTGAAGATTTGAAACTACTAGAGGTATTGGCATGCATAAAGGTAAATATAATGTAAATTTGGCTATGGGGGCATAGGGAAGAGTCAAACTAATTGACCTAGGATAATTTTAGGAAGCAGAAACCACTTTTAACTGGTGCAATGGGTACAACTTTTGAAAGGAATTTTGCACCTGAGATGACCCTTGAAAGAGGAGAACAATGCTGCATGACAATACTAAAGAGGGAGATAATTTCAGACATTGAATGTTCAAAAAATTTTAGTCAGAATATTGCATACTAGGTTAGTGAAATAGCAACCTGGAGAAATCAACTGTGTAAAGGGTTATAATAATGAAATAAGGCTGGAAAGCCAGGGTAGAAATGGTATCAAATTGTAGAATAACTTAAATGCAATTTACAGACTTTGAGTTATACCCTTTTGCCAAAAGGCAGCCACTGATGGATTCTGAGCAGATCAGTGACACATATCATAGATTTCTCAATTTAGAGCTAGATAGGAAATAGTCCAAGCCTTTCATTTTATATTTGAGGAAACTGTGACCCAGAGACCACTTGACTTGGCCAGGTTCAAATGACTATTATAAGTATTGAGACAGGATTTACATCTAGGTCTCCTTATCTTCAAATTCAGTTTCCTTTCCATTTTGTTACACTATCATTATGGTACAAAAAGATTATTTTGGCAGCTATAGGAAGGATTTTAGGTAGAGACATCAATTAGATATCTATTATAGAATCCAGGTGAGAGATAATTAGAACCTTAACTAGGATTGTAACCAAGTGAATAGAGAATAAGCAATGGTCGTGAATGGACAGCAAGCAATGAAAGTGTGATACTTTATTTTTATTTTTCACATATTTTTTCATTTAATTAAATATTTGCCTATTATAGATTAAAAATTTAATATTCATTTGAAAACTTTTGCATTCCAAATTCTCCACCTGGTTGGTCGGTTGGTTGTTGTCCTTCATTCTTGAAGAGGACCAAGTTAACATCACTATGCTTGAGTCAAGATTCAAAGTGTCCGACTGCAACTGATTGGGGCAGCATGAGCTTGGAGTGCTCTACCACAGGTTGGGCACAAATAATGAACATTTGGGGTGGATACTCCAAACTTGTACATCCTGCATATCTTCTCACAGAGCACAGCACCTTCTCTGATGTGGTCATGCCATGCTGAGCGGCCCTGCGCCAATGTCTCACATATCACACCTACCCTCCTGCCAATCCTCTACCCCTTGAGAAGGCAAACAATATATTGATTAAACATGTAACATGATGTAAAATATATTTACATATTAGCCATGTTGCCAAAGAAAATACATATACAAAAAAATTAGAAAAATCAAGAAAATGAAAAATGTATGCTTCAGTTTGCACTCAGAGTTCATCCATTTTCTCTCTAGAGGTGGATAGAATTTTTCATCCTGGGTCCTTTGGAATTGTCTTGGATCATTCTCTTGATCAGAGTAGCTAGGTCTGAGTTGATCATTGTTACAATATTGCTGTTCCTGTGTACAGTGGTCTGCTCACTTCACTTTGTGTGAAGTCATACAAGATTTCCCAGGTTTATTTGATACCATCCTGCTTGACATTTCCTATAGCAGAGTAGTATTCTATTACAAACATATAACAATTGTTTTTGCTATTACCTCATTGATGGGCTTTAGCTCAATTTTCAATTTTTTTACCACCAGGAAAAGATCTGCTATAAATATTTTTTGTACAAATATGTTCTTTTCCCATCCTACCCCCTTTCATCACTTTGGGAAATAGACCTAGTAGTAGTATTGCTGGCTCAAAGGGTATGCATGGTTTTGTAGCCCTTTGGGAATAGTTGCAAATTATTTCCCAGAATGTTTGAACTAGTTCACGACTCCACCAACAATGCATTAGTGCTTTAGATTTCACATATCCCCTCCAATAGTTGTCATTTTCTTCTTTGGTTATTTTAGCCAATCTGAAGTATGAGGTAGTATCTCAGAGTCTTTCAATTTGCATTTTTCTAATCAATAGTGATTCAAAGCATTTTAAAAATAACTATAGATAGCTTTTGTTTCTTCTGAAAAATTGCTAAATTTTGTGTGATCCTGACTGTGGCCCCATGATATTTGAATTTTTTTTTTGTTGTTTATAATATTTTCTCTTTGAACTGGGAGCTTGGGAATGTGGCTGTAATATTCCTGGGAGTGTTTCTTTTGGGGTCTTCAGGTACTGATTGGTGGATTCTTTCAGTTTCTATTTTAACCTTTAGATCTAAGATATCTGTGCCATTTTCCTTGATGATTTCTTGAAATATAAGGTCCAGGGTCATATTTTTATTATCTCTTTCAGGTAGTATAATCTGTTTTCTGGGTCAATTGTTTTTTCCAATGAAATGCTTCACATTTTATTATATTTTTTCTTTCTTTTGATTTAGTTTTATTGTTTTTCAAAGTTTCATGGAGTTATTAGCTTCAAATTGTACAATTTTAACTTTTAAGGAATGGCTTTTTTAATGAGCTTTTGTACATCTTTTTCCATTTCAAAAATATTTTTCTTCAGTGAATTTTTGTGTTCACTCTTATTTGAATCAGTTCAAAGAGGGAAAAAAAAATATGTGTTTTAAAAGGTTGTAAATCTAATTGCACTCTAACTCAGCAAGAGATCACAGAAAAGAGGAAAGAAATTATCCATACAAAAATCTTTATAACAGTTCTTTTTGTGCTGGCAAAGAATTTGGATTTGCAGGAATGCCCATGGGTTGGAAAATGGCTGAACAAGTTGTGGTAAATGATTGTGATGGAATATCACTGTGCTGTAAGAAATGATGAGCAGAATGCTTTTAGAAAAATCTGGGAAGTCTCGCATGAATTAACAAAAAGTGATATGAGCAGAATCAGAAGAACGCTGTACACAGTAACAGCAATATTGTACTGATTTTATCTGTGAAAGACTTTAGATACTCTGATTAAGGCAATGATAGAGGAAAATTCCAATAGACCTATGAAGAAAAATGCTATCCATCTGCAGAGAGAGAGCTGATGAGCTCTAAGTACATATTGAAGCATACTTTTTCACTTTTATTGTTTGTTTGTTTCTTTGTTCTTGCAACATGGTTAATATGGAAATGTTTTGCATGACTTCACATACATAATTGATATTATATCGCTTGCCCTCTCAAGAGATGGGAAAGGGACAGGAGGGAGGGAAAGAATTTGGAACTCAAATTTTTTAATGTTAATTTTATATGTACATATGTACATACATACATTCATTATATGTAACTGGAAATAATTAATGCAATAAATAAAAAACATATTTAAAAATCTTTTCAGTCTAGTCTCTCCTTTTTTGTCTTGGTGTCTTCTTATTGGATCCTAATTTTTATTCCACTGGGAAGTTAAGAGGAAGAAAGAAAAAAGGAAAAGGAAGGGAAGGGAAAGGAAGAGAAGGGGAGGGGAGAGAATTGATGTTTTTTTGGCCCCAAATTCTCTCCTTCTATTTATCCAAACTTAGACTGATAGTCAATGTACTCCATAATTTGACTTCAACTCACCTTTCAAGGGCATACCCATGTATATGTCTACCACTCCAGCTAAACTGTCGTTGTTGTTCATGCTTCATTTTTGAAGAGGACCAATGACGTTATGATGTTGAGGTAAAATAGTGAATGATCCATGATGTCTTGACTTGAGTGTGAATCGGGTTTTCGTGAGACAGAGTTGTACAAAATCATCAGCCTCGCTCTTCCAGAGCAAACAAAGTCCAGTAGCAGGACAAGAATCAAGATGACTGGTGATGACTCAGGATGCAGTGGTTGACCTTCATGTCTGTACTATCTGACCAAGCTCTAAGCTCCAAAGTTCCTGCTTCAGCCATCTTTATAGCTGTTGGAACAAATTATTCTCATCCATCTATGTGGCTAGAGGAAGTTTCTTCATGCTGGAAGCAGAAATTCTTCTAAGTCATCAATGGAATTGAGGCCTGCTGGTTACCTTCAACCTGGTTTAGACCATCTGATGAGATAGTTTTAGTTGGGTATGGCCACTGAGCATATTATAGCATCTTGGAGCCACAAGTGAGAGTTGGGTGACAGGTGGATACCCAAAATGGATGAGCGTCCCTGAAAAGGGCTTGGCAAGGTCTCACACCAGAGACGCTAGTCCTCCCTGAACACCCCGTACTGCCCAAGCTAAACCATAGTAATCTTTTAACAATGTTAAGTCAGACAAAGCCTCTGAATTTCAGGGGTGAGCAGGAAGCTATTGTACCCACTTGCTATGGTTTTCTCTTCGATGTTGGGGCTACTTCAGACAGCCCATTTAAACAGTGAAGTGACTCAAGGATTACTAATTTATTTGGGACTGACCCCTCACCATTCATTTGCATATATGTATATGTGTGTGAATAAACACATACATACGCTCACAGGGCAACTACTGTGAACAAAGACATGCAATAAGATAGGTAGGGCACATTTCAATGAAATAACATAAATGTGCTAGTTTGAGAAACTTGGGTGTTTTTCCTCTTCCCTGTCTGTACGTGCTGCTGCTGTCTAGCCTGCTTTGGAAACAAATCTAGAAGGGCATGAACAAAGTCTACATAAGTCTCTCTCTCTCTCTCTCTCTCTCTCTCTCTCTCTCTCTTTCTGTCTATATATAGATCTATCTATGTATATAGATAGATCTATATATAGATCTATAGATATACACACATATATACATACACACATGTATATATATATACACATACACATACATACATACAGACAGACATAGATATCTATATCCATAGCCATACCCGAATCTATATCTATATAACTATGTCAGTGTCAGTGTCTAAGTGCATATATATGAGTATATGCATATATGGCTATGTATATGTATGCATACATGAAATACATGAATATGTATATCCACACGTACACACACATATAAGAATATTGTATTGCGTGCATGCACATGCTTGTGTGTATATGTATATGATGTATTTATGGTCATGTGGCTAAGTTGATCTAGGGACATGGGCTCACTAACACTGGGGAGTTGGTCTCTAATGATTCTGTGACTGAGCTCCCTCAGAAAATGACCAGATGATAAGTAATTTCTGAATCAAACTCTTTGCTTTTTCCCCTTCAAGCCATGACCAATAGGGGCTATAAACATGACACATTAAAAAATACGCAGAAGTGTAATGTCAATTCTAGAGAATCTAAAAATTACAATTAATCAAATAATCAAATTATAATTAACCAAGAATTAGTCATAATATGCCACAAGTATAAAGTTAAGAAAGTGCATATTACATAAATAAATATATTCTTTCATAGGGATTCTGAACTGGTTCTTGATTTATGTTCATTATTCAAACCCTTTTGTGAGTCATGTATTCAGCATTGTTTTCCATAATGTGAGCAGTTCTTAGCTGGTTAGGGTGAAAAATCATGTTTAAAGAACCATATTTATTCAGTACAATGATAAGTAGGTAGACAGGCAAGCTAATAGTGATTTTCAAAAAGATGAAGGATTATTATTTAGAGCATGGTGACCATCTGTTCTTTATCTTTTGTGGGGAAAAATGAGGAACAAGAGGAAATAGACTTAAACTGAATCATAAGGGAATACTTTGAGATATAAGGAAGAACTTCCTGGTGCTGGAATGGGTTACCAAAGGAAGTTATAGAATCTATTTTCTTCAAGGTCTTCAAAAATAAGCTCTGTCTAAAACGAAGTCCAGATTTTCACCCAATCTTAGAGGGTAGATACTGCCTAGTACTTCTTTCTCAGAAGTGAAAGCCTGATATTTGAATTCTTAAATGTATCCTTTCTGCCTCTGTCTCTCTTGTCTCATAATCTCTATTGATCTCTGATCCTGGATTCATTTTTCTTTGGTGTCTTCTCTCTCTCTTTCCCTCTCTCTCTCTCTTTCTCTCTCTCTCTCTCTCATATATATATGTATATATGTATACATATACACATACATACATATATGCATGTGCGTATGCATGTATATATATGCATATCTGTCATCTATCCATCTATCTAAATATCCATGTGTATGATGTGTGTGTGTTAGATTAAGCTAATATTCCTCCACCTAAAAGGAAGAAAGAAAAAAACAAAAAAAGATAAAAAACAGAGCCCGTATTCATGGAAACATGTGATCTCAAGTGTGAAGGTTAAGGCCTGAGACCTCTTACTTTCCACACAAAGCCTCACGGTAGCATGTCTTCCATTGATGGAAAGCAGGAAGGAAAGAGTAGCTGGCTAATGCTGAATGCATTATTTGAATGAATTTTTGGTTCCTTAACCGAATAATCACAAGACATTTCTTCACATGGTAAGAAAAGTGGGAACTATGTCGATGCATGCAGAGCAGTAACTTCTACTTTCTGGAAGGAGGCTCCCTAGTCTTTTCTATATGGGATTGTATTAGCTGAATGCTCTGAATATGCTTATAATGGTGGAGTTTGGACAGTCCCCTCATATTATGATACATATACAACACAACTCAACATAATATACCTATATTAATTATATCATATTACATCACATTATATCACATCATATATTATATCATATAATATCATTATAATCAGAACTGAGAATTCGTTCAACAGTCTTTAATAAGGCAATGTGTTTTCTCCTTCCTTCCTCTTGTGAATAAGGGAAGACATGCTACTATAAGCCTCTGGGTGGAGAGAGTCTTCAGACCTTAAACTCCCCAGCTGGACACACTCACCCTTAATGTGGGGCTCAATTTTTAGCCTATTTTTGCATTTCTTCTTTCCTCCATTTAGGTGGAGTATTGGTGACGGATACCAACATGTGAGCTTCATAGCATCTAGAGAACAAACCAACGCAAATCCGATGCTCAGAGTCCAAGCCAGAGTTGCCTACCAGGCAAGATGGCAGCCCAGCCACAAGGAATAAGAACCAAGTTCAGCAGTTGTGGAAATACAAATTAAGCTGATTTTGATGCTGAATTTGGGAGTGAACCTGTCTAGGCAAATTCTTTGTAGGCAATGCTTTAAATCTGAGCCCAATCTCCCTAGATTCCAAGGTGGTATAGTAGAGACTACCAACCATGTTTTGGGGAGAAATGTCTTTTTTTTCTTTCTGTATATTCTATGATGATAATGATGACAGCATTTGCATAACACTTACTATTTGGCAGATATTGTGCTAAGCACTTTATAAATATTATTTAATTTGATCTTCACAATAACCTCAGGAGGGTTATTGTGCTTTTATTATCCCTATTAGAGAGTTGAAGAAATGGAGGTAAAAAGAGGTGAAGCAATTTGCCCAGCTTCAGACAGGTAGTAATGGTCTAAGGTTGGATTTGAACTCAGGTCTTTCTGACTTCAGCCCCAGTGCTCTATGCACTGCACTACATACCTGCTTCATATTATAAATATCCTTTTGTAAAAAATATCTACCTGTCTCTGAAAAACTAATCAATGTAAATTAGTTAATAGTAAAACATTAATGGGTTACTTGAAATTAATATTTAAGGAGAGCACAACAGAATGGGGTTCCAGCCAAGAACATTAGAAATGTCCCTCTCGAACCCACAGATGTACTCCACAAATCCTGGAGAGATTTTGCCTTGCTTAGAGGCCTGACTTTTCTGGTTGGTGGGAAAGTGGAGATAAGGATCTTCTTATATTTTAAAGCCTTCAAAGGAAAGTCACTTAAGTTCTCGCACAAATCTCTACGACTATAAATTGTAGGTAGTGACTTTCATCCATCCTCAAACCTATCGTTCAAATTTCTGCATTAGGTTTGTAAACCGGAGCTTAGATTTGGATATTCTTTAAGAGTGTATATTCACAAAGCCTTCTTATTGCCTGTTCCTTAAAGTCCATCTTTGCCATAATCTCTGTAAATTAAGATCGTTGAAAGTAAGAATAGTATATGTTTAGAAGAAAGTACCATTAACTACTGGCAGTATAAAAGCAATGAAATAGTCATGTGAAATGATGTTTTTTTCTCATACTGCAAATTTTTTAAGCACAGTTTGGATAACTATTTTGCAGGTATGGCAAAGAATAGATTTATATTCAGGTATAGGTTGGACATGATGGCCAATCTGAGTCACAGGAATTAGAAGAGAAATCAGTGGCCATGTAGTCCAACTTAGACTGAAAAAGAATCACTACTATGATATGCCTGGTAAGTAGTCATGCAGCCTCTGCTTAAATATCTTATATGAGGAGGTACCTTCCACCTTGAAATTCACTAATTCTTTCTTGTCTTTTTCTTCTCATCATTAAAACAATAATTCATATGTTAGCACCTCCTCCTACAAAGACTCTTGTGGTCACCAGACTGATATCTTCCTTTCCAGACTCTGTAATTAGTTTGTTCTACTAAATTTGGGTTTTTTTTCTAAATCCTTACTAAACTATAAACTATTTAAACACGGGTGTTGTGTCTCATTCATCTGTTCATAGCACCTAGTTCAGGGCCTTGCTCATAGCTTTTCTTTTTATTGTTTGTTTTTTTGTTTTTGTTTTCCTTTTAAATGAGAAGTCTGGACCAATAATGTCAAAGGTGTGGGAACTCACAGAAAGGAAAAATGTTGCTCCAATGTAGATCTACAATTCCAGTGTAACTTATAGTTTTAGGGAACTGCTTATAAAAACAAGAGGGGTAAAATTGATTGCTCATGGTCACATAGCTAGACTTTGTCAAGGGGAGGATTGTAACCCTCCATTCGCTAGTTTCTTTTGTAAATAGAGTACAATTGAAATATTTAATATATTAATGAATATACATATATACATACATTTTTATACACATATGTACACACACACATACACACACACAAACACACACACACACACACACACACACACACACACACGTATATATAGCTTTGGTCATTAATGCTGAAGCCCAGAATATAATTTACATAGTCTAGGACTACTATGATAAACTTGGTTAGAATGTAACTTCTGCATTATTTTAGAACATTTTTTTAAAGTAAAAAAAGCCAATCTTGTACTCAAAACTTCAAAGGATATTAAGTAACAGGCAAAGCTACAAAGCCAAACCTTAGAGAACAAAAATGTGTGAACTTGAAGACTCTTTCCAAGAATAATGAACCTTTCCAACCATATGACACCTAACTATTGGGGTTCCCTAAGTTTCTCTTCTATAACCTCCTCACGTCTATTCTTTCCCCATTTTGTCTTTTTTCTGTCTTTGTCCATCTCTTTCTCCTTTTTATTTCTCTTATTCCTCAGCTTTTATTTTTCACACACTCTTCTCTTCCACTCTCCTTTTCTTTTCTTCATACTCTACCATTTAAGCTTCCATAATAGAAAATGGAAATATATGATTTATTACTTGTAGTATTCATCGAATTGTTTTTTATTTCTCATTTGAAATTTTTTTAAAAAGTAGGTAAGTTGATCATTTTGTGTCTGTTGCTCTAAAGGGAAAAATAAAACTGAATTGTTAATGTTTTCATTTTAATATGGTCCTAGCTTGATTTGTTTCTCTCTTTTGGATCACTGAGTCCTAGGTAAAAATTAGATTCCAAAGATTTACATTTTAAGATTTCAAATTTTCAAAATTTAAATATTTGCATATATAGTATACAATATAAACCTCCGTTCCCCTTAGTTCATTTATAGTAAATACTATTTATCAGTTAAAATCTGAAGTGAAACTGCTTACCTGCACTGAAGATCATTCTTTTAGTAGAATGGTATTTTTTAGTAGTCTTGTTCTGAGTAATTGCCAATTATCATCCGTAACAAAGATTTAAAGACCTCTGCCTCTGGATAAAGCCTGAATCATTTGCAGTAGTTAGCCATAACACATGTGTGATCTTTTTTCCACTCTGCCTTTAATATCCTTATAAAATCTTAATGTGATCATTTCGGCAGCTCGAGTTTTAATCAGTCAAGAGTACCCAGAGACACAACTGCAGAGTTTCTATCCTAAACAGTTTGCTTACCCTGAACTGCATACTCACACTGGGATTTGGCTGGGTTAGACCTGTCAGTTTATTTTGGCTTGGACTTGATCACGTTTGAATTCTGTTTTCTTACATTTTACTAGCAGTGAGTTTCTGCACAAGAGTCACTGTGACCCCAATTGGAATTTTGTATCTTCACAGTTACTGGAAAAGACCCTGGTTTCCATAGGTGAGCTATGGAAGATAGGAATAGAGATTTCAAGTTTTAGATTTCTTTAGGGTCTGCTCATAGGAAAAAAAAAACATAATTCTATAAGAAACCAAGTTCTGTTTCCTAGGACACTTTAGTTCATCTTGATGAATAAGAAATAGGGAATATGAGAAGGAGGAGAAATGGATGGATTAGATTTGGACTGAGTAAATGTTGATCTTTCCTCACCTGCTTTTAACAAGTCTTTGCCTCATTGAAACTTTTTTTTATTAAATTTTAATCAAAAGCACAAAAACAGATTGTTTATCATGTTAAAGACTTCCCTTATGGTAAGCTTTTCATGCCAGACCATTCATACAGATGTTAACAACATCATGAAAGACAAAGTTTATGTCAACAATATGCTATTTCAAGTATACCAAAGTGATTATAAAGGTGAGGGTACAAAGGGATAAAAGAAGGAAGATTCATTTATAAAGGGCTTTTGTTTTCTTTTTGTGCAACCCTAACATTTTCTGGAAGTATAACAAATTTAAGCTGTGTCTATACAATGCCAGAACATACACAGGAAAATGGAAAAATCATCAGTTTTATGAAATGTTTTATCTGTACAATGCCAGACATCCGTCTGATTGGCTGATCCCTGGCTCCCACCACCGATTTTCTTTCAGATGGCTGGTATCATGTAGTTGGCCTTGGTAGTCTGGCCTCATGTCACCTAGTATAGGCCAAATTATGCAGCCAGGTTGGAACTCATATCTAAAATAAGAATTTAAGGTTCTTCAAGAGAAATAAAAATATAATAGCTGACCCTTAAAATGTGAATGTTAACTTTATGGAAACATTTTAAAATATTGCAATTAAGTGTTTCTTACTTCTGGTTGTCACTGACAACCTTTAATATTCCCTTCTAATAGATATTTACCAAAGATAAATTCTAAACTAGAGTTATGCTTAAAACACAATGAGTTTGGAAAAATGCAAAGAGAGACAGACTGACAGAAAGAGATAGCAGAAATGGACAAAAGAGTGAAAGACACAGAGAAGGAGACAGAGACAGTAAAAATAGATGGCAGAGACACAGACAGAAAAGAGGAAAGAGACAAAGAGATAGAGAGAGACAGAGAGGGAGAGAGACATGGAGAGAGAGTGACTGATTCTTACTGGAGAATTCTTAAATTAGTAAGAAGTTTAGGACTCTTGCCTATTAAAACGGAATATTGACATTTCGTAATAAAAAATATTTTGTTAAACTACATCTGTGATTTCATGGCTATAAGAGCTGAGGTGAGAAACTTCCTCAATCAAGGAAAGCCTTCCCTCTCCCCAAGATGGCATGCAATCTGATAGGCTCTACATATACATTCACATTGAACATATTTTCACATTAGTCATGTTGCAAAGAAGCATTGTAACCAATGGAATGAACCACAAGAAAGAAGAAACAAAACAAAAAAGAGAGAGCAAATAGTATGCTTCAATCTGCTTTCAGACTCTCTAATTCTTCCTCTATATGCAGATAACATTTTCTATCATGAGCCTTTTAGAGTTGTCTTAGAACCTCGCATTGCTGAGAAGTGCCAAGTCTATCAAAGTTAGTAATTGTACAATGTGGCTGTAACTGTGTACAATGCTCTCCTGGTTCTGCTCTCTTCACTCAGCATCAGTTCATATAAGTCTTTCCAGGTTTTTCTGAAATCTGCTTGCTCATCATTTCTCATCAGCCCATTCTCTATGATTTGCTTGGGGTTCTTGAGAGGTTAAATGACTTGCCTACTGTCAAACATCCAACATATATAAATGGCAAAACTCAAACCTGGTTCTTTCTTACTCTGACACCTTCCCTCTATTCCATCTTCCATATATCCTCTCATAAATGTGATCAGTTATTTCATTTTTTTAACTCATAGCTACTACTTCAGATAGGGAATATGGCAATTCTTTGGAGAACAATTTGGAATTATGCTATAAAAATGTGCATACCCTTTGACCCTGCAAATACCACTTCTAGGGCTGTATCCCAAAGAGATCATACAAATGGGAAAAGGGTCCATATCTACAAAATATTGGTAGCAGCTCTTTTTGTGGTAGCCAAGAACTGGAAACTGAGGGGACGCCCATCAATTAGGGAATGGCTGAACAAGTTGTGGTATGTGAATGTAATGGAATACTATTGTGCTATAAGAAATGATGAGCAAGCAGATTTCAGAAAAACCTGGAAAGATTTATATGAACTGATATCCTACTCAGTCATATTCTATGACTTCCTTTGGCATTTTCTTGGCAAAGATATTGGAGTGGTTTGCCATTTCCTTCTTCAACTCATTTTACAGATGGAGTACTGAGGCATACCAGGTTAACTGACTTCCCCAGGGTCACACAGTAAGTGTCTAAGGCTGGATCTGAATTCACAAAGATGCATCATTTTAATACGAAGCCCAGGACTTTATCCACTGTGCCACCTAGCTACACCTATAATAGCATTGTATATACTTAATTATAACATAATGTTCTTCCAGATATCAGCCTCTATTCTATAATACCATCATATGTAATGAATTATAATTATGATATACTACTAGACATTAGCCACTCTTCTATAATAGCATCATATATCATTAATTATAACTATTATATGATATACTGCTAGGTATCAGTTCCTTCTCTAGGAAATCTCATTCAGAATATTTCACTTGTGGGGGCGGAGCCAAGATGGCGACTGGAAAGCAGTAACTGGCGTGAGCTCCCCTCCAAGACCCCCCAAAAACCTATGAAAAAATGGCTCTGAACCAATTCTAGAACTACAGAACCCACAAAGGGGCAGAGGGAAGCAGGACTCCAGCCCAGGTCTGCCTGGATGGTCTCGGGGTAAGGTCTGTCCCGAACAGAACTCCCAGCCCCCAGCCGA
>CM053622.1:288126218-288151009 GCA_028646595.1 Phalanger gymnotis | reverse complement strand
TGTGGGGGTCCATACAGTAAAATTTGCTCACTCATTGAATATGTGTGTGTGCTGGTGGGAAGGGATGAGATTCAAGGAAAACACTATGATTGCAAATCTGGCTGACCAAAGGGATGCACTCAATTACTTGTCTTTTCAATGGCTACTTTAGTCACATTTTGGTCTAAACTGCCAGAGCTCATGTACCTAGCTATAGGTCAGTGACTATTTGAGTGTCCTCCTCACTTCCTTACTTTAATTGAGAGTGCTGTCAAATACCCTTCACACAATCAATCGGGTCCACAGATTTAGAGTTATCATTGCCTTTTTCCATTTTCCCACCTCTTCTACATCCGATCAGTTGCCAAAGCTTGCTGATTCTACATTTAAAACATCCTTTACATCCTCTCTTTCTCAATACTCAGTCTATACTCTACTTTTGAATGCACATTATCCTATGTTTTCCAGGCAGAAGGATCTTAGATAGAAATAGCAGTGATGGGAGAGGCTGAGGGCACAAGAGACTGGAGGTTGTAGAAAGCAGAATTGAGAGGTCTTGTGTCTGTCTCTGTGTGTTTCTCTGTCTCTCTCTCTCTCTGTCTCTGTGTGTCTCTCTCTTTCTCTCTCCATATTTATATCTATCTTTATATGGATAGATAGACAGACAGACAGACAGATAGATAGATATAAATATAGATATGTCTATCTATATTTCTCTCCTAGGAGTAAAATATACTGTAACAGTGATCCAATTTTAAATGATTGCTCCTTCTATATTCTCTTTTTTATTAGGCGATTCTGTCTGGGTTGGAGTTAAACCATCATATAGTACAGTTGCAGTAAGGGGAAATTCAGAATCTTGAATGTTTTGAAATCTCCAGTTTATATCTTCCATCTTGCTTGCTTGGCTACCCTATATTGGCATATTTTCTTTGAGTGTGTTTGAGTAATGAATAATTGACTTCATCATAATAGATGAATGCTTTTTCTCTCACTCTCTTCTTCAAATTCCTGATTGTTTAACTATTTGGTCTTAGTCTTATTAATCTAAGACTTCACACAGGCAGGTCTCAAGTCTTTTTTTGTGGCACTTACTTTGAGAACCTTTTTGATAACTTTAAAAAATTTAAGTTCAGAAGAGGTAGAGTCCCAAGCTCTGCTATGTAATATTTGTGTACCCTTGCACAAAGAATGTAAACTTCCTGAATTTAACTGTTCTCACATATAAAATAATGGGTCATAGGTTTAGCAGGAAACTTAGAGATAATCAAATTCAATCTCTTTGCAGATAAAGAAATCAGAGGTGAAATGACTTACCCTAGGTCACTCAGGTAGTTAGTATCAGAGACAAGATCTGAACCCAGATATTCTGACCCCTTAGCCAGTATTCTTTCTATTATGCCATACTTCCTGCCCGTGATGTTATCGGGGATTCTAAGTCTCCTTCTACTTCTAAATCCTATGAAACTCCCTTCTTAGCTTTTACCTTTGGCATTTTTTGCCAGCTCCATTTACTTAAGGGAGCCCTGCCATCATTCACCACCCTACACTTAAGAATAGTTGTGGATATACCACCAACAGCTGGGAAAACCTAATACTAAATAGCAGCATTTTAGATTTTCCATACACATGGCTCTTCTCTAATAGGGTAAGTGATCGATCATGCATTAATTCGTCTTTGGAGGAAGGAACATAGAGAAAGGACTGAGGTATTGGATTCTTTAGATCACTGAATAATCTTAAATTGATTCTTTTTAAAATACTGACAAATATACTTGCAGAGCTTTATAAGTTACAATTACATTTATTCTCAAAAGAATCTTGGATAGGTAAAGTAGAAACTTATAAGGATATTGATGAGGACATTGACATTCAGAAAAACTATATGGATTACTCAGTCACTTAGTAATTGGTTGGCCAGACTGAATCTATGTCTCTGTTATTCTTACTGCAATGGAGTCTCCCTAATATGCTTGCATTTATTATGGACTGTCCATTTCTGTGTTGTTTGAATCATAGAAACTGCCATTACAGATCAGTGCAAAACATGAGATATATGTATTCTTAAGGGGGCTGTCACTGAGCAAAACTAATAGACCCAATTATTAGGGGAAAAATTATCCAGAGTTATGGTAGGTATTTTAATAAGTTCTATTCAAGTAAATGTCCTTTTAAAAGGCTAGGAAAACAAGTAGTGAACTAGACATAACCCTGAATTTGTCAGTGGTAAAGAAGTTATAAAGCTGTCTCATGTTTGTGATATCTAAATATTCATGAAGGAAACTGCCAAACTAGAATTGGCCAAATGAGATTCCAAAATTTGAACCCATCCCTTCAAAGTTATCTCAAAGGATACTCATGGAATCTCAACTCATTTGTGTGACTGAAACCATGGGAGAGCATTCAATGCTGAACACTCTAACAATACGATAACGGATACCTGGCAGTGCTACCTCGAAGTTGAAAAATCTAGAGTAAGGATCAGAAGTATTTTTTTTCAATTTCTGGCTGTGACATTATCTGGCTGTATGACTTTCTAAGATTCATTTTCCTCATTTGTAAAATGAGAGGGGTATGGTAGTAGGTAATCCTCAACATGTCCCACAGCAATATGAAGCCTCAATATGATGCCCCTATTTGGGTTAAAGGAGGGCAAGTATGATGAAATTGATTCTGTTTTTCTCTGGGAACTTGGGGAACTGACCCCACAATTGTATAGGGAATATCTATTGGATGTTCATTTTTTCCATTGCCTTAGGAGCTCTACATGCTCAAGAAGAGATATGGCTTAATGACGGAAACATCATGGCTAGATGCAACTTCATGTCCACGCAAAATAAAACTAATTACTGCTTAGTGGTTTCAGACTCAAGGACAGGCAGAAAGTGCAGACCAAGTTTTCTTTTAAATTTTAGTTCGAGGAACCAGCTTTTAAAGAAGCTGATTTAGTGCTTTCAAAGTCTACATTGTTTGAGAATTTTGAATATATTACAAGGTTGAAGTGATGAAAATGATACCTGTGTCAGATAAATTAAGCATTTCTATCAAAATATTGACTAATTCTTAAAACACCATGAAGTATATACCCTGTTGACATCTTCAAAGAAAAAATAATATTCATTTCCCTTACTTTTTATTAAATTTTTAAGTTATTGAATAGTGGATACATATCAGCTTACAGCTTATCAAAGGTCACATGCAATAGCGAATTAAAGTACGTGCACTTTACTGCCCTAAGCTTGGCAATTAGAATGGCATGTTTAAGTTGAAAAATAATATCTCCTGCATATGATTCAGTGTAGAAATGATAGCTTAAGCAAAGACCGAGACTTGCTATGAAAATTATTGCTACATTAGTACCAAATTATACATGTCATATTTATTGGCAAGAACTTGAAGGAATGTGGAACTAAGCAATTGAAATATCCTTCATGATTATAAATGAAAAATGTCCCTAAATTCCTTCCTGACCCTCTGGAAATGGATTTGAAAGAACGCTACAAAGGAAAGGCAAAAAAGATACACTCGCATTTACAAGTTGAAAAATTGCATTGATCTAGATTGTATTTACAAAGTGTTAAGTATTAACACATGAGAAAAATATTAAAGCAAGATATTTATTTGCCAGAATAGGAATGAAAAGCCATAAGTTACCCACTCAAAATTAACAGCAAGCAACTTTAACACAGATACAGTATATGAAAAATAACATGAAAGAAATATTATCGTTAGGTTAAACAAATGTAAATATCATAGAGGAAGGCTAAAAGTTCAGAGAGGAAGGCGGGGGACTCTCTGATGTCGTTGGAAAAGTCTAAGATATTTCTTTCAGCAAATGTGATACGATCTGTACAATATGTTCAACAGACGCTGTCCACATGCAGTCGAGGATATGGCATATTTCAGAGTAAGGCTCATCAGAAACAAAGATGAAATCATGAAAACAGGAGCACATTGTCAACTTTACTTGATTCATAAACAAACACAATCTTAATAACTATACCCTGAAGATTCATTACCAAAATGATATGACATTATATTCTGAGATTAGCAAATACATGTATTTGACATGTGACTATTGGAAGTATTCATCCATTGAAGTTCAATAAATAAATTTCTGATCAGTCTCATTATTTTATCTCCCCTCTCTTGTCCATCTTCCATACTTCTGTCAGAGTATATTCCCAAATAAAACAAAAACAAAACAAGACAAAAATCCTGTCTGACCATATCATTCCTCTATTCAATCCATTTCAGAGCCTACTTATTTCCTATAGGATCAAAAAGAAGTGGCTTTTTTGGCATTTGGCCTCCACAAACTAACACAAGCCTAACTTGCAGAGTTATATTTTATTCCTTTTTATGTGCTCTAAGATCTAACCAGACTTAACCTTTTTTCTGTTCTTCTCATTCCATTTCTCAATTCCATGCCTTTCCAAAAGCTGACCCCATGCCTTAAAGGGCCTCTCTCTTCACTTTTGAGTCTTAGAATTCCATGTTTTTATCAAAATACAGTTCAAATACCACCTCCTACACAAAATCTTTTCTTTTGCCCCCAATTGCTAATGTCTTGTGCCCAATTAATTTGTATCTGTTTTACAGAAATTTATTTTAGATAATCTTACATGCGTACATGAAAAGAAATGTTGCATAGGGATTAGAGACCTGGTCCTGAAGTCAGGAAAAATAGAGTTTAACTCCAGCCTCTGACTTTTGCTGTTATTAAGATCATGGGCAAGAGCTTTTACTTCTCAGTGGTCTAGACAAATTACTAAGCTTCATCAGTAGAAAGAATGTCGTCACTCTCAAGTTCTTCCCACAAGTGAAACGACAGATCAGATCTTGATCTCCTAAGCTTCTTGAATGCAAAGATTGTTTCATTTATGTCTTTATATCTACATTGCCTAGCAATGTACTTGGTTCATCTTATTCACTTAATAAAGGCTTGCTGATTGATTAATGCGTTTTCATTGCATGCTTATTGAAAATTATATTAGATGCCATATATGTATATATCTTTGTAGAATTAAATAATGAAAATGTCATATAAATTAAAATGTTTACTTTGCATAAGGTAGTCTAAGGAAATGTATGACAATCTTGTCATACAAAATCAAATAGAGAAAACTGAATTCTTGGAGAATATCACATTAAAAACAGACCAATGCTAAAAATTAACGTCCAGTAGCTAATAAGAAAGAAAGACCACGGCAAACTCCAAGGCTTGATTACTTCTAATGCAATTTCCTCTTTACTGGTTAGAGTGCTTAGATTGGAACCAATTTAGAGCAAAATTGAAACTACTGGCTTTGTTTCATTTATTTATTTGTTTTGCCAAAGGGGAGTATCTCATATAATCCTACACGAAGATAATTGATAAAAACTGTGATAGTGCATTTTTTCCTGAGTCATCCCCAGTCTTAGCACACGTTTTTCCTGACCAACAGAATTGCTATATCAATGGTGATGGAGACATTCTTTTCTTTCTCTGAAATCTCTATGTCTCATAACATAGAATCGTAAGCACTATGTTGGAAAACTTACAGGCTCCTGAACTTTGGGGCATGTAAATTCCTTCAGGTAGAACAAAAAAAAAGCACACTTCAACAGGAAAAGTGAATATTTGTCTGCTTCTCTACTTGCAAAGAGGTTCTTGAAGCTATCCTCTTTTTGGTGATTGTATCTAGTAGAAAATTATGCTCTATGATCTTTCAATGTAGCAACTTTAGAGATAAAAGTTGTATAATATTATATCATGTTTTCCCTTAAGAATTCAGAGAACGGAAAGGACCTAAGTGAACTAGTAATCAACCAATAAATCAATAAACATTTATTAAGTGGCTACTATGTGCCAGGCACTATTTTAAGCACTGGGAATACAAATAACAAAAGACAGCCCCTGCCTTCCAGAAGCTTACAATCCAATAAAGGAAGACAATGCTCAAAAGAAAGATAAAAAGCAAAAGGTAGGGTAAGGGGAGGGGAAGGAGTTAGGTTCTAGGACGCAATAAAAAATGTTCCAAAAAAGTCCAAAAGCAGGGTGACTCAATTTTTCAGGATATTAGGATTTCCCAATAATGAGTTTCCTGGGAAAGAAAAGCATGATGGAGTATTCCAAAGAAGCACAAAACTGGATGTTATTGTTAGGAAATGGAGAGAAAAGTTGTGTGGTGTTAACTTTTTTTAAATAATAGTTATAAAAACTGTACATTTCAATAATCTAGACAGGCATGGGTGTGGTATTTTTTTTGAATGCTTGTGGAGTTTCATCCCAGGGTTGTGAGGTATATAAAATAGTTTTCCCACTGTCCCTTGACAATCTTAGATGAGATCATGTGTCCCACTTTAGTAGAAGTAGCTTGCCAGGCCAAGCTACAGACAAAGCATGTCCAAAATATACTAACATCTATCTAAATGACATTTCCTATTTGGCTGCATTAAATATTCTTGACATTTGACTGATTCTTTAATAGTTTCCAACACTGATTTGAAAGAAGACAAGAAAGGTATGCTTACTAGATTTATAGATGACAAATAGTTTGAAATGATGACTATTAGTACATAGAAAAGTCAAAATTCAAAATTATCACAATTGGTTGAAATGTTGATCCAAAACCAAGAAGACATTTGTACAAAGTCATATTTAGATATATATGTAGATATGTATGTTAATAATAGCCAGTATTTATATAACACCTACTGTGTGTCATGTGCTTTATAAATACTATTTGGTCCTCATGATAACATTGGGGGTAGGTGCAATTATTATCCCCCTTTTACAGTTGAGGAAACCAAGGCAAAAAAGGTTAAATGACTTGCCCCGGGTCAAACAGCTAGTGAATATTTGCAGCCAGATTTGAAGTCAGGTCTTCCTGAACCAGTCCTAGTCACTAGGCCACCTACCTGTTTCACACATATTTAAAGTGTGAGGGATCTCTGATTTGCCAGTAGTAATGGTGGAAAAGAAGTAGTGGGCATAGTTGACCAGTCTCTGAGCTAATAGTCTAATGATAGTAACAAAGCTAACATAACCTTAGACTTCATTAAAATAAGTATAATGTTCAAGTGGCCAGAACATGGGAGGAAGCTGTTCATTATGATTGTATTGATCAAACCATTTCTAGAATATAATATTTAATTCTTGAAAACACATTCTAAGAAGTATATTGGTAAATTGGAACACATCCAGAAGTAGATGTCCAGAATAGTGAATGTTCTGGAAACCATTTTGTATAAGAAATGAATGAAAGAACTGGTAATATTTAGCTTATAGAAAAGAAAGGTCAGGATGAAGGCAATTGTGGTCCTCAAATATTTGAAGAGCTTTTGTGTAGAAAGAATAATCTCATACTTCATTTTCCTGGAGGGCAAAATATGGACTAATAGAAGGAAGTTACAGGCAGGAAAGGTTCTGACTTAATAAAAGAAAGAACATTCTTTCAATTACAGAATCACAAAATCTCAGAGTTGGAAGCAATCCCAGAAGCCATCTTGTCAAATAGGTACCTAAATTTCCCAGACAAGTTATCATCCTAATACAGTGGACCTTAAAGTGATTAGGTAATTTCCCTTATGGGAAGGTTGTAGAAGTAGTTTAGTTGGACCCTACTGTGGCTAAGGCTTGATTGTATGTATTCCCTATTAGGCCTTTTATACTTTTATTCATGATTTTCAGAATCTATTGCAGACTTCAGGATAGTATCACCAGACTTGAAATTCACTATAATTTAGTGTCATATCTTCCAAGTCCAAAGTAAATAAGGGAGAATATGACTGTGTCATGTCAGATGTAGACAAGGATGTATGAATTCATCGTTCACTTTATAGTATATTCGAAAACAATGACACAGTGCTCCACAGATTAATTTCACTTTGAGATCACTTATCACTTACTTGATAGTTCCCTGAAAAAGTTATTAACATTCTTGAAAGAACCCTGCTATAATTTGATATTTTCTGAGTTTTCTTCCTGTTTTTCTTTTGAACAGTTTTCATTTAATCTTTCCTTTCTTCTTTGAAGGTATTCAAGTTGTGATTGTAGATTCAGTATGGTCCAAGAGAATGTTTATATCTCTTGTAGCAATTAGTAACTAAACTTAATGGTTTATGGCAAAAAAAAATTGCTTTTAAATAAATTATAGTTTTATGTTCAAGTACAAGAATTTTTCATGTGTTTTTTGCCTGAAGGTCCAAATCAAAGGCTTAGTAATGTTTCAGTTTGCTACTTTGTATTAGTCTTAGACATGATGTCACTCTACATAACATGAATTAACCATGGCTCCTATATGTATGTATTCATATATATGCACATATAAAGCACATATACATGAGCCATATTTAATGTTAATGTGTATAGATGTGTGCATGTATATATGTATATATACATGTGTCTTTGATGTATGCATCTATATGCCTACACTTACACGAATTATATGTACATATATCCTAACTTGTCATTTTTAGAGAGGACAAAACATGGACTTCACATAGTCAATCTGTAGGTTTGAATCTGAAAGAAATTTAAAGTTTTATTTTTTTTAAGTTCTATCATTCCACATTGTCATTGTAAGCTCTATCTTTAGAAATTAGGTAAAACTCCAAATCCTTAGGGTATAATTATTTAAAGGCACAAATCAATTTATATTACTGTAAAAATTGAAATAAATGATTAAAGTACTGTTAGCATAGGGCATGCAATCTTGAATAGAATAAGATGTATCTATTAAGATGTTTACCTCACCCCTAAAAACTATACACTAAGTGAAAGCTGCATATCTGGACCCAATTGCTAGTTGTAGTCATCACAAGGCATAGTTCTGATCTTTAATGCAATTGAAGGTGTCCAGAGTTTGACTTTTCCAAACACTTGAAGGAGACTTGTTTTTATTTTTCAACTTCACTTCCTACGGATCACCTGAAATTGTTGTAGCTGCACTACTTGAAAATAAGTAATTTATTACTTGAGAGGATCAAGGATCTCACTGATATGACTACTGTCTTCATAATTAAAGTTTCTTTCCTCTGCCACTCTTGTTTATGCCTGCCTATAATTCCACGATAGAGTATATTCATGGTAAACACACAGGCCTTTCTTTAAGCTTTTTAGTCTTGTGTCGATAACAGTTCAGCATTTAAGCTACACATCTGTTATTTCTATTACCAATCCATTTGTTGTCATACACTTATATCAAATAGGATTATGACATTTGGGTCATCCCCATTTTGAAACTTCAGAAATTTCAATGTTCCAAGATTCATAGCTGTACCTCATTGGGAGCATTTTTGATGTAAAAGCTTCTTGAGTTTTTGTTTGTTGGTTTGTTTGGGATCAGAAAGTTGTTTGAGATTGGGAAAGTCCAGTGAAATTTTCCTAATGTGATTCAGGCTCCTCAATTCAATTCTGAGCTCAAAGTGAACTTTGGTTAATTTTAATGACCAAACTTGGTCCTGGAGAGCTTGCAATGAAACATACGTTGCTCCTATCAGCAGACTTATGGAGGACTATTGGTGTGGAATATGGTATATTCTTTGAGATGTAGTATGTATTGTGTTAGTTTAAATGTTTTTGTTTGATATAAAGTAGTTTAACAAATTGAGCAAATTGCAATTTCAGTGCAGGGAGGAGACAGTCCACGGAAAGTGTATGATAACAATATGCTTCAATAAAACATTAAGATAAAAAAAATCTTTGCCAACATTATTGTCTATCTGTAATAAATGTTTTAAGATCTATGTACTGGTAGAAAAATCTGAGTGGGCAACCAAATCAATACATATTATACCCCAGCCAATTGTCATTATCCATATAATTAGTTTTTTTTTCTATCTTTCAATGAAAGTTCCTAGTTGATTTATTTTTTGAATGGCTGGCAATTTTATCCAGGAGGATTTGGATTATTTTGGGAATTTATGTGAAGAGCATCATATCAGCTACAAAGGCATCAGTCTCTTTACTGAATCTCTCTTCCATCCAGATTTTCTGCAGTATATCTTCTTTGAAACTTCCAAATACAGTTGGTTAGTATATTTTAACATATTTTAACCTTTGTTTGATACTGACAATAAGATTCATAGCATAAAATTATCTTTGTGATTTAATTCATCAAGGAATCTTTTGACATTATACACATATTATTACATATCCATGGAAGTCTCCTCATCACAGGAGAATTTCTAAGATTATTTTGCTCTAACTATTCAAATGCTTTATTTGCAACTCATAAAAAAAATAAAGACAACAGAAATCTTGATTTTAAAAATACCTTTGAATCAACTTTGTGACTGTAAAGATGTAATCATTTGCAGAAAAAAATGCCTGTTTGTTTCTTTCATTTTTATTAATGTGTACAGGACATTTTCAAAATATGGCAGTTTTATTTGTCAAGTAGAACAAAACAATGGAAATTAAGTACATATATGGTAAGGTAGCCAATATTATATTCATCTCTTAGAATGTGAACTGAGTTCAGATTATATCACAGAATCATGAAATTTGAGAGTTACAAGGGAGCTCAGCAGCCAGGTTCTCTAATCCATTAAGCAAAGGAATTCCCAATAAAACAAACCTTGACAAGTGGTTCTTCAGCCACTGTTTGAAGACTTCTAAGGAAATTGGGGTCGTGGTGGGAGGAATCCATAGAAGCCTGTTTTTGCATAGCTCTAAATATGAGTTGGATAGATAGATGATTCAGTGGATAGAATGCTGGCCCTGGAGTCAGAAGGACCTGAGTTCAAATTTGGCCTTAGTCACTTATCTGTGTGACCCCAGGCAAGCAAGTCATTTAATACTGTTTGCCTCAGTTCCTCATCTGTAAAATGAGTGGAAGGAAAAGGCAAACCACTCTTGTTATCAATCTGTGCCAACAAAACTGCAAATGGGGTCATGGAGGGTTGAACATGACTGCAATTACTAAACAACAAAAAATATGAGGTAGTTTGTTGATGATATCAAACATAAATTTGCTTCCTTGAAACTTCCTGCCATTGCTAATGCTTCTTCCTTCTGGGGCCAAACAGCTATCATTTCTCACCCTTGTAATCCATCCCCTGTTTTAATTTTTGGCTTTTGTTGATGTTATGTTAATTTGTCTGGACCTATAATCTCATACAGAGAACTGTCTTCTCCATGTTAGAAAATCATCTATAGTATTGGGGACCTGAGAGCTTATGTGATGTTTCCATGACCAGAAAACTAATACATTGCATAAGTAAGACTTTAATCCAGGTCTTTCCAAATTTAAGGCTGTCGTTTTATGTTACACTGTCCGTTTTAATATTAGTTCAATTCCAAAAAAAATCCTATATAGATGTATGTATTTAGACCTTATCTATAGGTTGTTCAGAAAATATAACATGGACCTCCTTTTGAAGTTTTATTGATGATTTCAATGCATTGATATTCATTTAATATGTCAAGAAAGAATGTTAAGTATAATGCATGTATAGATTTGGACACCAAAACATAATTAAAATGCTGGACCTCATATAAGTGAACTTCTGTAAATCCCTAAGCAAGGAAATAGAGAAAAAGTAGAATATGTTCTCTCACACCTGGAAAGTAAAAAAAAAAAAATAAGGGGAGATGAGTTTAGGCCCAAGATCTATGAAATAAAATCTGAAGCTTAATAGCATGTACTTTTTTGAACTAATAATATTACTACCTTGGGATTCAAAAAGGTTTTGTTTTATCTATTTGGTTTACTAAGCCAGCCCTCAGACTACTGAAGTTTTCAGCTAAATGTATATTTCACATTCATAGAAATTAATTGTTATAATCAACATTATTATACTGGAAAGCTCTCTATAACAAATATTTACAGCCCCTCTCCCCAAATAATAAGCCTACTTGTAATAGTATCTAGTACGACCTGATTCTAGTAGAAAAGAGAGGCAGGAAGGGAAGAATTTACATGGTCCCTTGGAATTGTTGTACTGGTATTTGACCTGTGCCACTCACACATGCTGGTACATTGTGTATACATAGCCTGTTTTTCTTTAGTGTTAGAAATACAGTACATACTTTTTTGATGTATGTCTCCTTTACACCTTATTGCCTGTCAGAGAAGAAGAGAAGAAAAAAAAAGCCTTTCTTTTGAGGACTATGCCCTTTAGCAATTCTGAAAATACCTTTCTGACATTTTCTCTGTAAGTATCAGATGCTTAAAAATAAGCATGTACCACAAAGCCATTTGGGACAGAACACATATTCTAGCTTATTACAACTTCATTATTATTTTACCTACAGTCCCTGATACAAAATTCTAACAGTCATTTTTAACTCTTTCTCTTCCTGGATTATTTGCATGTTACTTTTAATGTTTTGTAATGGTAATTATATAGACAGTAATGAACACTGCAATTATGCATGAAATTCAATTTTGGGAACCTTCTGCCTCATGTTAATTATAAAGCCTCTAATAGAACTCCTCTGAGGCCTTGCTCCATTTTTTATTTAAATCTCTGCACAGACACATCTTCTTTGTGATAACTCTCAAATGTGCTTTGGTGGGGAATATTACTTTCAACCAAAGGCTTCTTACTTGAGTATAGACAACCATGATAGACTTTATTCAAGTAAATTTTAAAACAAGAAAGAAAGACATTTTACTAAGAGACTTTGCTCATCCTGGCACTTTGTAAGTGGCATCCTCAGGAGTAAACAGCAAGTTTTTAAATAACAATCACAAATGTAAAACAAGTCAAAGTTCAAAGGACCCAGCATGATAATTAAGGAACCATCCAAAGGCAGGAGACACATTTAATTATTGACTCAATCTATCATTACCACACTGTACATATCCTTTCTGTTTTAGTTCAAATTTACAGTAGTAATTTAGGTGTCTTCTGCTTCAGTTTTTGTCCATCAAAATGAATTTGCTACCCTTTCCTCTTCACATGCAATTATGAGGCTTGTGGACCCCCCCCCCACACCCCTTTTGGCTTTTGTGTAGAGATGACTCCAATCCTTTGGTCTCTTTCATTGAAAGTTGAGAGTGCTGCAAACACTATGAAAGAAATCATCCTTCAGGGGAGAAAAGACACACTTTCTGAAAGAGGCAATTCAAAGTAATTACTTCAAAATTTGTATTTCCCTAGTAATGAACTTTTTTTTTGCAAGAATTTTCCAATAAGAGAATATTAAGCAAGAAAAGTTGAAGAAGGATCATAGGATCAGGGATTGAAAACAAGAAGGAAACTCTGACATCATCTAGTCCAAGCCTTTAATTTACAAATTAGAAACCTCAGAAGTTAAGAACTTGCCCACTATCAAATAAATAAGTATTAAATGGAAGAGCTGGGATTCAAACCTAGGTTATCTGTTTATAAGTTAAGTAATATTTCTATTTAGAAGCATTTTAGATCAGCTTCCTCATTTTATACATGCAGAAACCGGGGCACCAAAAATTGTATCATTTATTTACAATCACATAGTTAACTGAGCTACTATCAATATTTGAACCTAGCAACCTTGAGATCAAATTCACTACTTTTACCATTATAGCTTAGCTCTTTCCCACCCAAACATAAGGAAGTAGAAGAAAATTAAGAAGGAATTGATATCTATTCAATTGATTAAATGTATTTAATACCTACTGCAGGAATAGCATGAGGCCTGAGGCTTTCTCACTGCTTAGTGAGCCTGTTGTCCTGGATCCCCTTTTCTTGAGGAGTCTCAGCCATCCTTCTCACTTCACTCCCCACTCAGTTTACTCTTCTGACTGCTCTACCTCTATACCAGCTTTCGGCCTTGCCCTCTCGGGTATTATTCCCCCTCTTCCACCTCCCTTCTCATTTTCCAATTTAGCTTTAAGATTTGTTTTCTCATAGTAGAATGTGAGCTCCTTAAGAAGGGGCATTATTTTGTTTTCTTGTATTTGCATCCTCAAAACTAACATATTAAGTACTTAATAAATGCTCTCTTTCCCCCTCCTTCCCTCCTTCTCTCTCCCTCTCTCTCACCCTGGGGCAGATACGAAGTTTAGACAATACATAATCCCTGACTTCATGCAGACTACAATCTAGGGGACAGTAACCGATTAAGAGAAGAAGAGAGGAATAAACGGTGTTGTGTAAGAGATAAGAGGAAAGGCTTTTAGGGACAGATGGAGTGAAAGGGATAGCCTTTCTCTCCTTCTAAAAAGGATATATACTTTTTACCTCATTCATTCATTACCACATAATTCTGAAGGTTCTCTTCAGGCCAGCTCCAAAAATTTCATGTATTTTATCAAGCCATTACTATAGAGAGAAAAGTCAAAGTGGAGGGGGGGAAATGAAGTATTCTGTTTCATCTCTTTTTGTTGTTGTTCAGTCATTTTCAACTCATGAACCCATTCGGGGTTTTCTTGGCAAAGATGCTGGAGTGGTTGCCATTTCCTTTTCCAGATCATTTTACAAATGAGGAAACTGAGACAAACAGGGTTAAGTAACTTGCCCAGGGTCATATAACTAGGAAGTGTCTGAAGCCATATTTGAACTCAGGCAGATGTCTTCCTGACTCCAGGCCCAGCGCTCTATGCAGAGGTTCAAGCTAATAATATAAGCCATCTTTTATGTTGATTAAACTGAGATTTAGAGGCTCTCTTCCCAGTTAAATCAGGCAATATTTGTAAAGCATTTAGACTGACATAATATTTTGTTGATATAGTTCAGTAGAAGCCCACTCTTTGTGACCTCACATGAGATTTTCTCAGCAAAATAGAAGAATGGTCTGCCATTTCTTTGTTCAACTGAAGCAAACAAGGTTAAGTGATTTGCCCAGGGTCACATAGCTAATAAGTTTCTGAGACTTGATTTGAACTCAGGTCTTCCTGACTCCAGGCCTGAGACTCCATACACTCTGACACCTAGCAGTCCCTAGTAAGCCCCATAAATTCTTTTTCTTTTTCCTTCCCTTCCCCTACTCCTTCTAATCTGTTATACATACATAATACAAGAGTCTACATTCATATGTTAATTTTGTCACTGTTTGAAAGGCAACTTTCCACAGCTGAGAGAGTTCTAGATAGGAAACCTGGGTTTTAATCCTGCCTCAGACAATTTCTGGGTAACTATGGGCAAGTCCCTAAACTTCTCAGAGCCTTAATTTCCTCAGCTTCAAAATGCAAATACTATCTCTTTTTTTTTTATTTTTAAACAAGAAGTTTATTTAAACAATAAGATGTCTGGCTTGGAGGGAAAACTATCTAGGATCAACTTCTTTATAATTATTTATCTCTACCGAGAGACAGAGATTGCCCGACATGTAACAGCTATGTAAAAAAAAAAAAGTTATAAAATCATCCTTGGTTTTACAATGACAAAAGAAAAAATATTGAAATTATCCAAACAAGGTACGCAAGGATTTGTGTGTGTGTGTGCGTGTGTGTGTGTGTGTGTGTGTGTTTTGTGGTGGTTGTTGTTGCTGTGGTTAAGGAATGAGAGCAAAATAACTTACTGGAATATAAAGATAAAAGTTGAATGAGCATGCCACTAATGGAGAAAAGGGATATTTTCACAGAAGCAGATTGTTTTTTCCCCTCCCCATCTCCATTTCATGTTGATCAAAACATACCATCGGCCATTTAGTTAAAAAAAAATGTGCATTATGCCTGTGCACATACACCAGTTACTTCATGTACAACGAAGGAATGGGGGAAGAGAATCAAAGAAGAGAGAAAACTATACTGCAGTAGTCAGGATGTGGATGAACAGAATCTTAGTTTTCTAATTGTGAATGGATTGTTTTCCTTGGGAGCACAGCTCTGGAGAAGAGTTGTAGATTCTCTTTTTTAGTAAGTGCCACCTGTCTGCTGCTGGAATACATAAGGTGTATCCTCATCCTCCATTTCCAACTGTGCAGGTGTGTCTGTTTCATTGATTGGTTGCCCAACAAAGCGGGATCTGATCTGCCTTATTGACAAACCCTGTCGTTCACACTAGGCTTTCATTAAGTTTACTAAGTGGTGTGTGCCTCTTAATCTTAAATTGCACCACCGAACCATCTTGCCCTGTCGCCTTCGAATTAATGTGATCATTGTTTTCAGTCTTGACTCCTTCCTTCGACTTTTCATCAGCAATGGCCAGTCCGGGGGTCTCCTCAGCTGCTGCTTCACAAAAGAGGCACCAGGATGGTCTGCTCCAAGGGAACAGGGTTGGTGGAGAAGGGGGAGAAGCAGCAAGATCAGGAGAAGGAGCAAGATGATGGCGGTGATGGTGAGGAAAAGGAGGAGAAGTAGGAGGAGCACGAGGGGGAAGAAGAGGAGGAGAAGGAGGAAGAGGAGGAGGACAAAAAGGCAGTAGTGGAGGAATCCAAATGCTATCTCTTCTACTATCTACTTCATAGGTTCTTTGTGAGACAAAACATTTTGCAAACCTTAAAACTCTATAGAAATGTGAGGCAGTGTGCGGCTTGCCATTTTCTAGGTGACTCTGCCCTCTCAACTTCTAGTCATTAAGTCAAGTGCTATTTCACTTTATCATGGAAGCAACGGGAGAGTGTTTATCCCTTTCTGTCTTCTGGAAACTTCACAGAGATGAACAATAATGACTGCTTCAAGTATAGTGCTTCAAGATTGTAAAGTACTTTGCATATTTTATATTCAAATTTACATGTATAACAATATTACCAAAAATTAAAAGTCAATAAACAATCATTCATAAAACACTAA
This sequence comes from Phalanger gymnotis, assembly GCA_028646595.1. Lineage (NCBI taxonomy): Eukaryota > Metazoa > Chordata > Mammalia > Diprotodontia > Phalangeridae > Phalanger > Phalanger gymnotis. The sequence continues at coordinate 288,134,381 of CM053622.1, read as the reverse complement.
TTGGATTCCAGGAAATGATCTAGGCACTGGGAATTCAAATAAAAAAGCCATATAGCTCCTGCCCTCAAGGAACATACATTTCACTGGATAAACATAGTTATTGCTTAATTTATTCCTATCTGTTCAGTCCTTGGAGCTTTTCAAAGAAAGTTACTTTGTGTGTCTTCTGGTTTCACTTATAAGAGGAATGTTCAGATGGATGCAATTTTATTTCCTTTAGTATTGTGGCCACTTGGCTATTGAACAAAGATTTCAAATTTAGGATAGTAAGTTAAAATAATATTTGTAGATGATTTTAAAGCACAATTTTAGCATATCTTTACCCTCTTTTTTCTACCATTCCAACCCTGTCCCTGAGAAGGATTGAAGGCCATTGTGGGTTTCTCTCTTTAATGGGTCATGATTGCCTATAATTCAGTTTTTGAGAGGCAAACTTCTGGTAAGGACCCACTCTGCACTCAGATGGGCTAGCCTTTGTCTAGCATTTCCCTAGTACAGCCTTTGGGACTCTACAACATTTTTATTCCATAAGGAGGGATCAAAACATTTTTGTTTATTCTCTCTAGACAGTTTTATTATCACAAAATAGTTACCTCTTGTGGTTCAATCAATCAAATCTTTTTAGCATCTTCTATTACTAGGTTCTTTTCCAGGTGCTAGGGATATAAAGGAAAAAGTAAAAGGAGTCCTCTCCTTCAAGGAGCTTACATTCTAACCAAGAATAGCAGAATGTACTTATAGATAAAAGGCGACTGGGGAAACAATAGGGGGAGACAGTATTAGACACTAAGAGTATTAGGAAAGGTCAGCTGTTGAATGTAGGGTTTGTATTAAACCTTGAAGGATGTGGAGATTTTTAAATAAGGAAGTGAAGGAGGAATACATTCTATGAATGGGCAAGGAGCAATTCAAGGACACAGAGGTGTGAGGTAGAGTGCCATGAACAAAGAAGCATAGGAAGGCCAGTGTGTCTGGATTTGTGGGTGGAAGGAAGTAAAGTATACTAAGTATGGAAAGATAGCTTAAGGCTATATATTAAAAGGCCTTACATGCAAAACAAAAGAATTCATATTTGGTCCCAGATATAACAAGGAGCTACTGGGATTTATCAAGAAGAATAAATGTGTCTGATTTATACTTCGGGAAAATCAGTTTGACATCTATGTGAAGGGTAGATTGGAGAGGGAAGAAATTTGTAGCAAAAAGACTAAAGAGAAGGCTACTGGAGTAGTATAGGCTAGCACTGATGAGGGCCTGCACTCAGGAAGGTGGTGGCTATGTGAGTGGAGGGCAGGGGGCAAATGTGAGAGATGTTACGGACACATTGCCAATAGGACTGAACAAGTGAGTGCTTCCATAGTCTGGAAGAGAGTGAATAGTTAAGCATAACACCAAGCTGATAAAACTGGGTGATTAGGAGCAAGATATTGCCCTGGACAAAATTACAGAACTTGAAAAGAAGGGCTTGACATGTATTTGGTTCTGTAAAATTATGCTTTCATTATCTGTTTTTGCCTTGAATATAGCAAAAACAATACAAAAACATAAACCTAACTGGAACATTCCAAAGAGAAAGATTAAATTCATCAGCTCTAATTTAAATGTATCTAAATCAGATTCAAAACATTTTCTATATGATGAAGACAATTTTTATTTCCTTTTATAAAATTACAATTTTGTGCTGACTTTTACAGGCATTCCCAGGTTTCCTGAATTCTGCCATCCTGTAAACACCATGATCCCAGATTCCAGTTGCATGAGATCCCAGGTGTGTAATTTGTACAGCTGTAAGTCCAATAAATAAAGCATTCAAAAATGTTTTGTAGAAAGCTCGACCTTCACTGTATCGATTTCTATCAAAACAATCTAAAACTTTTAAAGCATGACCTTTTCTTCTTCAAAGACAAAAAAAAAAAATTCTCAAAAAGTGATGACACTGCAATGTAAAACACCAGCTTTGTGAAGTGTCATTAGGGAATAATAGATGGTATTAACAGCCTTCCAAACTATATGGTATAATGATAAAATTTTAGAGCTTTAGGAGAACTTAGATGTCATCTAGAACAACGCCTTCATTTGATAAATAAGAACATGGAGACCTTGAAATAAGAAGTCATTTGTTCAAAGTCACTCAGCAAAGCAATAGTCTAGCCAGAATTATTATTTGTTTCCAACCTCCAAATCCAATACTCTTTCTATAATAACATAAATATATTTAAAGTGATCCATTACCTCATTGATACATCAGGCACATTTCAGCCCACATAGACCTATTTATACTATGCAATTCTTGTTCATGTTTTGGGGAAAATTAGGTGGCACAGTGAACAATAGATCACTGGGCCTGGAGTGAGGAAGACCTGAGTTTAAATTAAACTTTTGATACTTTTTGGCTATGTGACCACAGGCAGGTCATTTAACCCCTATTTAATCCCAGTTTTCTCATCTGTAAAATGGCAGTGATAAAGCACCTATCTTCCAGAGTTGTTGTGAGGAGCAAATGAGATAATAATTGTGAAATGCTTTGCACAATTCCTGGTACATAGTAAGCACTGTGTGTTTAGTCATTTCAGTCATGTTGAGCTCTTCTTGACCCCTTTTGGGTGTTTTCTTGGGAAGATGTTGGAATGTCTTCCCATTTCCTTTTCCAATTCATTTTATAGATGTGTAAATTGAGGCAAATAAGGTTAAGTGGAATGTCCAGAGCTAGTAAGTGTCTGAGGTGAGATTTGAACCCTGGAAGATGAGTTTTCCTGATTTCAGGCCCAGTACTCTATCTGCTTTACTACATAGCTGCCATATACTGTCATGTAAATATTTATTACTATTATTAATTTTGCTAGATCTATTTCTTGAAAGTGTTAGACTTCTAGATTTCTTTTCTTTTACATTTCATAGTTATCAGTGAATTACTTTATCCATATGTTATCCCTCATTCATGTCATCACCAACTCACTTCCTTTTCCGATCATGTATTTCCTAGATCCTTGAAGATTGTCTTTGGAAAATACTTCATGCTATTTATAACTTCCTTCTCCCTCGGAGATCTCTTCATTGTCCTCAATTTTATATGCAAATTGTTCTTAGAAATTAAATTCCAAGATTCAAAATCATACTTCAGGAGAACATTGATTTTCTAAAAGATAGATGTGTTGGGCAATTGTTTCAGATTGTTGAAAGCACTATATCATTTTTCAAAGGTAAACTAGCTTTGTCTCTCCTGCTCAATTTCAGGCCTAGCTAATTACCCAACTGTGCTGTCCATCGAAACTATTTTGATATACTCTTTCAATATACTATCCTTCCAATTGCACAAAATATTCTGGGCATTAGTCATAATTGTTTTTCTCATTTCTATATTAATAATTCAGGTGATCTCTAATTATGGATCTTACTAGGGGAGATGTCTATAATATTAGAGGTCATAAGTTTTCAATAATAACATTTAATAATAAGTTTCAATATAAGGCTTCAATAAATTTTCAATGAAATCAATGAATATAATTTCATTTAATTTTATAAATGCTATTTACCTCCTCCAGTGATATCCCACTCATATGTCTTATTATGGTATTAAGGTAACAGTTCTAAAAGGTTATGCCTGTAGAATTCCAAAAAATCCTGCCTAGCTAGAAAACTTTGTAGTATGGACTCACAATAGGCTAAGAACCAGCTTAGCCAAGCTTGGAGACCAATTGCTCATGCAATCTCAGGGAGATTGTTTTCATTTGTATATAGTAACTCTTTAAATTTATTTACCAAACCATAGAAAGGTGGAAACGTTTCTCTTAAACTCATCGAGATCTATATCTTGCCATGAGACTCAGATGGCTCCAGAGGAGAAAGTGAGGCAGGTAATTATGCATAGCCCTGACTCACTTAAACCCAATTCACTTGCAAATCATGGCCTCATCATCCTAATGTCACAGTCCTCTTCGAGACAGAAGGACGAACAACACCAACAATGGTAATGAAAGCAAGAGTCCTTGAAGTACCAATACAACAGAGAGAGGCAATAAGGAGTGATAGAGTTAAACACACAAGCGCACGCACACACACACACACACGCACACACAGAAACAGAGAGAGAGAGAGAGAGAGAGAGAGAGAGAGAGAGAGAGAGAGAGAGAGAGAGAGAGAGAAACAAGAACAGAAACCTGGGCTTTGAGTCAGAAACACCTTACTTTAAGTTTTACTTCTGACAATTTCATGCTATATGACTTTGGCCAAGCCTCTTCAGAGATCTGAATCTCTCTTTGTTTTTCTTTAATCTACAAAACGGGGGATAATACTGTAACACTTACAGCATTTGCTTCACATGGTTGTTGTGACAATCAAATCAAATAATCTATATAATGAGCCTTACGAACTTTAAAGTATTATACATATATCAGTTATTCTTTTTACATATTCTTATTACTAGGTTTTATTTTATTTTATTTTATAATAGCACGTATGATTTTATAGTATAATGAAACAATGTAATAATATGAAAGTACCTGACATGGCATGGCACATAATCAATGTAATGTAATATTATGTTACCATACCAGATCACATAAATAATATCATGTTATATTTTCTATAATGTTATACCGTAATGTTATATTATCTTCCCCTTTTACAATGTAAGCTCAATGACTCTGTTAAGTTCTGTGTCCTCTCTAAACTTTCTGCCTCCCTCAGTATTGTCTAGTGATTTGTAAATAGTAGGCATTTAATCAAAGTTTGATTGACTTCATTTGTTTCTGAAGTACCAGTTTAACAAAAATTTTTGTTCATATTTGTGAAATTATTTTAGAAACAAATTTAATTTCACCTTACTTATTGTACTTATTTGTGGAAGGAATGCAATGTTAGCTTGCTCATGAAATGATACATGAGAAGATTTGTCTTTCATTTCTTCAAATGGAAGTGGTTTGATTCAGATAGATTGTAGTTTGACAATAAAGTCAGTGTGTCCAGGTTTTAGTCACAGGCTTAGACTGTGACGTTGTGTTATACGACTCCAAATGTGGACCTTTTTACTGAAGAACTCAACCAATTTTACTTGACAATAGAGTTACAGGCTGTCAGGCACAGTTGCCAATTTGACAACCAGCAAAAAAAGTCAAAAATTCAATCCAAATAAGGGATGGAAAGATTAGGGAGATTGTAGATTATGATTGCTAGTTGGAGTAGAAGAAAGATGCCAAAGAATAAAAATGGTATGATCTAAATGTTATTCCTTTTATGAGTTATTATTATTACTGAAAGCACACACAAAACAAAGTGTTGACATGGAAAAGGAAACTAAACAACTTTAAAGCAATAGGAAAACATAAGAGTAAAAGTGTGTGGCAAATGAGTATTTAAATGAAAATAAGTGAGTCAATCATTCAAGAAGAGGAAAATGATGATGCCATGATGGTAAAACAGGAAGTTAGCACAATTTTGAAGTTAAAATATTTAGAATAGGTGACTTTTGGTATTAGAAAGATAAACACACCATTAATGATTATGCTTGAATTAGGCAATATCCATCTACTAAGTTGCTAGTGTGTCCTGTGCTAAGTAGTCAATCTTCTTTGCAATCAGTTTTATAGAGTAGATGGGCCACCTGCTTATACTTAAATGTATAATAGATTTAAAAAAGATTAAATCATGGCAGAGAGCTGGAAATATAATAGTACCACCACCATAAGTCATGAATGATCAAAGAATAGTCACTAGAATGGAATAGAACTGTTGTTTCCATGATGGTATATTTTCATAAGTTAGTGGTTAATGGAACTATTGCATTTTGACCTTTCCCCTCCACCAGGTTCTGATAAAATATATGAAGAATGGTAAATACATTTATAATGAAGTCCCGAAGAGTAGATAGAACTGACCAAATACAGAGAGAATATATCCGTACTTGATGCAACTACATGTTAAATTCACTTGGATCAGTTTCTGACAAGTTTCAAAGTGAGGAAGTTTCCAAAAGTATAGAAAAGATCATGCATCATCCTATTATGTTCCCCGCCCCCAAGAAAAATATGCAGTGGGGGGAGACTGAAATAACATCAATACTACTGATCCATTTTCTCTATTCTATCACTATATTACATTCGTAAGAATGGTCTATACTATCCTTAATGAACCCATAAAGAGAAGATATTCCGTAACAAATCATAGCATCATAGTTGAAGTATATACTTTATCAACATGAAATGTATAGTCAGGGGTGGGGAACCTGTAGCCTTTAAGCCAAATGTGGCCCTCTAAGTCCTCAAATGCAGCCCTTTGACTGCATCTAAAAATCACAGAACAAATACACTTAATAAAAGGATTTGTTCCATAAAACTTAGACTCTGGCAAAAGGCCACACCAAAGACCTAGAAGGCCACATGAGGCCTCAAGGCACAGATTTCCCACCCCTGGATCCTGCTGCAATTATAATTTGTTATATAACAAATTTGACTTGGAGCAAAATCAAGGCTTTGATCATCTTCTTCATATACATGTCTCCCATGTATATGTTAACATCAGAATGACTTTGTCAGATTTAACCATAAAGAAAACTTCATTTAGTGATGCCTTATGTATCAAAAGGTGAAACACTGGACATGGAGAAGTATACTTGCCAAAAGTGTTTACTAGTGTAATGGAAGATATTAGTTCCAAAAAATACTATGTATAATAGAAAAGAGATTCTTTATTGACAGGGAAATTCTATAAATGCTCCCATTTGCTGATGAAATCACATTGATGACATTAAGCCCACTTGGACTGCCAAGTCTCCATGAGATGCATTGTCGTTAAAAAGAGATAAACCCAGCCATATTCCCAGGAAGGGAAAGAAAAAACAAACAGCCAAATCCAAGGATCAAAGAAGATAAATATTTCTTAAAGTAGTTTGCAAATCATAAAATACTAGATCAACACGATTTATTAGTATAATTCTACCCTCAGTGTCTAACACAGTACCAAACATGTAGTGGGTGATTAATTAAACTGTTATTGAATTGAGAACAAAATATCCAGACCCATTTGAATCAATTATTTGGGCTTTTCTCTTTAAATGAAGATGCTTAACTATTTCCTTTATGCTTATCAGAGGTGTTTAACTACAGTTCTGTTTTATGATCCATGTCATGGGCCTGTGAAATAATTCAGAAATACTGTTAGGGTTTCCTTGGCTACTTTCTCCCATAGGACAGTCCAAGCCTCACCTGCCTAATATCACACCTTGTGATATCTCGGGTAGTTTTACAAAGTTTCTAAAATTCATAGATTTTTTTTCTCCTTTTATATTTTTAAAATTCATGTCCTCTTTTATACACATAGATCCTGTATTTTCCATTTTTTTCATGTGAATTTTTTTTCTTGATAGTATGCTATGACCTAATTTAGTAGTCATCTTTTATTTTCGTTGTCCTTATTATACACAGTCAGCTTCCTCTTATTATTCTTAGAGAAGGGTAGCATCCTTTTGCATCTTTTCAATGCAATATAAATGTGTAGGTTGTGTTTATTCTCCAGCTTGTCAATGTATTTCATTTTAGAACACATATGTGGCTTTTTTTCATTTTTATATCAACATCTGCAAGGCATATGCTTTACTTCCTTCTATTATAAAATTTTTGCTGACCCTCTGGTCTTGCTTTTTTCTACAACTTTGTTGTTGTTGGTTTTTGGTTGTTTTTGCCTCTTGGATGACAGGAAGATTTTTCTTTTAAACTTGAGTTCTTAGTAGAAATATTTGCTTTCTTGGGAATGTGTACATTTTGTTCCTAATAATTTGTTTCTGCTTTGCCTCAACCCCTCCCTGTGAATTTTCCATTGGTAATTTCATTGATAATTCTGACTTATAAGCAATCCAATAAGGCAGCTCTTCATCAGGAAAAAAAAGCTCCATTCTAATGCTGGTGTTCAAACTGTAAGAGGAAATGGTATAAAAAATCTGAAATCAGGGGGCGGAGCCAAGATGACGACTGGAAAGCAGTAACTGCCGTGAGCTCCCCACCAAGTCCCTCCAAAAACATATAAAAAAATGGCTCTGAACCAATTCTAGAACTGCAGAACCCACAAAGTGGAAGAGGGAAGCAGGGCTCCAGCCCAGGACAGCCTGGATGGTCTTGGGGTAAGGTGTGTCTCAAACGGAACTCCCAGCCCCCAACTGAGGGGAGCGGAGCT
>CM053622.1:288107961-288125718 GCA_028646595.1 Phalanger gymnotis | reverse complement strand
AAAAAGTTTTTGCATGCAACTAGAAAATAAGATACACAGACAATGGGGCGTAGAAATTTATCTTGCCCTACAAGAAAGGAAAGGAAAGGGGGATGGGAGGGGAGTGGGGTGACAGAAGGGAGGGCTGACTGGGGAACAGGGCAACCAGAATACATGCCATCTTGGAGTGAGGGGGAGGGTAGAAATGGGGAGAAAATTTGTAATTCAAACTCGTGAAAATCAATGCTGAAAACTAACTATATTAAATAAAAAAAAAGAAATGTTTCTGTGAGAGAACTAACAAGAACTTTGGGAGTTTTTAGTTTAGTTTTAGTTTTTAGTTTAGTTTTAGTTTTGTCTTTGTTTTTGCTATTTAAAAAAAACAACCTTCTAGGAATATTGGACAATGATATGGATTAAATTAGATTTATACCAACACCTCATATCTTATTCAAAAATAGCCTTGGAATGGGTACCTCATCTACCAATAAAAGGTCATATCATAAAGAAATTGGAGAAACATGAAAAACCTCCCTATTGTATCTATGGAGTATAGAAAAATGTATTGCCAAACAAGGGATAGAGATGACAGAAGATAAATTGAATGATTTTGCTTACATAAAATTAAAAGATACACAAACCTAATTAAGCAAAGATTTTGAAAAATAATCTGAAAATATTTGCATCTACTTTCTATGACTAAGGTGTCATTTCTAAGATAGAAAAGGTATTGATTTACACTTACAAGGAAAGAGTTGTTCCTCTACAGATAAATGGTCTAAGAATATGAACAGACAATTCCCAAGGGAGACCTAGGGTACCTATAACCATGTAAAAATACTCCAAATCACTACTAATTTGAGACATGAAAATTACAATAATTCTTAGATTTCATGTTGTGCACATCAGAGTGGAAAAGATTATGAAAAAGGAAAACACTTGTTGGAGAATCTGTGGGAAAACAGGTATATCATTGCATCGTTAGTGGACCTGTGAATGAGCTTAAACATACTGGAAAGCAATTTGGAATGGATACAGAAAAAGGTTCTAAATAATATGTGCCTTTAGCTATCTATAACATTGGCAAGTCTGTATTCAAAGAGATCAAAGACAGAGGGAAACTCTCTTTGTGTACAAGAATATTTATTACAGCTCTTTCTGTAGTGGCAAAAAAGTGGAAACCAAGGGACTTTCCTACAGCTGAGGAATGGCAAAATAAGCTGAGGTATATGAATGTGATAAGGTACTAATGAAGTGTAAGAAATGAGGAAATAGATGATTTCAAAAAGATTTAGAAAGACATATGAACTGATGAAGAATGAAGTGAGCAGAGTCAGCAGAACAATTTATATGGTAACATCAATATTTCAAAAATTAACCATTTTAAGGACTTCTATAACTGGATAAAGAGTGAAAAGAGCAGAACCAGGAGAACAGCACTGTAAAAACACACAACTTTTCCTATGACTAAACTTTATTTTATTCTAGAATAAATAAGAAACAATGATTGACATTCACAGTATCGGAATCAGCTTCTTTAAGTGTGTAAATATTCCCTTCTTACATTTGTTAGCTTCTGTTTTGTATGCTAGATGATGCCCCTTTTTTTCTCTTTGTACTTCTTTGTCTCATTTCTTTCAGTTTTCTCTAGGTTTGGGGCATTTAACCTTTTAGGGACCATGTGTAAATCTTATGGACTCCTCAGAATAATGTTTTTCAATACATAAAGTAATAGAATAATGTTTTAAATACATAAAATTATATATACATATATGTAATTATAAGAAAATGAATGGTGCTGAAATTAGATGATCATTTTTCAAAATTTCATGGTTCTCCAGAATCTCTGACTCTAGACTAACTAAGGATCTCAATAATATAAAGGAATGTATATTCCTCATGCTCTGTTTTGTGATCTGTGGATGCCTGTTTCTGTGTTACAATATCCGGGTAGCATTGTGAACATATCTTCTCTGCTCTTGCCCTTCAGTTGCAGCCAGTCAGCAATAGGTTGGATCAATGCATGACACTATATTAAAACAACCTGGCTGAGAAGAAAAAAAAGGAATTCACAAAATTTGCTTATTGTCCTTCCAAAAGCCATGCCAGATATAAGCTTGAGTATTACATGTTTTATTTATTTATTTGTTAACTAATTAATTAATTATTACATGTATTACATGTGTAACAGTCATTTATATGTGTATAATGTATGTACACATTCATACTTGCATATATATGTACATTCTTTGTGGGTATATACATATACATAGACTATACACTATTGCATTGTGCTTTTAAGAGTGATGGGTATGAGATTAGCTAAAAATTGTTTTAGGTATTGTTTCACAAAATTCTTCAGAAAGTTACAAACAGGTATTTTCTAACTTTATTTCAGTAGGATGTAGAGATCCAGGAAAACAGATAAATGTTGCCTCTTTCAAAGTACTTGAAATCACTGTAGATTTTTTTTGATCCTAAAAGGATTGTATCATTGAAATGAAGAACACAATGTGCTTTGAGATCCATCATAAAAAGTGATGCAATATCTAGCTTTGATGACCATCAAACAAGCTCTACTCTTTTACAGGCACAGAACCCTTTCATATAATTTTCTTTTAGTGGGACATCTGGGAAGGACTAATTCATGAAATCATATGGGCAAGAGAACTACACAGCTTTGTCTACAACTCACAGGAGTCATGCTTCAAACTGACTTTTGGTATTATATATTTCAAACTGTTTTATGTCTTCACATGTTTCAAATTTTCCTGAAGCTGAAAATTTGACATTATGGTGATAAATTCTTACGATAATTAAAATCGGCTTCCAGAAACATACATTTAGCATTAGAGAGGAATCATTGCCCTCCATTGATGGTCTATTCATTTTACTGTACACTTATAAATCTGAATGGGAGTTTCTATTTCGTTTCTTCTAACAATTATAAAAGAAATTTGTTGCAAGGACTCAAATAAAATATACATCCAAAAGTAAAAATAAGATACATTAATCTGATTCATAATTACATAAATAATCTTAGATTTAATTTGTGCAGGCAAGGTAGAATGCCGAATCCATAAATAACCAAGTTCTTACTGAGGGCTTACTGTTTTTCCTTCAGGTGTTTTGCTAGACTCTGTGAAGGATACAGATGTATTATACTTATTTCTTGTCTTCAAGGAGCTTACAATCCAATTGGACAAGGAATATTCACAAATATGTTCAATCATGCTACATGCATGTTCTTTATTCAGAATCCAATAAACAGAAGGAACCTCAGAGAACATAAATGAAAACCCATTTTAAAAATCCATACTTACTAATTATTGACATAGGGAAATCTTGGCGCAGACATAGACTACAAACATAGATCAACAATAGGTCTTTTATGTTAGTTATCAACAGAAAGTTGTTTGGGGTATGAGAAGATAAGTGACTTGCCTAAGGTTACACAGCCATATGTGTTGATGGTTGGACTTGAACCCAGTTCCTTATTGTTCTAAGGTCAACTGTCTGCCTACTATTACATGACTTCCATAGCCACACCTGACCAAAAAAAACCTTTTCTCTAGCTAACCTGGCAACTGACCTTCAAGAAGGTCCTTCCTGACTCTTCATGAAGACCTCCAATAATGAGGAATCCATTATATCCTAAGGTAGCTTATTAAATACAAGGGTAAACCTAATTGTTAGGAAGTTTGTCCTTATGAGAAGTTAAAATCTGCCTTTCTCTAACCTAACAAACTTATAGCCCAATAAACTGGTATGCACGTAGCTCAAACTAAACAGGCTTTAGTCATTTAATTATTGATTTTACCTATAACCAAATTAGATTAAAATAAATTTGCTTGTTGGACATCACAACGGAAAATATAAATACTGGTGCATGTATTTATGCCTGGCCTGTTGGTTCCCAATAAGACTGTCTTGAATAATTAGAAGCTTAGTGATCCAGAATGGGGGTGGTAGTGAAGAAATTATTGGTAATGGCTCTCCTTGATCTTTCCAATATTGGTCCCTGCCATACTTCTTTTCTCTTAAAACCCAAGTGAATTACCGTATGCAAATACCACAAGTACTAGTCAAGCCCTCTTCGGGAATTTGATAACTACCATTCTTCATTAATTCAATTGTTCCAGGAGAGAATATTCCTCTTCTCTGACCCCAGTGCTTCAACTGCCTTTCTGCTTCAAAGCTTAAAACCAAAGATGGTAAGTTACAACCAGATTCAGTGGGAGTGAGAACCCTAATGATGACAATGGGTGGTAAAAGATAGTAAGCCCTCAAAATTACATTTATTTCATATACTGTTATCTGAATGCATACATCTATAAGGTGAATATGTATATTTATAGCCATAGAAAACTAAATAGAAAAACAAAATTATTCTAACTTAACAAAAATAAGAAAACTTTTAAAAATACATATAGCATTATCTTTTTTTTTTTTTTCCAATTTGAGCGTACCAAGGTAGCAAGGCTAATTTGGTTTGGGAAACTTGCTTGCATTTTAGAATTACAGTGACAGACTCAATGTTAAGTTCTTTATAATTTCAAATTCAAGGCTTATTACAAAATCTGTACTTCTGAAGATAAGAATTATGTATTAAATTACTTTTTGAGACAATAAAATGCACATGTTGACTTCATTTTTATATTTGGGAGGTGGGGGGATAACTTACATACCACTTTTTACTTCTGACCACAAGAGTTGTGACAATATTTTATTTCTTACTAGGGTAGAAGAATACATGCATACATAAATATGTATTTGTATGTGTATGCATGTATATGTAATATATGTATATGTCCATATGTATGGACATGTCTTAATATGTTAGTTTTTAAATAAGTTTCTTATGCATAAGTTTTTGGGGGAAATTTAAGTTACTTAGCAATATCATAATTTTTAGTAAGAATCTATAGAATTTAATATTTTTAAAATTGAACATATATACTTCAATTTTTTAAAAAAATTATCCATTCATTCAAAAATATTTAATATTTTCTCAGTGTAAAGAAATATTCCCTCACTATGTAAAATATTAAGTAATATCCTTTGTGAGCATAGAAATAAAACTTTAAAAAGATGTCAACCCTTTAAAAAAATCAGTTGTTTTTTTTAAGAAGTACAATTCCTTATGATGGTTTTCTGAGGGGTACTATGAATTTTAAATTTAGGAAAATGTACTAAAGTTTTATTATCAATGAAAGGGGAATTATAATATCAGTTTTATGTGGCAAAAAAAATACATTTGTAATGTTTGTGCTCATGTTTATCTACAGGAAGCTGCTTTGTATAATAAGTACTATGCAAATGTGTATTATTTATTTCATGTCAAATAGCAGGTGGTCTACAATGCTAAAATCATACAGTCTGTGTCTTTTGAGGATTTCAGCATTAGATGGGACTTCAAAATTCTTCACTCTACCCATTGCAAGGATATTACTAATGATATACTTGCAAAATCTTTCCTCAGCTTTCACATGAATACTCCTTGTAATGGGGAACTCTATTTTGCCTGATTTAGCCTATTCCATTTTCTGACAGCTCTAAATATTCTATATTTGTTCCATTTTATTGACTCACTTTTCTTCACACACCCCCCGACTGCCAATCATTGGTCCCAGTTCTACTAAAATGACCCAAGCAGAAGAAATCCAGTCTTTGTCTCTTTCTGTATCTGTGGGCTTCTGTCTTGTTCACATATATATTCGTAGACATAAATATGCATGAATATATGTGTACACGCACATATACTCCCAATACACAGGGGATGCTGGTGGTGCAGTGGATTAAGGAAAACATGAGTTCAAATCCAGCCTCAGATACATACTAGTTGTGTGTCCCTGCACAAGTCACTTCACCTTTCTCTGCCTCAGTTTCCTTACCTTTAAAATAAAATAATAGTACCTACATCTCAGAGTTGTTATGAAAATTAAATGAAATATTTGTGAAAAGTGCATAGTATATTATCTGGCACATTGTAGGTGCTATAAAAACACTTACCTCTCCTCCCTTCTACTCCCTCACCCCTGCCAAAATGTCATACCAAAACTTGGGATAATGTTATCTGACCAAAGGAAAGTTTAATGGGACTATCATCTCCCTTATTCTTGACACTACACTTTTATTAATGTAACTAAATTACATTTATATTCCTGTTTTAATGGTATAGTGCAGACTTTTTGAAAATGTTTAACAATTGTAAATAGGTCTAAAATATAAATTTAGTCCTAAAAGCACAATGTAAAAATTCCACCGATGTCATTTTTCCAACACAATCATTTCTTGATGTGACTCTACACCCCATCCCCACACACATATCAACCTTGTAACTAAACACAACGGTTAAGCTAAACCAACTAATACAGTGTCTATGAACTGTATGACACATTCTGAGTGCAGAGCCCCCTACTCCTCTGCTTTAAGGAGTGAGCTGCTTTCACATATTTTTTCTCAAAGGCCAAAACTGGTCAATACAATTATTAAGTTCATTTTGATGTAATCTTTATTTATGTCAGAGCTTGGCAAACTAGAGACATGGACAGAATACAGTCCTTGTTTTTAGACCAACAGCTGTGAATGATTTTTACATTTTAAAATAACATTCGATATGGTAATTTAAAAAGTTTTGTTGTATTTAAAAATATAAAACCATTCTTAACTCAAGGACCCTTCAAAAGCCAGATGACTGTTATCGTTGTTCAGTCATTTCAATCATGCCCAACTCTTCATGACCCCATTTTGAGTTTTATTGGCAAAGGTATTGGAGTAGTTTTCCATTTCCTTCTCTGGCTCATTTTACAGATGAGGAAACTGTGGTAAACAGGGTTAAATGACTTGCCCAGGGTCAAACAGTCAGTCATTATCTGAGACCTGATTTTAACTCAGGTCTCACTCTGTCCAGACTGAACATTCTATATTCACTGTGACACCTAACTGTCCTTAAGGGCCATAGTTTTATGGATTCATGATTTCTTTATAGCAATAATTAAGGAAACGAAGCAAATTCACATTTACAAAGTATCTACCATGCTTAAGGCACTTTACTAAGTGCCTTACAGATATCATCTCATGTGATACCCACAATAATTCTGACAGAAAGATGTTAATATTATCTCTATTTTATAATTAGGAAATTGAGGAAGAGAGAAATTAAGTAACTTTTCCAGAATCACAGGGTTGGTTAATATCTGAGGCAGAAATTGAACTCAGGTCCTCCTGACACCAGGGCCACCTAGCTGCACCAAAATGTTTTATTTAACATAATCAAAAGTACCTATTTTAATTTTTTCTCATAACTGCTATTTCTATACAAAGTTGGCTAGGAATGAGTCCTCTCTATCCCACCATCAACAAAAACTATAAAGGGTATTTCCTTTATTTTCTCTATTTTCCACTTTATTTATTGACCTTTTAGGTTTTGATATATGCCCATAGCACACATGGTTCTTTCAAGACAGATATACTGTACCCTAAAGAACTGTGATCTATAGACACAACCATGCCTCAATTCTATACTGGCTCTTCTTGAAGCATGCTGTTTATTTTAGTGTTGTTAATATGCTGATTTTATATTTTTAAATTTCATGATCAATTCATTAATTTTATATTTTTAAATCACTTATTTTTTTTCATTAAATATTTCCCAATTACATGTAGAAACATTTATAACAATCTCTTTTTTTAATTTTGAGTTCAAAATTCTCTCCCTCCCTCACCCCTTTCTTGAGTAGATGAGCAATTAAATATTGACTAGACATGTGAAGTCATGAAAAGCATAATTCCATATTAACCACATTACAAAAGAAAACACACACACACATATACACACAACCCCCCCCCAAATTAAACAAAAGTGTGTTTCAATCTGCATTCAGAGTACATCAGTTCTCTCACTGGAGTTACAAACCACTTTTTATCATGGACTCTTTGGAATTGTCTTGGATCATTGTCTTGATCAGAGTACCTGAGTCTTTCATAGTTCATTATCATTGCAATATTGCTGTTACTGTGGAGAATGTTCTCCTAGCTCTGCTTACTTTGCGTGAGTTCATACAAGTCTTCCTAGGTTTTTCTGAAATGATACTGCTCATCATTGCTAATAATACAAGAGTTTCTCATCACAACCATATACCACAACTCACTGAACCATTTCCCACATGATGGGCATCCCCTCAATTTCCAATTATTTGCCACCACAAAAGAGTTGCTATAAATATTTTTTGCACAAATAGATCTTTTCCATTTTCTTCAATCTCTTTGGAATATAGACCTAGCAGTGGTATTGCTGGTCTAGAGGATATGCACAATTTTGTATAATTTTGAGCATGCTTCCAAATTGTTCTGCTGAATGGTTGGACTAGTTCACAATATTAATGTCTCAATATTTCTACATCCCTTCCAACATTTATCATTTTCCTTATATATGAAGTATTACCTCGGAGTTGTTTTAATTTGCATTTCTCTAATAATTTATGAATTTGACTCAGTTTCCTATATGTTTGAGAAATGATGCCTTTATCAGAGAAATTGCTGTGAATTTTTCTTCAGTTTCCTGATTTCCTTCAAATTTTGGCTGCATTAGTTTTGTTTGTGCAAAAACTTTTTTTTTAATTTCACTGTATCAAAATTATCAATTTACTTTCTGTAATCCTCTCTATCACTAGTTTGGTCGGGAACTCTTAGAGATATCTATTTAGAGCTATAAAATTTCCCCTATGTACTGCTTTGGCTATATCCTACAAATTTTGGTGTGTTGTCTTATTGTTGTCATTCTCTTTAATTCAATTGTTTACTGATTCTATTATTTTTCTTTGACCCATTTCTTCTTTAGTATTGGATTATTTAGTTTGAAATTAATTTTTAAACTCTTTCAACACTCTCCTTTATGAAATGTACTTTTTATTGCATTATGATCTAAAAAGGACACATTTAATATTTATGCTTTTCTGCATTTGTTTATGAGGTTTTATGCCCTTATGCATTGTCAATTTTTGCGTAGATGTCATGTACTTATATTCTCATTCAGTTTTCATCAGTGATCTGTCATATCTAACTTTTCTAGAATTCTATTCACTTTCTTAACTTCTTCCTTGTTTATTTTTTGGTTAGATTTATCTAGTTCTCAGAGGGGATAGTTGAGGCCCCCTCTAGTATATTTTTGTTTTCTGTCTCCACCTTTAGCTCATTTAACTTTTATTTTAAAAATTTGGATGTTATACTATTTAGTTCATATATGTTAAGTATTGATATTATTTAATTGTCTATGATACCTTTTAGCAGGATGTGGCTTCCTTATCTCTTTTAATTAGATCTATTTTTGTGTTTGCTTTGTCTGAAATCACAAGTGTTACTCCTGTGTTTTTTTAACTGCATCTAAAGCAGAATAAATTCTGTTCTAGCCACTTACCTTTACTCTGTGTTTGTGTGTGTGTGTGTGTGTGTATTTCAAATGTTTTTCTTGTAAACACCATATTGTAGGATTCTGTTTTTTAATCCATTGTGTTACATATTTTCATCTTACACGTGATTTCATCCTACAGGTGATTTCATCCCATTCACATTTACAATAATAATAATAGCATATTTCCTGCCATCCTATTTTCCTTTTGCTTGCCTTTTCTTACATTTCACCCTGTCCCTCCCCACAAGTGTTTTACTTTTACTCACCACTTCCCCTAATCTCCCTTCTATCAATTCTGCCCCCCCTCAATCCCTTAGCCCTGTCCCTTTTTCACTTCCCTATAGGGTAAAGTGGATTTCTATAGCCAACTGAGTGTGTATGTTATTCCCTTTTGGAGGTAATTCTTATGAGCATATAGTTCAAGCATCGCCCAACATCACCACCCATGTGCTCTTCCACTGTGTATTTCCCTTTTTCCTAATTGCCTTTTTAGTGATAAAGTTCTTAAAAGTTACAAATATCATCTTGCCCTGTATGCATATAAACAGTTTAACCTTATGGAATCTCTTATTTTCTATTTCTTCTATCTTTTCTGCCTTTTTACATTTGAGTCTTATATTTCAAGATTTTCATTAGTATTATTATCATTATTCACCTCTGGTCTTTTAATTAGAAATGCTTGACAGTCCTCTATTTCATTAAATATATATATTCCCTTTAAGAATTATACTCAGTTTTTCTGGGTAGGTAATTCTTGTTTGTAATCCAAACTCCTTTGACTTCCAGAATATCATATTCCAAGTCCTCTGGTTCTTTATTGTAGAAGCTGCTAAATCTTTACTGTGGCTCCATGATATTTGAATTGTTTCTTTCTGGCTGCTTGCAGTATTTCCTCCTTGCCCCGGGAACTCTGGTATTTTTCTATGATATTATTGGGAATTTTCATTTTGGTATTTCTTTTGGGTGGTGATTGATAAATTCTCTAAACAGCTTTATTTAATGATTTCTTGAAAGATGCTGTCCAAGATCTCTCTCTTTTTTATCATGGCTTTCAGGTAATTCAATAATTCTTGAATTATCTCTCCTCAATCTTTTTTCCAAATGAATTTTTTCCAATGAGAAATTTCACATTTTCTTCTATTTTTGATTTTTTTTGTTTCTTAAAGTCTCATGGAGTAATTAACTTCCACTTGCTCAATTCAAATTTTAAGGAGCTATTTTCTTCAGTGAATTTTTGTACATTTCTTTCATTTTTGTGTTTCTTTTACCATACTCTTTACTTTCTTTTTTATGATTCTCTTGTATTATTCTCATTTCTTTCCCAACTTTTTTTTCATTCCATAGCTCTTATTTGCTTTTAAAATTCCTTGTTAAGCTCTTCTATGGATTCTTTTTTGGGCCTGAGACCAATTTACATTTTCTTTGAAGATTTCTATATAGCCATTTTGATCTTGTTTTCCTCTTCTAAGTTTTTGTTTTATTCTTCCCAGTAACTATAGTAACTTTATGCAGTAATCCTTTTTTTACCCATTTTCCTGCTTATTTTGTGACTGTGTTTTTCTCTAAGAGGTGGCCTCTGTTCTTTTACTGTATCAAGTTTCTTATGCCAGGGCTCAGAGCCTTGTTACTGTCTTTCACTGGGTCTCAAAATCTAGCCGTTAGCTTTCACTGATGGGGAGGCCTTCCTGCTGACTTGTACTGGACGTGGGTCCTCTCTGTTGTCCTGCCGTATGGTTGGCCTGTTCCAGTTGCTGAGCATCTTTACTGGCTTGCACAGGAGGGGTAGTAGCTTCCCTGTTGCCTTGTACTTGGGGTGGGGACTCCCTGCTGGCATGCCTTGGAAGTAGTCTCTGGGAGTGGGGCCTCACTGATGGCCTGCACTGGGGGTGGGACTTTGCTGTGCTGCTGGTCTGGGACTGTAGGTTTGCCTTGAGACTGCTGGTTTGCTTTGGGGTAAGGCCTGCATTTCCCAGGGCTAGGAGCTTCACTGGAGGCCCTCTGATGTGTAGTCTGCCCCTACTGCTTGCTGAGTGTATTCCCCTCCCACACCAGTGAGAGGTCTTTTTCTGAGATTGTAAATTGCTTCCCTGCTCCTAAATCTGTTCTGTGGTATAATTCAAGGTTGTTTTTAAGAGAATCTGGGAAGATTCAAAGTAGTGCCTTCTTCACTGCCTTCTTGACACCAGAAGTTCAATTTTCTATTTTTAATGTATATTTTTGGAATTTTGCCCTCCTGAAATCAGCTTAAAGTACATCTTTAAAAACTTGGTTTGTTATCTAATTTTTATTTGTAGCTTCCATGTGGTTTTTAATTGTCTCTACAATTTGTTCTTTGACCCACTCATTTAGAAGTTTTCTAGGTAATGTCCATTTAGGATTGTGTTGTTTAATAAGGTTTATTTTATTAACTACTGTTTTGTCACATTCTAATCTTTAAATTATTTTCAAAATAGTTCTGTCATTTGAGATTTATAATTTCTCTGTGCCATAAGATATGACTTTGGGCAGAATTGTAACTGTATTTTCTTCTGTGTTAATATATTTGTATATCTCACCTCCTCCTCAGTTCCTCTTATTTTCCTTTATTTATTCCTTTTGCATGGCTTGATTTTGTAGTACTTTCTGCTATCTGAACTCCTAGAAACATTGATTGATAAAAAAAAAAGGCAGTGTGGTGTGGTGGGAGCAGCTCTTTATCTCAAAACAAGGTCCTATTCCCTACCCTTACATTCGGTCAATGTCACTTGTCCAGATTGTCAACAAGTATTTTATTAAGTATTTATTATATGCCAGGTACAATGCAAAGTGCTTGGAATTGAAAGTAAAGCAAAAACAATATCCTTGATCTCATGGAGATCATATTCTACTTATTAGGGGGAATGAAATGAAGATAACTTTACATACTCGAAATATACAGTGTAAATAGAATATAATCTTAGAGAAAAGGTACTAGTGAGGGGATAGAGTAGGAAAAACTTCCCTCCTAAGATTCTGTGAGACTCCTCCACCTCATATCCTGCCTTCCTTCTGAAGTATGATGCATTCCTGAAAAAATACAGAACTTTCATAGAAAGAGAAATTTAAAGTGTATACTCCTCAAAAACAAACAAACAAATTGCAATGGCAACAAAAACTATTAGGAGGTCCTTGCAACTCTTAATGCTGTCACATGAACACATTCAATGACAGTGGTTGTATAGGATACTACAAGACCCTTGATCCCATATAGATCAAAGGGAATGCATCTTGAGAGCCTTTCTTTGTCTTACCTTCAAATTCAGTTAACTTCACACAATTTATCACCTTATAAATTATATTGATTTAATTATAAGGAAATGTGAGTCTAGTCTACAATATATAAATTCAATTCCTCCATCTTTCTTTTCCTAACTCTAAGTAACTCAAATCTTTAACATATTAAATGCTTTTCATTTGATTATTCTTCATTTGAAAAGAAACTTGATTTATTTTTAGACATCATTTTGGACTTGCCCATGACAGTGGCAATAAAGGAATTTATTTCATTGCTCATTATTTTGTCTTAATAATTGTACTACATATCTTGTACTTGTATATCGTACTATGTATTTTTCATTTTTAGGTTTGGCAAGTTAAATGCACCAATTATCTCTGGTTTATTTTTAAAAGAAATGTCTCTGTTATTGAACATCTACAATATTTCATTGCTGGTTGGTGTTGATTTTCAAAGATATTCTATTTTGTGTTATGTCCTTATCTCTTTTGTTTTTTAATAAATCATAACTCAGTCTTATCTCTAATTTCTCTTAGGTATGTTATTTGCTTTGATTAGCAATCTACTATTTGAATTTGCTTTCTTTTGTAAGTAGGTCTATTTTATGGATGTTTCTTGAGGAAAAAAATATTGTTTGGTATTAAAATTCTGGCAAATTACCAAAACATGACACGAAATTTCAAGTTTGGCTTTTTGTTATGACATGTCTTATGGATCCTATCACAAAACCAATTTTATTAATTTAGAAGATAATAAAAAGATTGAAAAACTCAAACCAAGAAGGCTTTTTTGGAGGAGGAATTGTAAAAAGAAAACAGTAGTAACTAGCTGTGTTAAGAAAAGAAAAGTTTTAGACATAACTTGATCAGAATAAAGATTAGTGAAATGAGGATATAATATGGAGATAATTTGCTTCGTTTAGTCATCTATCAACACATCTCAAAGAAATCTTGCCATATACTAGAGAGAAAAAAACGATTAGTATATATTATCTAATGATTCAGATGATATAATTTTATTCAATTAAAACTCAAACCTAGCTTTCATCAAACATGTAATACCTTTACTTTATAAATAAACCCTATAAGTTGAGAAAATTCTGGTTGTCATGGCTTCAAATAATACCCTTGGGTTTTGAATTCCAATATTAGATTATTAAATTCATAGATTAGCTAAATATTTATCAAAACAACTTCTTCCAGGTGTGTACTTCCTCCCCTCCATCCCCACTCTTTTTTGGTCTCGAAAAAGTTTAAGATGTTGATCTCAATATTGGGACTTGAAAAAAGTCAGTAATGTTTATAATGTTTTTTTATGAACTCTATTCAAAGAAAAACATCTAACATAATATGCTTGGGTGATAGATTAAAGAGTAACATAATATATTCAAAGGAGAAATATTTAGGGTCAGCAATTTATACAAGTTGTTATAATGTTTCATTATTTTATATATAAATTTCTTATAAGGGAAAGAAAAATTTCTTTCCACTGGAGCTGTCCCATATCTTTCAACTTGACATTTTAGGGGGAAAATTGGAAATATATCTAGAGATGAAAAATTTACTCTGTACTCAGGAAAGAATAGAGGCTGCATACATACCATATTGGAAGTTTTTTCTTAGACCTCAAAGTCATATTTGTTCTTTCATTCTATATAATTAGGATTGAAAGGCCACGTTGATTAAATTGAGAAATATTTGCAAATTCTCCCCCTTTTCTTCAATCTTTGTAGATGAAACATAATTTGTTTACTTTTAATCAAACAGTTGTATTATGGAAAATTAGAATAGACTGTTTTAATTGTCTTTATAATTATATACAAATATTTAGATTTGATTTGTTGTTTCACTTCCACGTGGATAATGTTGGCCATCCAAACAAAGGTGGTTCACTCTATTGTTCTGCAATTACATTTCTTCATTTCAATTAACATAGTCTTAATATCACATGTGGAACCATCTTTAATTCCTAGAAAATAGTTTAGCTTTTTTGTCTAGGTAAAAAAAGTTGTCACTTTTAATATTGTTGCTTTAAGGCTTTAGAATAAGTGTTTAGCATCACTTATAGAAGTCTATATTTATTTGTTTATTGATTTTGCTCTTTTCAACATTACATCAGTGTTCATTAGATTTTAGAGCATAACAATTTTAAAAATTTAATTCCTGACAACTAAGTATTAGTTATATATTTATATTTTACATAATTTTATAAAACATAAGTTTTATAAATTGTATTTTTCTGCTTTTCCATGCCAAGTGATGCTTACTATATGTCATCTTTTCAAAATTGCATAGAAAACAATATTACAGAAAACAATATTACAGAATTACAGAATTATTCTACAGAAGCAGGAAAAAGCGAATGTTCCTATTTTCATCAAAGGAAGAAAAAGGAATGTACACACAATAAGTTAGTAAAACATTTCAATTCTAGGACATGTGGGAATGCATATATATTTAAAGTTATCTTTAATGAATAACTGGAAAATGAATTCATGATCATAAAAAGCTAATGTACCTTTAAAATGATAGGATGATCCAGACTAACCTCATATCTTCTGGAAGTTATTAAAATTGACATGAATGCTATAGTTAGAGTTTGTCTAGATTTTACCAAAGTATTCAATCTTATTGGAAATATAGCAAAAATATCATTCAGTTGATAGTACAATTAGGTGGGGTTGAAAGTGAACTGCACTCCCAAAATGGTTATTAATGATATGATATTGACTTAGAAGGAAATATCTCGTGCTATGCCCCAGAGATTAATTGTTGTCACTATGCTGGTATAGAAGGTAGGCTTATGAAATTTTTTCTTATGACCCAAAACTGTGAAGGATAACTAACACACTAGATGAAGAAATATGTATTCACAAATATATCGACAAGCTGGATTATTAAGGGAAAATGAAAAAAGATGAAATTTAATGAGATAAATATAAATGAACTTGGATTAAAAATCAATTCCATAAATTCAAGATGAAGTAGGTATAGTTAAACAATAGTTTATAATTACCTGAGTTTTAGTGAACTTAGCATTCTATACGAGTCGGTCATATACTATTTCAGAAAAGAATATCAACATTTGACTGTCCTAAGAGGCACTGAATTCATAAGGATTTGATGGTGTCTCTGTGTACTTTGTGGTTCTGCATAGATCTAGGCTACTGTGTTCTATTCTAAAAAAAATTTTGAAAAAGATATTTATAAACTACAGAGTCTTCAGGAGAGAGCCTCTAGCTTATGCCAATCAAAAATTGTTTGAAGAGACTAGTGATGTTTAGGCTTCAGAAGAAAAGATATAATGAGGATGTTTGGTGAGTGGTAGTACTGACTGCTAATTTTAAACAGTAAAGACCCTTGGCACCAAAACTAAGAGCAATGGGAGAAAATCATGGTAAGAGATGGAATCAATTTAGGTTTAATCTAAAGAAATGCTTCTTAACTATTTGAACTATTCAAAACTCTAATAGACTATCTTGGAAGGTAGTAAGTTCTTTTTCATTTGTCGTTTTTCAGTAAAGTACGCATGGATGCTTTTCAACAAGATTGGAGATCAAATTCTTTATTACTCTAAACATGAGCTGGATTAGGTTGACTCAGATCTCTTTCTATCTGAAATCTTGTGAAGCTGTGATACTCTACCTTGATATTTTGATGGATCTCTAATTTTATATGAGTCCTCCCTACAAAAGTAGAGACCAACTCATACTCCTCTCCTCTTTTGTAACTATTGCCTATGTTCTTTCATAAATGCTTCTATAAATGCCTATGTTCTTCTATAAATGCTTCTATAGACCCACTGTGAGAGACTTTCTTCTAGACAACTGTTGAAGTCACATGGATGCTCATGTAGTTCATCAATCATCTGTTCTGACAACATGAAAATAATTTTGTCTTAAACCTCCATACAGATAAGTAAAATGATGGCATATATATTGTTTTTCAGTTGTGTCTGACTCTTCATGACCCTGCAGACCATACCATTCTTGGGGTTTTCTCGGCAAGGATACTGGAATGATTTGCCATTTCCTTCTCCAGTGGATTACAGCAAACAGAGGTTAAGTGACTTGTCCAGGGTCACATAGCTAGTGACTATCTGAGACTAGATCTGAACACTCCAGGCACTGCACTCTATCCACTATGCCATTTAGCTCCTTCTGCATACTGGTATACATGCTAGTTACTTACATTCACTGACAGAGTTCAAACAGGTACTAGCATAAGAAGTTTCCATTGTAAAGCAGGCTATCTTCCTTGTGTTATATAATCTTTCCTTGGTGACTCGGAATTCTAACAATGGCTCTCTGAGTCAGATAATTCATTTTTGAGATAATTTAAAATTCTGGTTTATTTATTATATTTACCTCAGTTTTCTACTCAGCATCATTAATCAATTTTCTTTCATTTTGAGTTTCTCTTTTTCTTTCCAATTACCTCTCTAATCAGTTTCTTCATGTTCTCTGACATTCAAGACTTTTCATCATATCAGCTATCTTTAAGTATTAAAAATATTATCATGTAGAAGATAGAATCAAACTTGTTCTTTGCTGCTTCAGGGAGCAGAACTAGAACTCTGTAATTACAGGAAGACATTTTCACTTATAAGAAGGAACTTACTAATAAATACTTTTTCATTAGGTAATGAGCTCCTGGACACAGATATATTCAAGTAGATATTCCTTTCCAAAGATGCTATTATAATCTCCCAGTTCAAATGGACTCTCCCATATCATCTTAAATCCTCTACAGTTTATCATGATTTCCATCCTCCTGCCTTCCCAATATTTCTGTTCATCACAGCTTCCTAGAATCATATATCAAAATTCTTCTGTCTTTGTTGAACTGAAATTATCGTTAGTCAATTAATCTTACACAATACAAAGATTTCTTTTTAAAAAGATGTGGTGAATTGCTCTTTTTCCAGCCGGAATCATGGCGGGCGTAGAAGAAAAGAAGAAGCTACCATCCGTTCCAGAATCCCTTCTGAAAAAGCGAAAGGCTTTCGCAATACTGAAGGCCAAACGCTTGAAGAAGAAGATGGCTATTAAAAAGCTCCGTAAAATACGGAGAAAAGTTATCTATGAAAAAGCTAAAGCCTACCATAAGGAGTA
>CM053622.1:288076572-288107461 GCA_028646595.1 Phalanger gymnotis | reverse complement strand
CAGTATTTTTTGGGTCTCCTTTACCAAGTCATTGATTTGTTTTTCATGGTTTTCTCTCATCCTTATCATTTCTCTTCTCAATTTTTCCTCTACTTCTCTAACTTGCTTTTCCAAATCCTTTTTGAGTTCTTCCATGGCCTGAGACCAGTTCATGTTTTTCTTGGAGGTTTTCGTTGTAGGCTCTTTGACTTTGCTGATTTCTTCTGGCTGTATGTTTTGGTCTTCTTTGTCACCAAAGAAAGATTCCAGAGTTTGAGACGGAATCTGGGTGCATTTTCGCTGCCTGGCCATGTTCCCAGCCAACCTCCATGACACTTGAGTTTTTCAGCGTGGTATGACTGCTTGTAGAGTATAAAGTGCTATGTTCCACTCTTGGGGGGATGTGCCAGCTCTACCACACTAGCACTCCTCCTTCCCCAAGAACCCCCAACCCAGACTGGACTTAGATCTTCAGCAGGCTCTGCACTCCTACTATGATCCTCCACTGAATTCCTCCCACCAGGTGGGCCTGGGGCCAGAAGCAACTGCAGTTGTAGTTCTGAAGCTGCCACACCTCCGCTGCCCCCAGGGTGGTGGCCAAACCTCAAACTTCCTGTCCCCGGCAGCTTTTCCCACTAACCTTCTCTGTTGTCTTTGGTGTTTGTGGGTTGAGAACTCTGGTAACTGCCACAGCTCACTGAATCAGGGTGCTAGGGCATGCTCTGCCCTGCTCCTGTTCTGGTTGGTCCTCGCTTCCCATGCTGGGCTCTGCTCTGCTCCGCTACCAGCTCCGTGTGGGATAGACTTTACCCTGAGACCATCCAGGCTGTCCTGGGCTGGATCCCTGTTTCCCCACTGCTATATTTTGGATTCTGCAGTTCTAGAATTTGTTCAGAGCCATTTTATAGGTTTTTGGAGGGACTTGTGGGGGAGCTCAAGCTGGTCCCTGCTTTCCAGCCACCATCTTGTCTCCGCCCCCGTCACCCCCAAAACATTTTACTTTTCCATGTTTAAGAGTGAGTAAAGGTTATTATGGAAACTTACTCACTCCCCTATTGCAACTTAGAATAGTCTGAAAGAGGCACTCAGTGCATGGAAAGATTAACTAAATTATCCAATGTGACATGCTAGTATATATTAAAGGAAGGGCTTGAATTGAGGTCTCCATGACACCAAGATTAAATTAGAAAATGTATCTAGGGGCAGCTAGGTGGCACATTGAATAGAGCACTGGCCCTGAAGTCAGGAGGACCTGAGTTCAACTCTGGCCTCAGACACTTGACATACTAGCTGTGTGACCTTGGGCAAATCACTCAACCCCAATTGCCCTGTCTTCTCCCCCTCCAAGAAAATTTTTTTTAAAAAAAGAAAATATATCTATAGCTTTGAAAAATCTCGAGAGAATATATTGATGAGAGGTTTTTTTTTGCCCTGGTCACTAGCATCATCATTATCACTATTTCCATCATCATTCAAGTTCATTTCTATTTATGCTGTCTTTCCTGTGCTTTTTCTCTGCCGTTTTAAAATGTTTTAAAATGAATTAACCACTATATGTTTCTTTTAGGAGATGCAACCTAATTCTCAAAACAAAACAAATATCTCCTCTCCCCAGTCAGTTAGGTGGTGCAGAGAACTAGACTAGGAGGCAAAGAGAGCTAAGGCCAAATCTGGTCTCAAGTACAGATGAGTACTATGACCCTTAGAAAGATATTTAACTTCTATTTCAGGATCCTCAACTTTAAATGCAGGTAATATGGTGTCCACATTGCAAGGTTACTATGAAAATAAAGTGAGAGAATCTTCTTAAAGTTCCTAGTCCATAATAGATGTTTAGTAAGTATTCACCCCTCTCCACTGCTCTTCCTGAGAAATAGTGCTCCAATATGGGCCTGAAGTCTGAACGCTCCAAATTGAAATATAACCTCAGAAACTTACTAACTATGTGACTCTGGACATATCACTTAATCTTTGTCTGCCTCAATTTCCTCATTGGTAAAATAGAGATAACAATAGCACCCATATCCCAAGCTTGTTGTGAGGTTCAAGTGAGAAGATATCTTCAAAGGGTTTGTCATAGTTTCCGGCACAGAATTGGTATTTAAAAATGCTGTTCCCTATCCCCTTTATGTACATGCTGAGATCTGTAGGACTACATTACTATATGTTTCCCCAACCCTTTCTGCTTTCCTAATAATAAGTTCAGATTTATATAGCACTTACATATTCTTCTGATGCTTTCCCTGTCACAAACTTATGAGGTAGGAAATACTACTGCCCTCATTTTATCAATGACTTCCCTATACCAGAAATTGGAGTGTAAGAAGCAGGACCTAAAACTATAATCTCCTAACTAAATTCTGGTCTTCTTCCAACTATGCAATAATTAAAACCTTTTTTAATATCACAGATGATTTTGTTAAGATTGAAAGTGTAGAGTTTTAAGATTAAAAACATAGAAATAAAAGTACATGAGAAGGCCACAAAAGGAAACCTAAATGATTTTGCTTTTATCTCATTTTTTTCAATGTTGATACATTCTGATGAAATATTCTAAAAGAAATATCTGAGTTCTAGAAAACTAGAAACTAGTTCTAGAAAAAGTGCACTTTTATATTGACAGCCATATAGCAAACAGAAAATCCTAGATTTAAAGACTAGATTTTAAAAAATTCTTACATTTGCAAGAATATGAAAAGATAAATTTTTAGTAATTAATACAGCTCCACTGGGCAGTAGAGTGGGGACAAGAGACCAGAATGCCTCAAAACATCATGGTGTTTTTAGGTATCTTTTTTTCTCCCATTTTGGAGACAAGGATTTATCTTAATGGCCAGAGATAGTCTCTTATGCAAAACAATAGTGCTAGAGAGTCCACTAAGTGAGCTTTTATGGTAAATAATCAATGAACTCACTTACACTGGGTGCCAGAGTTAAATCAATTGAATAATCCAAATTTTGGGATCATGATGGTTCAGTGTGTAGGAATTCATGGCCAGTGAAGCTCTTGATTGGACACAGCTGAGGAGGCAGTGAAACAGGCAAGCACATAGGTCAATGCTGAGAGGTATAACCTGCCTGGCCCTAGATTTTGAAAAATGCCAGAATCTTCTATACAAACAGTTCACTGCTCCTCACGTCACAAACTTCAGCTGCTTAATAAGTCCCAGTAGCAAGGCAGGAGATCATGCTTCTTCCAGAGCATCAAATCAACAATCAGGGGTGTAGAAGGGAGGCTCCAGAGAGCACCAGTCCGTCAGTCAGTGCCTCTATTGCACTGGTCTCATATGAAGCAGGATAAGGGAAGGTCAGCCTTTAAATGACTGAATACTCCATTCCAGCAAATTGCATTTTGTGTCAAATTGATAGGCATTTGGAAAACATTAGTTTATACATAAAGTCTTATCTTTATTTTACACTTAGTGGCCAATTTTAAGGCATTAGTATAGGATAATAAAGGGAAGAATTATTCTTTAGCTACTTTGGGTGCAAGAGATACCTTAAGTAATAAGATTCAGTATAGAATATTTCTTTATTAGATTATTCTCATGTGTTTTGTGATTTAGCACTTTTCCTGTATAAATATTCTTAATCCTGTTAATTAATATCATAGAGTTTATGAAAATTGCCAGTGGCATATAGTAATTCCAAGAATTCCACTCTATACAAGGATATATGTGTGTGTGTGTGTGTGTGTGTGTGTGTGTGTGTGTGTGTGTGTGTATTACCTTGACAGTAGAGTATTTATATGGTTAAGTGCTTGGACCAAAGGAATATTCATTAATGGTTAGATGTCAAGCAATAGCAGATGTCTAGTGACAAGCCCCCAGGATTCTATCACTGGATACTGGGCTGTTTCATTTTTTTTTCTCGATGATGTGAGCAAAGGCATACATGGCATGCTCATCAAATTCACAAATAAAACAAAGTTGGGAGGGATCGTTAAGATTGGATAATAGGATTCCAAACAAACTTGAAAGCACAGACCTCGTTGAAATGAATAAACTGAAATCTGAAATCTAATAGGGATTAAGAAAAGTCACACTTCAAAAAAAATGTAAGCCATATAAGGACTAGATGGTGGAGACATGTGTAGACAACAATTTTTAATGTAGCTATCTGTGGGTTCGTGATCAACAAAAGTCAGTGCTAAAACATGGCAAGAGAGAGAGAAAACATCTAGCATAATGTTGGATGTATTGAGAAAGGCATAGTATTCAGGAAAATGTAGTTCTAGTATATTTTGTCCAGATGAGACTTAATTGTAAGTATTGTTTTCATTCCTGGGGCCACATTTCAAGTAGGGAAGAAGTTGATCAACTGAATAGAGTTAAGAGAACAAACAAAATGGAGAAGGAGCTTGAGATCTTTCCATCTAGTTTTTCCCTAAAGAAACAAGGGGTGTTTAGGATGCAGAAGGGTAGTCATAAGAGGGAGATGATAGCTGCCTGAAATACTTGTAAGATTGTCAAGTGGAAGAGTCATTGGAATAGCTCTGCTTGGCCTTAGAGTATAAAACTAAGAGAAAAAAATGAACACACCAAAATTTAAATTTTAGTTTTGATGTAAGGAAGCACTTTTTCACAATAATACCAATGCAAAGTAAAATGGGCTATATGAGAAGCAGCGGATACCTCTCACAAGAGGTATCAAAGTCAACTGACTGAATACTCTGAGTACGTGATCATGGATTGAGCCAAGTTGCCCCTGAGGTCTCAGATACTCTGAAAGATTATTATTCTTCCTAACCACCTTTAAAATATATAGGTGTCATAATAATTATTGTCATCTGAGATTGACTAAATGAGTAAAGCACATGAGCAGAATTTTTCTGAAACCCTAGAAGGCCACTTCATTCCACTTAAAGGGTACCTAGGGTGTTTTACATGCTTTCTTTCACCCCATAGATTAAATAAGAAATAGATTGGTCATTTCTTTAACGTTCCGAAGGCCTGCAGTCTATATACAACAAGGAATGTTGTATTCACCCAAAAGTGCTTAATTACATTTTGTTGGACAAGTCAGTCACTAGGGAATTGGGTGTGGGGAAAGGGGGTTACAGCATCAACAAGTAAAAATATACTGGCATTTTTTACGTTTTGTTAGTTTTCTAATTTTTATGGGTTTTGTATGGTTTGATATTTAGAGTAGTGGGACAAACCTGAAAATAAAACAAGGAAGCTACATTACTTAAGAGCATTTATCACAATGTCTGGCTCACAGTAAGTATTTGTGGACTTGACTTATGGAATTGATTTGACGGGCTAAAATGGTGACAAGCTCAATGATCCTGTTATATTTCCAGGATCATAGGTCAAAGTTAAGTTAGAAGGAATCTTACTGTCCTGAGTCCACCTACCAAAATTTTGTAGGTTAGCAAACTGAGACTCAGAGAGGTAAAATGACTTACCCAAGGCCATAAAGGAGAATTGAACTGGAATGATTGTTGTTATTATTGTTGTATGTGTCATATCTTTTTTTGGCCTTTTTGCACTGGTCACTCAAAATTAAATGTTGATGAAAAATTATCATTTTTT
Source organism: Phalanger gymnotis (assembly GCA_028646595.1). Lineage (NCBI taxonomy): Eukaryota > Metazoa > Chordata > Mammalia > Diprotodontia > Phalangeridae > Phalanger > Phalanger gymnotis. The sequence continues at coordinate 288,101,945 of CM053622.1, read as the reverse complement.
CTTCTCAGTCCCTTTGTACACACTATACATGAGGATATATATCTATATGTGTTTGTATATGTATATGTATATATGTGTGTATATGTACATATGTATGTGTGTGTGTATATCCTTGACAGTAGAATATTTAGATGGTTAAGTGGTTGGACCAAAAGAATATTCATTAATGGTTAGATGTCAAGCAATAACAGATGTCTAGTGACAAGCCCCCAGGAATCTATACTGGATATTGGCCTGTTTCATATTTTTTATCAATGATGTGGGCAAAGGCATAGATGACATGCTCATCAAATTCACAAATGAAAGAAAGTTGGGAGAGATTGCTAACATTAGATGACAGGAATCCAAGGACTCCACACACATATGTGTGTATGTATTATATATGTGTATATATCTATGTGTATATATGTGTATATACAAGTCTTATTCATAAGAATAACAAGAATGGCTTAGGCAAATGCTTAGTAAAATATTGATGACTATGGTATTTTCCTGATTACTAGTTTTTATGACATGATCAATAAGCATTTATCAAGTGCCTGCTATGTTCCAGACATTGTGCCAGAGATTCAGAGAAGCAAAAACAGGTGCTGCTCTCAAGGAGGATAAAAGGGAAATATATTTAACATAGTAAGATTCATTTTGGAAGAAGCCATTAAGATAGATGGTATCATAATCAACCTTTATAGATGTTCATTGATTATTCCTTGAGTAATATATTTTAGAATTTTTTGAAGAATCAAAATCAAGCTTACTGACTTATCATTCAATAGCTTGATTCCCATCTCTTTTTCAAAAACTGGGGAAACATTTGTCCTCCAATTTTACAGTCACTTGTGCAATCTCTGCCATCTTTCAAAGATCACTTTGAGAAACTCAGTTATTATATGGAGGAGCTCTATCAATAGCTATAGCTTTAACTGAGAATTTAAACTCTTTCAGAAAAAAATAAGTGACCACTTGTCATCTCCTTATTACAGTTGCTATCAACTCCATATTAAGCAATGGACAGCGTGCTGGACCTAGAGTCGGGAAGACTCATCTTCCTGAGTTCAAATCTGGTCTCACACTCTTACTAGATATGTGACCTTGGGCAAGACACTTTACCCTGTTTGCCTCAGTTCTTCATCTGTAAAATGAGTAGGAGAAGGAAATGGCAAACCACTCCAGTATCTTGACCAAGAGAATCCTAAATAGGGTCATGACAGGTCAGACATGATTTAACAACAACTGTATTAAACATTATTGTTCAAAAACCATTCTCATTGGCAAAGGAAACAAAGCCAAGCAAGAAGCAAGCAGCTCTGCTTCTTTCGAACATTGTCTTTTAATATTTTATCTAACTGAAACAGTTATATTTTACCTTCTCTAATATAGTTTTTAAAAAATAACTTTTATTATTCTTCAATTAACAAATTAACTCCTTTCTCTTCCCATTGAATCTATCCATTAAAAATACTTTTACCCATATGCATGGTCAAACAAAAATATTTTCCATTTTTGTTATATCTTTTTTTTTAATGTCCCAATTTTCACCCTATGTCCACAAGTTCTCTGTCTGAAAGCTGATGTCAGTGATGACTGTCTAATTCCAAGACCTAATTCCAAATTACAATGTTTTGTCTTGTGTCCTCTGGAATTACAATTGGTCATTCTTTTGATTATAGTTTCTTAATCTTTCAAAATTACCTTTAAAATGTTAACATACAAATTATTCTCTTGTTTGTATGAACTCCATTCCACATCATCTACTGCAAGCAATTCTCAGATTTCTCTGACACTGTTTCACTCATCATTTCTTATAAGACATTCCATCATATTTATATACTATAATTTGTTTACCTATCCCCTAATTTATGGGTACCTCCTTAGTTTCTAGTTCTTTGCCACCACAAAAGGAGCTGCTATAAATAGTTTTACGCATATGGCTAATTTTCCTCTTCTTTTGATGATATATGTGACTGTATTCATACACACATATACATATATGTACACATATGTGCATATATACACATATATGTACATATGTGTGTAATGACAACTCTGGGTCAAATGATATGCATAACTTAGAACTTTTTAGGTACAAAGTTACAATGACTTTGCAAAATGACTGGAACTCACATCTCCATTAAGAATACATTGATGTGGGGTGGCTAGGTGGCACAGTGAGTAGAGCACCAGCCCTGGAGTCAGGAGTACCTGAGTTCAAATCCAGCCTCAGACACTTGACACAGTTACTAGCTGTGTGACCTTGGACAAATCACTTAACCCCAATTGCTCTGCCTTCCCCCCGTCTGAAAAAAATTAAAAAGAATACATTAATATTCTTGTTTTCCAACAACACTTCCAGTTTTTGTGGCTTTTGGGAGTTTTTCCCCCTTTCTTATCTCAACCTTACTAATCTGTTGGGTATGAGGAGAAATATCAAAATTGCCTTAATTTGTATTTCCCAATTATTGGTAATTTTGAATATTTCTACATGCCTATTCGATAACTTGAATTTTTTGCCTTGAAAACTATTCTTATCCTTTGACCATTTATCAATTAGATAAATGTTTCTTAATCCTCAAATTGGAATTGTTCAATATATATCTTGGAAAAAGATGCATATCACAGAAATTTGCTTTGAATATTTTTAATCTGCTTTTCTAATTTTGACTGATTAATATTATTTGTGCAAAAGCTTTCAGAAAAAAGACTTTATATAATCATTTTATTTTTGCTCTTTTCCCAGAATCTAATGAGGGACGGAGGGAGAAAAAAGCATGGAACTCAAAATCTTATAAATCTTGTAACCTAATAAAAGTAAATGTTGAAAATCATCTTTACATGTAATTTGAAAAAAAAAGTACTTTTAAGTGGAAAAAATTAAACTTTATCCTGAACTTTAAAAGCAAAAATAAATATTATATTTTCATACGCAAAGCAGAATAGTAGAACAGAAGATAACTGTTTCTTTAAAACTCACATATAGCCTGCTTTTCTTTAAGATCTATAATAAATTGAATATTTAACTTAATTTAACCTTCCCCTCAAACTTTTTTTTCTTTTAGGTATTTTTTTATGGGCAACACTGTTAAAAATCCTTCTCTTCTTTCCACCCACCCCCAACTGAAAATAAAACGAACAAAAATGCAAAAATTTGAAATACCTTGTAATGATCATGCAGAGTCAAGCAAAACAAATATCTACATTGTCTGTCTCATTCTATACATTGTGTCCATCACCTTTTCCCAAGGATGTTGGTAGCATATTTCAACATCACTCTTTAGAAACCATGGCTGTCCATTGAATTGATTAATATTAAGACTTTAAAAATTGTTTTTTTAATAATGTTGCTGTTACATAAATTGTTCTCCTAGCTCTACTCAGTCCACTCTGCTTCAATTTATAAACATCTTCCTCACTTTCTCTGAAACTGTTTTTATCACCTCTTACTGAAGAATAATAATAATGGACTTCCTACATTCATATAACTTGACATCCTTTATCTTCTGTCCATTCAGAGAATTATTTTTATTTTTATTTTCTAATGCTGAAACATAATCCTTTTGTAGTTCAATTCGAATGCCATTGAATAAGTTAATTATTTCGTGTAGTATTGTCATTATGTTCCATGACCTAAATACTAGTAATTAATATTTTTCCAATTATTTAAATTTGTCATATTTTCCTTTATGAGTCCTAATAACATTATTGAGATATTGTCTTTGTAAGATTTGGATAATAGACTTCTGAATATTTTATTTTGAGTGCAATTTCTCTTTTTATCCCCTCTTCTTTCATTGTGTTGGCTGTATACAGAAAGTTAAAGATTTATAAATGTTTATTTTAAAGCCTGTGTCTTCATTGAAATTATTGCTTCAATTAATTTTAACTGATACATTACTTTGGCAGATATGTCATCATATCCATCATATCAGATGGAGCGAGAGAGAGAAAGAGAGAGAGAGAGAGAGAGAGAGAGAGAGAGAGAGAGAGAGAGAGAGAGAGAGGTGTTTTGTTTCCTTTTACTGATGCAAATTGCCTCAATTTATCTTCCTTGATTTGTAGTTGTAATTATCATATTTAGGAAATAACAAATAGTGGTGGTGATACTGGACATCATTGCTTTAACACAAATGTAGTCTCAAGTTCACTATTGTTAATGTTGATTATCATTTAGTGGTTCATTTATGGCATGTTTATTTTTATTTTTCAGATGTTGGGTTGTTTAAATAAATTAATTTCTTTTTTCGTTACACTGGGTATTTTATATTTTGTGAATATTTTTATATTTAATGTTGTCCATTCAATTGACGTGTAATTGTGTAAAATACTTTCTTGTTGCTTATTTTTGTTTCATCTGCAATTGTTATGGATTTTTCCTTATGATACAATTGTGTGTGTGTGTGTGTGTGTGTGCGCGCGCGTGCGTGTGTGCATTTATGGTTATCTAACCCTCCTTTTTCTGAAGCGTGTGATGGTAATTTACTCTGCTCATAGTATTCATCTCATGACCCTCTCTTATGTGACAAAGTAAAATCACCTCACTTTCTCTTCCCTTCTTCCCAAGAATATTTTCTTTTCTTTTTTTTTTCTTCTCCTAGACAAGCAAGGTAGAACAAAACCACGCAGTTTGTCTCATTCAATTATATCTGTGACTCTTAGAGGCATTAATGTTCTGAAAGAAAAAAAAACAGTTTTTCTTTTCTGTCCCTCTTAGAACATGAGTAATCTAAAAGAAATCAAAATACCTGATTAGGGGCTATACAGGTTGACAAAAAATGGTAATAACTTCATTAAAATGTTCCAATACTTTCTAGTTTTCTTTTGCATTCTGTTTGCATTTCAAATCTTCTGCTGTGCTTCAGCTTTTTACTCAGGAATGCATGAATACCTTTTACTCAATAAAATGTTCATTTTAACTCTGTACCATTGCACTAAGTTTTGCAGAGAAAGTTATTTTTGGTTATTAGTTTTTATTTTCCTATTGGAATATTATATTCTGAGATCTTCTTTTCTTTTTAGTGGTAGCTACCAAGTCTTGCATTGTTATAACTGTGGTTCCTTAGTACTTGCTTTTTTAAAAAATTTCTGCTATTGGATGTATTTGTTTTTTGACATGGTTGTCTTTATTTGGAGTTTTCTTTTAGGAGGTAATCAGTTATTTTATTTTCACCTTGTCCTCTAGTTTCAATGAGAATTTTTTTATGAAATCTGAAATATGTTGTCCAGACTTTTTGGTTATGATTTTTAGTTAATCTAATTTTCTTGTTTTGTTTCCTTGGTCATGTAAAAAAATAAATTCCTTGTACTTTTTCTTGCCATCAATCTTTAGAACCTGTTTTAATATTTCTTATATTCTCATGATAAAATTACTTTCCCTTTGGCCCATTCTAATTTCCAGGGAATCCAATTCTTGAATAATGTTTACAAATTTCTATTCTAAACTTCTAATTTGCCTTCTCATTCTTTCATCACTAGTACTCATTTCATTTAATATTTTATTTTCTATTATTCTTTCATTTCTTCAAGGGGCTTTTGTTGCTCTTATGGTAAGTATATTCTTTTCTCCAAGGCTACTCAAATTTTTTGTTGAGTCTTGCTTCACTTTTTAGTTTATGTTTTTGACATCTCTAAGTACATACTATTACTTTTTCTCAACATTTTATTCTATTTACTCATATCTCCAGAATTAGTTTCTGAATGGCAGGTTAGGTTTGGGTCAGACTCTTCAGCTTACTTTTTTTTTGAATTTTATGGTTCTGGATGTGGTGGCTAATACTAGACTATGCCCTCCCCAAGAATTTCGAGGTTTGGCTCCATTTAGTTATGGTTTGATTTAGGTTTTGATCTGATCTCTTACTGTCTCTCCTTCTTGCACAGTTCAAAACTGAAGTTATTACCATTTTTTGTCAACCTGTATAGCCCCTAATCAGGTATTTTGATTTCTTTTAGAACAGTCCCCTTGGATGATCACAGATACTTTCCTTCCCAGAGGCTGACCTATCCCTGTCTACTACTGTGGTTCATGCATAGGTTACCTGGATGCTGGTCAAGTCCTCTCTCCTGCTGTGAGTCTAAATTGCTTGAATAGTGTGCCTTCATCTTTTCATGACTTGTCACAATTCTGAGGATCTTCAGTTTATTATGCAATCCTAGAAGAGATGGAGGATCTGACACCAACTTCTCACTGTTTTTTTTTTAATCATTGTTACTTCTGGTAAATTTTAGAATACTCTTGGGGGATCTGAAGTGATTTAAGTCCTAACATATTATATTTGCCTGAAGCTTCTTGAAACCACTGTTAATTATTCCTGCAAATCTTTGAATGAATACATTATTAACTAGCCTAACACCTGTATTTTAACATTTTTAAAGACATAGATTAGTTAATGCGTATTCTGAGCATCCTTGTTTGTTACTTTAGGTAGTTTATTGGAACTAATTTTCTTTGTATCTACAGAATTTCATTCTGAGAGCTACCTTTTCCTCTTGTGCTGACTTTCTCTGTAAATGTTTCTGCTATGAGATATTACCTTCTCTTTCTCTTGTGACAAAGCCTAGAACTGTGATTTCATTGACCCAAAGAGCTCCAATATGTACAAATTCCTTTGACCTTGACAATGTGTAAAGACCTAAAATTTTGGAATAAGAGATCATTATTTGTTAAAAATTTTTGGGAAACCTGGAAAGCAGTACATCAGAAATTGGGCATAAGCCAGTATCTCACACCATTTACCAAGATACGGTCAAAACGGAAACATGACCTAGATATAAAGAGAGATGTTACAAGAAAATTAGAACATGGAACACATTACTTATCAGACCTATGGATAGGTGAATAATTTATGAATAAACAAGAGATATGAAGCAAAATTAGGTGTAAAGTGGATAATTTCAATTATTTTAAAAAAAGGTTTTGTACAAATAAAACAAATATAGAAGGAAGGCAGGAAATTGGAGGGGGGGGCGGTTTGCAGTCTATCATTTCCTCCACAGCATATAATTCCTTCTTATTAATGAAAATTTAGAATTTAATTTCCAATTACTGAGTTGATTTTTCCCTCTTTTGAATGATGAAATCATCCTTAATGAAAGTAAGTAATTATTTGCTATTCTGCCTTTATAAGAGAGTTTCACAAGATGCCTAAGTAACTGAACTATTGTATCATACCTTTGTAGAGTGTTTATGGCCAGTTTCTCAAGCCCTTGTGTATTTCTTCATGTCCGGGTGTTCTATAATATATTTTCATGAAAATATAGCTTATATTTCTTATTCAATTCATCTTTACCTAAAAGCTTGCCATCACACTTCCCTTCTTTTGTTACTGGATTGTCTTAAAATACAATGCTACTATGGCCACCCACTGCATCTTTTTCCAAGCCTGGTCTCTTTTGAGTAAGGTATTTTTTTGAGTAAGGTATCCAAAAATTTATTCCAATCAGGAATCTTATCCCCAAGTCTCAGTGATACCTATGAGGTCAAATTTGCTTTAGCATACATAATTAATCTTATTTGTTAGTAAGACATTCATTTCTGTGTAGGCATCAGATCTCAAAGACATTTATTATGAATTGCCTCTTGTGGATTTTATCTCCTTGTCCTGACTACTATTTGCCTTTCATTTTAGCTTCTCCCCATGTTCAGTAGATACAGGTAGGTATTTTATTTTTCTCTGCATTTTTAAGTTTTAAGTTTATTTTTTTCAAATATAGAGGGTATTTAAATTCTGACCTATTGTCACTGGTACACTCTAACTTCAGTGAAGAGTTTGTAATTCAATTATTTTAAGCCATGGTCCAGAAATCAAAATCTTATTCTTGGACGCCATTTTCATAACTACATGTTCCCTTCCAAAATTTGATTTTCTCCTCTTTATCTCCTTCCTTTTATAGATAACAGTGATTACGACATTATTTGTGCCATTGAGCATTTTTCATTTATTTACTCGTCTTAATATTCCTTAATAGCACTTTCTAAATTCTTCAGCCGGCATGATTGATTTCCATGTGAATCACCAGAAGTAGCCAATAGTCATCCTCTTTGAGATATCTTGGAATGTTCTCTATCGTGTCTTAAATCTGAAGGGAAAAACAGCAGATTTTTCTGTTGTCATAAAGTTGTCTCTGTTTCTGTTGTCAACAATTAACTGTCTCAGAAGTTATTAGCAGGGAGTCATCGCCTCTATACATTTAGTTTGTTCTTAACAACTACATTATTATGCTCTTTGAGTCTTTCTTGGAGTACTTTTTTCACTATTATGTATATGTCTATTCACTATATGAATATGTCACTATTATGAATTAGTCTTTTTCACTATTATGCAATTCAAATGTTTCTCATTCAGTTTAACTCCTTCTCCATAGATCCTTATACTCAAGATGTTCTTGTTTAATCTTTGTCCTTCAACTTAAATCTTTTTTTTTCTTTCTGCTTAATTCTTGTTCTCTGCTAAGAGAAATGGTCTTTGCACAGGAAGTGATATAACAAAATCACCTAACAAGGAGTCTTTACGAAGATCAGTTATTAAACAGTGAAAGAGCAGCTAATTGCCTTTAATGAATTTCTCCCTGCATCCTCATTTGCTGTAGCTGATAGAGTTCATATATGTGATTGCTGAGTCACTTTTAGTGCTATTTGAAAAATAATAAAGAAGAGATGTTCTGCATGAATGAAGGATAATAAAGAAAAGATTTTCAAAAAAAGGAGGAAATTGATTAATTCTGAATTCTACAAACTATAAGCTAGCAAGCTTGATTATTACTTCTGGGAAAATTCTAAAATTGGACATAAAAGAAATACTGTTAGATGGATCTGGTACTGATTGAATCCCTGAAGTCAAAGAATAGTTATTAACAGTTCAATGTCAGCTTGTAAGAATCGGAGTGCAACTGGGATTTGTGTTTGGCCTTGTGCTGTTTACCATTTTCATCGGTCTCTTGGATAAATGTATAAACATCATGTTTATCAGATTTATGGTTGTGACAAACCTGGGAGTAATAGATAATTCAGTGCATGCCAGATTTAGGATCCAAAAATCACCAAGACATCTTATAAAGTTGCGTCAAACCAAAGAAGATAAAGGTAAAGTCTTACACTTGGATTCAAAGAATCAATCTTTTCTTCTCCATGAAACTTTCTCTGCTCCCCCTAAATAAAATTAACTGCTTTCACATCAAATTTTTGTAGCAATTTTTTCTTTTTTCTCTTTTATATTTTACCTTATGTCATGCTAATGTGTATAACTGTCATGGCATAAGCTCCTTAATAGCAAGATTTGTATATTTTTTTTTCCAGTATTCTCTCCCTAAGGACTAGCAAAGTGGCCTTGTTCATAGTAGACTCTCAGTATATATTTTAAAAAATCAAACGCACATAGAAAGATAGATGAGGGGAGAATGAAGGCCTTCTGAGTCTCAGAAGAGACAAAATAAGGTATTCTAACAACAGGGGAGGACCATATTGGCCTAGGTAAAAACATTGTTGCACAAAGCCTTCTTAATCCATAGAATTAGTGCCTAAGGCAGGGACAAATGTTCTACAATGTAGAACTCTTCAGGAGTGTCAACATACACATACATACAGAAACACACACACACACACACACACATACACTCAAACTTAACTAATACACACGTGGCTAGAAAGCAGCAGCTTATAGATAGTGAGGATTTTACCAGGCATGGGAATCACATGAAATGTATTTTGGCCTAGAAGTCTGAATGCCTTTATTCATAATTGACCCCAGACAGAGTTTGTGAGAGAGGAGGGACTGAAGACAGAACTCTCTAGCATTGTACAGCCTTATCCAGACCTTGCTTAAATTCCCAGCAGAAACCATTTGGAATAATCAGTTCCCTTGCTATGATTTTGATTGTTTTGTTTTCATTGAATTACGTTTGAAAAACTACAACTTTCACCCAACTTAGGTAAGAGCAAAATGTGGTTTTCTTTCTCCATCAACAAATATAGCAGTGAGCACACATTCATGGGGATGAAGGCATGGTGTAGCATAGATGAGAAAGGTTATTAGTCAGAGTATTCCAGGGAAGTTTGAAAAGACATTGAGTACCAACTCAAGAATAGAATTAAGACCAGCTGTGGACATTGGTCTCTTCCTTCTGGATAATTTTCTTACATATGCATATGCCAAGAAATAGCTTTTGTTCTAGAAGGACATATATCATCTTGTAAGGGTATTGTTGGGGACTCGCTTACCCCACAACTCTTGTAGGGATCTCTCTGACCCCACAGAGACCTGATCTCGCGGGCAATGAAGGGACAGGAGCCAAGAATGGTGAGCAACTCCATTTAATTATGTCAGTGAACAGATTTTTATAGCCTTTATTATGTAGCACTAGGACTGCCTTGATCTGCTTACTCTCCGCCTACTCCCCACCTACTCTCCGCCCATTCTTCTGTTCTCCTCCTATTCTCCTCCCCTTTCTTTCCCGCGCTCTCCCCATGATTCACCTATGCACAGGTGAACTCGGAAAAGAACCCTGCACCACATTGCCAACAAGGGCGAGACCCTTCCTCCAGACTCCATCTTGTTCCTCCCATACCTCAGAACCCTGAGGTTATCTCAGCAGGTTCAGGGTGCGGAGGTCCAACGATGTTTGGGGTCGGCTATAACTCGTCCCGTTACATCATCTAATCTTCTTTTCTTAGGTTTGACTCCACAATTGTGTGAAGATGTTGACCACTGCGTAGTATTCATGACTTCCTCTCATCTTTTTTCATATTTTTCTTCCTTTATTTTTAGATTTTCAAGACTTTTTTTACTTTCTCATTCCTTTCCTTTTTTTAAAAAAAAAAATTTCTCATCAACTAACAAACATAAACAAACATGATATGAATAATAAGAAAAGACAGTTTTTATGAAACAATAAACTTCCATTCACGCAGTTTATATTTTAAAGTTTATGTTAAAGTTTAAACCATAATAGCAAAATTGCTCTATTTTTCAGTGCCCTTTTCTGAACCCTCCTTCTGAATTTTTTGGCTTTATCTTAATGCTTTATCTCCTTTTCTTCTTCCTTCATATTCCTATCTCTACTGACTGACTTGCTTCCCTCTCTACCCTCCCACAGTAGAAGTTTTCAAAAGCCAAAATCTGCAAAGGAAGGAAGGATATTGTGACTGAAGGACAAAAGAGCCCTTTGATTCATTTCTTGGCCTTATTTGCATCCATGCCCGGAAGTTGTAATTCTACCAATCATGTTTCAAGGTAGACGAGCCACATTTTTGGGTTGAAAAGAAAGTTAAGATGAACACAACTTAGTGACAGTTCTACTCCCCAAAATCACATCAAGCCTAGAATATGCCCTTGAAACATAGTAACGGTCTTAATTCTTTTCTATTTTTCCTAAAAAAAAAAAAAATAAGTTGTAACTGACAGAGGGCAGGTTAATCAGGTTTACTCTCACTGGGATAATTCATTTCCACAACTTTTCTCCATGTGTTGTGAACTATCTTCTGCCTGCAACTCCTTCAAAGTTATGAGATAAAACTTCTTCTCAGGGATTCAATGAAGAATGCATTGGCCATCTCCTCCAGGTAGCTACTAATGGGGTTGTGCCCTGTTCTACTGAACATCCCTATTCCTGACCATTTTTCTTATAATCTTTTATATCTCTCCCATCTCCAACCTTAATTTTATTGATGCCCAGTTTTGACAAGCAATGGCTCAGAATATATTGATATGTACTTTTCCTTTTGCATAATTTTTTTTCAAGCAATTGTGGAAAAGACTAAAATTTTGAGATGGGCAACTGAGTTTTTCATACTCTGTGTAAACTGGTAAATGAATGTTCTCCCCTGGAAATAGCTCATGACTTTATTGTTCTTAACCTACTAATTAACTTGCTGTATATTTTGTGCTGAAAATGGAATGGCTAAGAGGAAACAACGTTGAAAGAATGTATGGAAAGGATTAATTGAAAATCAGTCAGTCTTCAAAAATCAGTCAGTCTTCAAACTTTTATTAAATATTTACTATATACCAGGCACTGTGTTAAGCACTACCATTACAAAGAAGGGCAAAGACACTCCGTGCTTTCATGGAAATCATATGTTAATAGGAGAGATAATATACAAACAACTAGATACATAAAATCTATTTAGGAAAACCTATAGAAAATGCCAAAGGGACAACATTAGTATTGAGGGAGCCCAGGAAAGTCCCTTGTCTCTTATAAAAGGCAGGATTTGAGTAGAAACATGAAAGGAGCCAGAGGGAAAAGGAAACAATATTATTTGGATTTTTAGACAAATCAGTTTAATAAGTTTTAAGTAACTGCTTTCTCTTACTATAATTAATGTTATCAGGGGGAAGCATTACCAACTCTGTCTCTATCTCTCTGTCTCTCATTCTGTCTCTCTCTGTCTCCCTCTGTCTCTGTCTCTCTCTTACATACACACACATGCACACACACACACACACACACACACACACACACCACAAATTATACCCATCTTTGCCCTTATCATTAATATAGGAAATTTCATTCTTCATTTCAAACTCTTCAATGTACCACAAGTGAGTGTAGGCTTTTCTCATTAACCTTTCTTTTTTGCACTTATCAGCATCGTTTTCACGTTGTTGCAGTGATTTTCTAAACAATTGTGGGAGGGAGGAGAAAAAGTCACAGCAATAAAGGGTTCATGTCACAATGAACATAATAAGGAAACCAGCAATAGTAAACTGAGAAAGAAAGAATGAGTAAAAAAATCAATCCCAGAGCAAAGGTCAGGACTGTGATCTCATTGTCAGCTCATCTGCCCTTTGCATTATGGAATGTGTCTTTCATTACCCTGCCTGAGAATTCTGCCTAGATGCAGGAATGTCCCTGCAAGGGCATAGAAGCAGAATCAAGTTGTAGATGAAGTGGAGATAAGGTGGGAAAAATTAGTTAGTTACTATGATTCTTCTTGCTTGAACTCCATTGAAAACCTGGACAGAGACAAGTATGTGCAAGATCTTGTTTAGTCCTCAATGTTGACCATGTGTTTTTCACAAATCATTACTAAAATGTCATAGCCCTTTAGCACCAGCTCACTTTGACTTTATTAATGCCAGGCTTAATCTGGGAGAGAAAAAATCAGGAAGCTAAAATTCAATAGCTACAGAACTTCAGAATGTCAGATTGCATGAAGATATGATTAAGATAATAGTTCCATCGAATTATTCAACTGTTGATAAAAGAATGAAATAATGTTATATGTCAACCTATGATATCTGCTTTTCTTATCTCAAATTCGATCATAATTCTTTTAAGTGGAACAACTTAATTATAGGTCTTTTTAATAGAGTTATGTTCTGTCCTCCTGTTTTTCCACCCACACATACCTTTTAAGTAAGTTGTCCTAATGGATCTCCATCTCATTCTCCAACCAATGAATCAGAGGAATGACTACAAGAATCCAAGAAGGAATAAAATGGAAGTGGATTGTATAATGCCTAGATCCCTGGAGCTGAAACAGAACTCCAAAACACACAGCCATCCCTTGGCCTGCCCCACTTTGTTCTTCATCACTTGCAAATATTTATTCAAAAAATAATTACATTTTGTTTTCAGATCCATCTTTTCTTCTTCCTATTTCAATTGCCATTGCAATTAAGAAAAGAAAAACAAAATCCCTGTTATGAACAAATATAAACAAGAAAAACAAAGTCCCTGCTACAAATAAAGTCAAGTAAAATTCCTGTACTGATCATGTCATTCGTATATACATATATATGCATATGTGATATAGATATGCATATATATATGTATGTGTACATACATGTGTATATGTATACATATATGTATGTGCATGTGGAGAGAGAGATGACTATATAGATGCCTCTTTCTACACACACACACATACACACACACACACATATATATATATACATTTACAGGTATATATTTCTACATCTATCTACACACACACACACACACACGCATACACACACACATACACACAAACATGCATTAACACAAGAAAAAAAATCATTGACCATGTCTGAGTTCATTGCTTCTCTATATAGAGATCAAGAGATGGTGAGTATGATTCATCTTTAGTCCTATGAAATTGTGGTTGGTAATTATGTCCATCAGAGTTCTTAAGGATTTTCAAGTTTGTTGTCTTATAACAGTGCATTTTTATATACATTATCTTGGTTCTGTTTGCTTCACTCAGCATCAGCACATATTAGGCATCCTTTGCTTCTTTTAAACCATTCCTTTATCATTTCTTAAGCACAATAGTATTCCATTACATTCATGTCATAACTTGTTCCACCATCCCCCAGATGATAGGTTCCTCCTCAGTTTCCAATTCTTTGCCATCACAAAAAGAGTTGATTATATATATATATATATATACACACAAACACCTACATACATACATATATATGCATATATGTTTATGCATGGGTCCTTCTTAGAACACTTTACAGATACAAATTTAATAATTTTCTCGTGCACAAATATTTCAAAGCACTTCCACATACGTTATTTTATTGTATTTCAGAATAAGAATTCATTTTGATCTTTATTTTACATGCCAACGAATAGACGAGAGTAGTAAGAATTTGTGAATCATATAATTAAGTAATGGCAGATCCAAAACTAGATGTGCTGATCAACCAATCTATATGTCATTATATGACATCTATGATAGACAAGGTACTATTCTAGGCACCATAGATACTAAGTTAGACCAAAACAACCTCTGTCATTAAATAGATTTCAGGGGAGTTCACAGGAAAAACAAAATGCACATGAATAAGTACATGTAAAGAATATAAAACAAATACAAAGTAACAGGAAAAGGTCATAGTTGAGGTGACATGCAGAGGAGGAGTAAAGATGTATCAGAAAGACACCATGCAAAAGGTAGCTTACACATACATATATACCATGCTTTGTTTTGTTCACATCAGTATCCAAGGAATAAAATAAAATTATAAAACTTGTAATTATTTGGTTAATCTCAAGTGGCTCAAAATCATTTACCATTGTAACTTTTCTAAAATTATTTGTGTTCGAGAGGTCACTCCCACAATTTTTCTGTGACTAATAGTACCTTTTGACTGGCATCTGGAAAAGGCAAGGCCAAGTCCTTCATGGAAACTGTTCACAACAACTTGAAAAGGAGGTGGAAGCACTTAACAACTGATAGGGATGTCAGCATAAGGAAATATTTGACAATGGAGGATTTTGATAAGCTGTTCTTCTACCATGTGATCTTCATTTCATTGCATTGGGGGAAAAAGTGGTGCAACATACTTGAAAAGACAGCTACTCCTGCTGCAAATGTGTTGCAGACTTTATCAGTCAGGATTATTTAATTGGAGATCTCTTTGTTTCTGACTGACAGAGAAATAAGAAGATTTATGAAGTTGGACCAAAGCTGACAAGTTCTAGTCACTTAAGATAGCCCAGTTTTTACCAGTTTCATAAATGAGGTCATGGAATCACTGGCCTAATGACCTCAGTAGCAAGAGTGAAAACAATATGTCTATGTCCCTGAGCATTTAGACTGCTCTTGGAAAACCTTTTTCATGAATCTTTACTTCTTCAAAATAAAACCTCTTTTGCAAAGCTTTCTTTGGCCCCCAAAACATTCATAAATACCTTTTTCTAATAACTCCCACCTCTTTCATTGCTCTTTATTTCACAGCACTTAGAAAGAGAAGACAATTGTCTGTCCAAAGAAAATGCACTTAAATATCACCAACCAATTCTGATCCCCATGAAAATGGGATGAAAAGGAGACATAGAGTGTTTTACAGCATCATAAACAGCCCTGAACTTGGTGTTCAGAAAATCTGGTATGAAATCCTGCCTTTGTGGATGATATAGTGGAAAGAATGTTTCAGTTAGCATCAGAAATCCTAAACTTAAATCCTATTGCTGTTACTACCTTTGTCAAGTCATTTAACTCTGGGCCTCATTTAGTTCATTTGTAAAATGAAGGGCTATTAGAGCAGGACTTCCCTCCCCTCCATAATGGATGTATTTGGCATTCTGTTGAAGCCTATGGACCCCTTTCTTAGAGTGATGCTTTTAAATCCATAAATTACAATAATAGAAAGTTCCTGAACCCCAGATTAAGAACCTTTGAACTAGATAATCGTGGTAGCTCCTTGTAACTAAAAATATATGATCCTATAACATCATGTGAGGTTGGGAAGCATGGTGCAATGAGAATATCACTGAATGTGGATTGGTTGTGGTTTGAGAAAAGCAGGATTTGAATCCTAGATTTGCTTGGTATTACTTAGGTGAGTCCTAGGAAGTTGTCCAAATTCTCTGGGTCTCAATTTAAAAATCTGCAAGAAATGTTCCATCCACCTATGAATTCTACAATTTAATTAAGTTCCCTAACTTATTTTGTTATTTATTAAATGATAATAATATTGCTTCTACCTCATCAGTGTAGGAAACAAATTATATCATTATTAAATCGTATCTATCTAAAATACTTTGATTTTTTTCTCCAGAAAAAATCCATATATGTATGCATTATATTTGTACATATATATGTATATATAAACATTACACACACATACATACATGAACCTTGCCCTCCAAATAAATATATATACACAAATGTACAATATGCACATGCACATGTATATTCACTATAAATACACATATATACAATATATATTTGCCGGGTGGAGGAATTAAATTATCTATAATATATTTAAATATAAATTATATATAGTTTGTAGGACATTGCTCAATTTGTATTTTGTTCCCTAGGTGCTAGATAATATAGGCTAAGTGCATTTGTGTATACATATTTTAAATTTTTTTCTTTTCCCTGACTTACTGATATTGTGCCAGTTTCCCAAGGGGAAAATACATATGTACACACATACACACACACACACACACACGTACACACACGTACACACACACAAACACACACAAACTAAGTTACTAATTGAAATTAACCACTTACTTTTTTTGTTTTGTTTTGTTTGTTTGTTTTTGTGGGGAGGAAGGCCCAGTGGTCCATCTGTTCTGAAAATTGTGAAAGAAATAGAAGTTGCATTATTCTTGGCAAAAAGGACTACGGTTGGTATTTAAAATTGTTAGCAGTGTTTCATCCCTTCCTTCCTTAGCCTCTCCATTCACCATGTTGTGACCATATGCTAGAGATGCAATGTGCTGCGTTCCCCACCTTTACTTTCTGTCAGGCCCAACTAATATTTTGGCATGTTCAATTTCAACATCTATTTCACTATATTATTAAGAGTATTCAAGCCATCCTTATATATGTGAAATACATTTGAAATAAACTTTCGTTAAGTTAGTTAACCACGAACAGATAGATTCATTTAGATGCTAAGGTTATGCAAGTCTGGTAGATATGAACATGCTTATTGTTTTAAATGGGAATTTAGCCAACTATAGTTAAAACTGGGCTGCAGTATATGTATGCAAGACTAACTCCATGTAACAGATTATACTGATGTTCACAATGCATTGTGATAATAATAGGATTCCTTGTGATAGTATTTTGATAAGACTGTTAGAGAGATGTATCTTTCATTTCCTTACAAAGCTGTTTTATGTGAGCAATGTTCTTGTATGTTCTCTTTTTCCAAATTCTATGGAGTTTCTTCTTTGCAAATGTAAAGTCATTTGACTGGAACTAAAAACAGTAATGTTTATTCATATAAAACAAAAAGTTGTAGTTTTAAAATAAAGTCGGGAAATTTAAAAATCAAATCTGAAAATGTAAACAGGGTCCCTGGAAATTCCATTTTTCAATGTGAATCCCATTGTGATTTTAACCTAGTCATAATTCATTACAGGATTTCAAATTATAGAAGGTAGTAGAGAGAACATTGGACTAGGAGTCGGGAAACCTCACGTTTCAAGTTCTAGTTTCTCCAATGACCTTGGAATAACCAACAAATTGCCACAATCATTTATACGTAAAATTAAGTAATTGGACTATATAATCTCTAAAGTCTATGTTTGAGATTTAATATTGTACGAAAATATGTCATACATGCCACAATAATATTAAATATTACTTATCTTAAAATATAAATTATTGACCATATGATTCTACATAATAATAAATATCAGTGAATTTAAAATACTTACTTGATATTTCCAGGGATAGCATCATCACTAACTTCTTCATGATCATTATCATAGATTATACAAAATCTTCTGAATTTGAAAAATTATTCACTTCATCATGGTATGATGAATAAAATTTGACCTAAGATATCAATTCAAATCCTTCAACTGATATGCTGGCTGTGTGACCCTGGGCAAACCCTGTAATCTCTTAGTGCCCCTAGCAATTCTCTAAAACTATGACTAGCCCAGATGGTAGGAACCTATATTTGTAGAGAAAGTTCCTTGTTAGGATCTCCCTGTACTCATGAAAGGACAAGCCCAATGGACAGGTTAAGGAGGAGATCACTCAGCAGAGCGAGTTGCCTTTTGAACTCAGGTGCAAAAGCTGTCTCTGATCATGATGTTACTAATTTTACTTCAACTTTTTAATACTTCAGGAATCTTAGTCTTCCTTTCAGGTATTCTATCTGCTGCCACATATTTCAACCCTTTTGACTTAATAATGTGTCTTTGATAGTTACGGAATCTAAAAAATGTGTTGTTTAAATGGCCAACCTAGCAACAGCTTCCTTTGAAAGTAGCTCATATGGTTGGCTCAAAGCATATGTGTGGTCTAACACTGGACTAATCTTAGCATTCTTTCCGGACAACAGACAAGGTTTGCTAGAGTCCATGGCCTTTCCCAAAGTGTTTGAGAGTCTACAGTCATCTCTCTAATAAGAAGAAACAACAGCATGGAACTTTGTTAGAAAATAGCCACTGTGAATATCAAGTATTCTAATTCATGTGGATATACTGGCTTCCTGAGAAGGTACTCCAAACAGAGGAAAAGCTTTTAATTCAGAGCAATAGCAATATGTATGACTAAGTCAAAAGTAGAATCTAGATTTAACTGCATGAGTCCTATGCACTTTCTTCTAGAGCAAAAGTAGGAAACTATGAGCTGGTGGCATTTTGACTACGATACCCTACTATATATACTTTCCTTCTTTTTTCTTTACCTTCTTCATTTTTTCTCCTTATGTTTTCCTTTCCTTTCTCAATTCCTTTCTTTTTCCCATTCATTTTTTTCTCCTGTCTGTCTATTACCTTCTATGTTCCTGGGAATTCCTCAACTCCACGTGACATATTTGTCACTAAAGACCTGACTGACCCTAACCAAAAATCTGAGTAAAGAAGAAAGTTTGAAAATGATTATTCCTCCGACTCAAACAAAATAAACTTGCTATTAAGATCAAAATATTTTGAGTTTTGTTTCTTTACGTTGAACTAAATACATTCCCAAAATGTTTGAATTCTCCATGTGGCTTTTGCTGCATGTATATAAGATGAAGGATGAAACCAGGAATCATAGAAGAGATTGTCAATTCCCACTTCTATATTTTGAATTTAATAAGAATATTTTAATGTGTATACATAAATACATGTATATGTGCATAACATGCAACTATACATATTTACATATATGCAGGTATGTTATTATTGTGGTAGCAGCATTAGTACTATTTTCTGTCAAATTAATGTAGTGTTAAGTGTTAATTCATTTCCTCAGTTTATGTTTGGAGCCCTACAACATGTGAATGGCTAAATAATGTACTTTCAAGATTTTAAAGTGGCTTGAAATTGGTTAAGTTGACCATTCATTTGAACTATTCTGTTTAAAACATTGTTCTTTCCATGGATTCTCAGGTAAGAGAAAGCTCTTCACAAATTATAGTGCTGAAGACTTGTGCCCAGACTACACTCCTAATCTCCAATTCCAAGATAAAAGGGCCTGGAAAGAGATGACACTTATTTATGAATATGACTAGAATGCATGTACTAACTAAATAATTCCAAATTGCGTGACGGGGAAACCATGACAAAACATGCCCACCTCCACTGGGTCTTGAACTATGTGTCTGAAATGCTTCTTCAGCTGATAATTATCAACCTTCTATTCATTGACTATGTTGTTTAGTCATTGGTTTTCCTTGGTAGCTGACCATCTTAAGAAATGTTTACATGTATACTGCCATGACAATATTTAGTAGCCATGATAGCAATATTAAAAAATACAGATTAATAAATATTTTCAAAACAACGATTTAGCTAATATATTTTAAGTCCTGTCTTACCCTGTTCCTCTCATGTGTGCTACTGACAGTGTGACCTTCAGACTCTCTGGCTCATCCATCATACATTGAACTTTTCACTCTATTCCATACTCATCTCATCTTTGAAAAAAAAAACAAAACAAAAACAAACCTTTGTCCAGATCCCTGTTTACCACTCACTTGGGATTCTGTTTTTGTGTAGCTAATGTAACAGATGGTAGAGGCAAATGGAGAAAATATTGACCATCCCCTATTATAAAAAGAAAGTTCTGATGATTAAATACTATCTTGTCTATTACTCTCTTATTATATTATATAAAAAACTCTTAATTTTTTACTCCATTCTTGAGTAGCTATTATTAAATTGAAGAGTAATGGTGAAATTAGCAGCAGAAAGATGTTTGTTTGTTTTTTTCTGAGTCACAGGTGTCCTCTAGGTAAATACTCCTTTAAGTAGAACCACAATTAAATATATACAAAACCTTAAGAAAGGCTTGAAAAATATATTCCCGTCCATTTTTGTTGTTTCTCACTAGAGGGTTTGCCCTTTTGTTGATGTACCAGCAAATAGAAGTCACAAATATGTACTTGGGTACAACTAAGAGCAGGATTTTCTACCACTAATGATCTCTGCATTTAAGTGTGTGTATGTGTGTGTGTGTGTGTGTGTATGTGTGTGTGTGTATGTGTGTGTGTGTGTGTGAGTGTGTGTGTGGATGAATGGATGGAAGTGTGTATAAAAGAATGCCCAGAATCAGACACCCAGAAAACTGTGTGCTAAATAATGAACTTTTGGCTAATCTTTCCTGGAACCAAGTTTCTATGCCATTTCCCAGCAATCTCTCCACCATATTACCTACACTCAAGCTATTATACTCATATCCTGACCCCATACATTTTGATTCTACCTTTTTGTGACCCAGATCTGATAGGTGTTTTTTGAGCTCTTATCTTGAACAGAAATAGGCTACAGTACTGCTCCCTGGACATCTGTATACTATTGAAGGGGATAGAGAACATACTTTATACTTTTTTGTAGCTAACATTTACGTGTTGTTTCATACATTAGACCGTAAACTTCTTCCCCGTAGGGACTGTCTTTCTTGATTGTATTAGTATCTTCTTTATGTAACACATTTTCTGGCACATTATTGACAATAAATACTTCACATAATATGTACACACACACACACACACACACACACACACACACACATTCTGGGAGAAAGAAAGTGAGAGTGATAGAAGAGAAAGAGAAAGCTATTTGCTGTTTGCTGTTTGAATGTTTTCTGCCCCGAAGGAGGCCAAGGACTTCCTTGAAGGAAAGGACAATATTTTGTTTTGTTTTGTTTTGTTTTTGGCTTTTCTTGGTATCACTAAGGCTTAGTGAGGCAGTTAGTGGCATAGTAGAAAGTATACTAGGCCTGGAATCAGGAAGACCTGAGTTCAAATCCAGCCTTAGACCCTTCCTAGCTATGTCACCCTAAGCAAATCACTTAAGCTATCTGGGCTTCAATTTTCTCAACTGTAAGATGGGTCAGCATTGAAACCCTGACCCTAGGGCTAGCTAACAGTAAGATCCCACCACAAGAGCCAGTCAGCAGCCCCCACCTACATAGCAAGTCAGCAGCAAGACCCCAGGCCCAAGACAGGTTAGCAGGGAGGCCCTGCTTCTAGCACAAGAAAGCAGGGAGGCACCCTCTCCAGTGTAAGCCAGAAACTAGGTCCTGAGGCTCAATGAAAGCTAATAAAAGCCTTGAGCCACACACAAGAAGTGTAGGACAATGAAAAATCAGACCCCAACTCTTACACAAAAGTACAAAGTCACAAAATAGGAAAGAAACATGAGCAGAAAATTAAAAGAAAACTTGACTATAAAATTTTATTATGGTGACAGAGAGTATCAAGGCCCAGACTTAAAAGAAGACAACAGAGCCAAAATAGCTCAGAAAAGAAGCAAAGTCTCAGAAAAGAATGTAAATTGGTTTCAGGCCCAAAAGGAAGTCCTGGAAGACCTTTAAAAGGATTAAAAAAGGCAAATGAGAGAAATAGAAGTAAAAGTAAGAATAGAAATAAGAGTAACGCAAGAGAATCAATGAAAAACAGTCAATGGTTTGTTAGAGGAACACATAAAGGGGGGAAAGATATATAAAAATTCACCAAAAAAATAACTCCTTGAAAAATAGAATTGTCCAGGTGTAAAAGGAGGTACAAAAGCTCATTGAAGAAAATAAATCCTTAAAAATTAGAATTGGGTAAGTGTAAGCTAATGACTCAATGAAATATGCAGAAACAACAAAACTAAAACAAAATAATTTAAAATAAAAAAAATGTCAGATTTCTCATTGAAAAAGCAACTGACCTGGAAAATAGATTAAGGAGAGATTATTTAAGAGTCGCTGGACTATGAAAGCCATGATCAAAAAAGAGCCTGGACATTGAATTTCAAGAAATTATCAAAGAAATGTAAATCTTTAGATAGTCCTGATATCCTAGAATCAAGGGGCAAAATGCAAATTGAAATAATTCACTGGATACCACCTGAAAGAGATACAAAAATAAAAACTCCCAGGAATATTATAGCCAATTCAAGAGTTCTGAGGTCAAGGAGAAAATACTTCAAGCAACCAAAAAGAAACAATTTAAATATCATAGAGTCACAGAGGATTACACAGGACACAGCTGCTTCTACATTAAATATGATATTGTGGAAGAAAAAGAAGTTAGGATTACAACCCAGAATCAACCACCCAGAAAAAAATGATAGTAATCTTTCAGGGGGGAAATGGTTATTTAATGAAATAGAGGATTTTCTAGCATTCCTAATTAAAAAACCAGAGCTATTTTTTAAATGATCTTTAAATACAAGATTCAAGATAAACAAAAAGACAAAAAATGATACAGAAAGCATAAGAGATCCAATAAGGTTAAACTGTTTATATTCCTACATGGTAAGATGATTTTTGTAACTCTAAAGAACTTTATTGCTATGAGGGCAATTAAAAGGAGTAAGCATAGACAGGATGCAGGAGTGAGATGACTATGATGAGATAATATCTAAAAAAAGAAAAAATTAACGGGTAAGAAAGAAGATTGTATTGGAAGGAAAGGGAAGGGGGAAGCAGAATGGGGAAAATTACGTCACATAAAAGAGGCATAAAAGAGCTATGGCAGTGGAGGTGAAGATGAAAGGGTGAATGACATGTACATTCAGTTGGACATAGAAATCTATCTTACTCTAAAAAGGGATGGGGATAAGAAAAGGTGGAGACTGATGTAATAAGGTGACCCTGATGGAAGGGGAGACAAATTGGGGGAGGCAGTGATCAGAAGTAAAACATTTGAGGAGGGACAGGGTGAAAGCTGAGAGGATAAACAAAGGGAAAACAGGATAGAAATACAAAGTTAGTTATTACAATTTTAAATGTGAATGGGATGAACTTACCCATAAAATGGAAGTGAATAGAAGAATGGATTAAAAACCAGAATCCTACAATATACTATTTACAAGAAACCCATTTGAAGCACATAGACACACACAGAGTGAAGGTAAAGAGCTGGAACAGAATTTATTGTACTTCAGCTGAAGTAAAAAAAAAAAGAAGTAGGCATAATAATAATGATCTCAGAAAAAGCAAAAGCAAAATTACATCTAATTAAAAGAGATAAGGAAAGACTATATCATGATCCAGGGTACCACTAAAACTGAAGTAACATAAATACATTACATATATGCACAAAATGTATAGCATATAAATTTTTAAAGAAGTTAAATGGGTTACAGGCAACATAACTATACTAATGATGGACCTTAACTTTCCCCTATCAGAACTAGATAAGATAAATATAGCCATATATACATATATAGGTATAAGTATTATATATATACATATATATACATATATATGTGTGTGTGTGTGTGTTTTGTGTGTGTACTGATGTGTGTAATGATGTAATAATTTTAAGTAAAACACTGGTACAGAAATTACAACAATATATCGCAAGATTCATACCCTATAACCAGTGGGATCTATATCAAGAATGAGGGACAGGTTGATTATTAGAAAAACTAAATCAACATAATTGACCATATCAATTAAAAAACAGACATCATAGAAATATCCAAAAATATGCAGAAAACACTTTTGACAAAATGCAACATCCATTCCTACTAAAAACATTAGAGAGCATAGGAATAAATGAAACTTTCTTTAAAAAACATTAAGTACAATTTATCTAAAACCACCAGCAAGCATTGTCTTTAATGGGGATAAGCAAAACAAAGAAACAAACAAAAAAAAATCCCAATAACATCAGGGGTGGAACAAGGATTCCCTTTGTCACTACTATTATTCAATATCGTTTTAGAAATGCTACGAGCTATGCTAAAGCAAAGAGAAGAAAAAAAAAAGAAATTAAAGTGATTAGAATAGGCAATGATGAAACAAAAGTATCGTTCTTTGCAAATGATATGATGGCAGACTTAGAAAATCCTAGAGAATCAACTAAATAAAAAACTAGTTGGAAATCTTTAGCAATGTTGAAGGATACAAAATAAACCCATATCAATCATCAGGATTCCTATGTATTAATAACAAAGTCTAGAAGCAAGAGGTAGAAAGAAAACTCCCATTTAAAATAACTGTAGGTGATATAAAATACTTAGAAGTTTACTTACTAAGACACACCCAAGAACTATATGAACACAATTACAAATCACTTTTTTTCACAGAGATAAAGTCAAATCTAAACAACTGGAAAAAAAAAAAAGATTAATTGCTCCTGGGTAGACTGAGCCAATGTGGTCAAAATGACAATTCAGTCTAATTTAATTTGTTTATTCAGCACCATACTAATCAAACTACCCAAGAAGTATTTTATAGAGCTAAGGAAAAAATCATAACAAAATTCATAACAAAATAAGGTCAAGAATAGCAGGGGAAGTAGGGAAAAAATTTAAAGGAAGGTGGCGTAGGCATGCCAGATTTAGCACTATAACAAAAAGCAGTAATTATAAAAAATCTGGTACTGGCTAAGAAATAGAGTAGTGGCTTCCACTTGCTCCAATCTAATTTTTAAGGTAGTATTTTCTTCAGTGGTCTTTTGGACCTCCTTTTCTATTTGGCTAATTCTGCCTTTCAAGGCATTCTTCTCCTCATTGGCTTTTTGGAGCTCTTTTGCCATTTGAGT
>CM053622.1:288041351-288076072 GCA_028646595.1 Phalanger gymnotis | reverse complement strand
CTTCTCTTGATTCTTGTGTTCGAAAGTCAAATTTTCTATTCAGCTCTGATCTTTTCACTGAGAAAGCTTCGAAGTCTTCTATTTTGTTGAAAATCCATATTTTGCCTTGGAGCATTATACTCAGTTTTGCTGGGTAGCTGATGCTTGGTTTTAATCCTAGCTCCATTGACCTCTGGGATATCATATTCCAAACCCTTCAGTCCCTTAATGTAGAAGTTGCTAGATCTTGTATTATCCTGATTGTGTTTCCACAATACTCAAATTGTTTCTTCCTGGCTGATTGGAGTATTTTCTCCTTGATCTGGGACCTCTGGAATTTGGTGACAATATTCCTAGGAGTTTTCTTTCTGGGATCTTTTTGAGGAGGCAATCTGTTGATTCTTTCGATTTCTATTTTACCCTCTACCTCTAGAATATCAGGGCTGTCCTGAGCTGGAGCCCTGCTTCCCTCTGCTATTTCATGGGTTCTGCAGTTCTAGAATTTGTTCAGAGCCATTTTTATAGGTGTTTGGAGGGTCTTGGGGGAGAGCTTTAGGCGAGTCCCTGCTTTCCAGCCACCGTCTTTTCTCTGCTCCCAAATAGAATATTATTTTGCTATAAGAAATGACACAAAGGATGGTTTCAGAAAAAAAAATAGCTGGAAGGCCTTATATGCACTGATGCAAAGTGAAGTAAGCAGAACCAGGAGAATATTGTACAACTCTCAATTACTAATCTTTTCTCAGCAATACAGTAATACAAGTCAATTCCAAAGGACTCATGAGGAAATTGCTATCCACCTCCAGAGGAAGAACTGATGGAAACTGAATGCAGATCAAATTGTATTATTTTTCACTTTATTATTTTTTGTGTTTCCCCCCTTTGGGTCTGTGTCTTCTTTCACAACATAACTAATATGTTAGCATGTTTTGCATGATTGAACGTGTATAAGCTATATCAAATTGCTTACTATCTCAGGTAAGTGGAAAATTAGAACTCAAAAAGTAGTTATTAAATCAATGTTAAAGATTGTCTTTACATGTACGTGGTGAAAAGTAAAATATTATTTTCCAAAGAACCATTTAGAAAATAAACAAACAAAAACTATTTGAGAAAACTTGAGTTGCTGCTTTCTATTTATCTTAATGGAATCCTTTCCAATTAGTCAAGGGGGATATTGAAATTCCACTAACCTTAAAAATGCATGCTCTTTGTGTTTGCTGCTCGTATTGGTATTCCTCTTATTGAAAAAAACGCTTTCAAAAGGGCTATGTTACTTTTCTCCTTCACCCTTTTTAATTCTCTCAGTTTATACGAAGTTAGTTTAACTGTTCAGAAGCTGCTCTAATAAGGCCGCTAGGCCTAACAATAAACAGTGTGAACTCATTCTGCTTAAAACTTTGTTATTACTGAACAGAGGAATTCAAATGTTATTGGAAAGTAAAAGAAAAAAAAATCATCTTATTATTAGCCCAGAGTTTACATATATTTCATAGAATTGTAAAAATAATATAGTAATTTAAAAAGTGTTGGAATTCCTGATGGAGGAATTCTTATCAAATCCCGGCCATGCTCTTTCCTCCTTATGTGTGTGGTAGGAACTTGAAGCATTCCTAGATCTACTAACATGAAGGCACCCTATATCCTGTGTTACCTTACCACATTAGTAAGAGTAGCTAGCATTCTTTGGTTGGCTAGAAGCCAGAATTTAAAACTGCCAGACTGGGACAATCTCTCTTCCTATGGGCTCTCTTTCCTTTTACTGTCCAAAGAGTAAGATTACAGGTCTCCCACAGCATGTGTTTCACGAACTGAAAAAAAAGAGTAACTTCCCTCCCCGCTTTTTTACGCTAGCTGTGAGAAGCAAATTGGGGTGAAGTTTTCTTCTGTTCTGTGTCATAAGTCCTTCTCCATTTCAGGTGCTGGCAGCAATCAGTCTATGACAATCTTCGGGTCAGGATTGTTCAATAAGCCAACCCAAGAGGGAAGTTCTGAGAAAGCAGGTTGCCTGGGTCTTGAACCCAATGTGGGTTTTGAACTTGGAACATGTGACCTATGAGAACTGAGCTAAACTATAAAGCTAATTCCTTCTCTCCTCAGAGACTGAGGTTGTCTGTGGGAGAGGGATGGTGGGTAAGGCAATATTTTCCCCAATTATTGTGAAGTATGGTGTTACAGTAGATAGAGGACTGGATAGAGTCAGGAAGCCTCATCTTTGTGAGTTCAAATCTGGTTTCAGACTCTTATCAGCTGTGTGACCCTGGGTAAGTCACTCAACCTTGTTTGTCTCAGTTCATCATGTGTAAAATAAGTTGGAAAAGGAATCCTTGCCAGGGAAACCCAGATGTGCCAGGTCACAAAAAGTCTGAAACAACAACAAATGGTTTCATAATTGTAATACTTTTAATATAATTATTTGTTTGAAAAAGCTAATCTGTCAGTGGCTAAATGCGTGTGTGGCCAGGAGGGAAAGGGTCAAGGAAGAAGTACTTATATAATGCTTACTTTATGACCGGTCCTATGCAAAGTGCTTTACAAAAATGGAATTGGTGTGCAGGGGACCAGCCCCTACAGTGGAGAAGCCACCATCAGTTCAGGCTGCAGTCTTTGGCAGAGGGGTTAGATGACCTCTGATAGCTCTTATGTATACTACCCGGGGGAAATGTGAAAGACAACATACCAGCCCTTCATACCAGGGAATCAGGGGTACTTTCTAGAAAAGCCTCTACAGACCTTAATTTATTTTTGTTTTTTTTTTAATCTTTAAAATGAGAGAGTAGGATTAAACTAAAATCTTCTCCAATTCTAAATCCTATGATCCCCAAGTCAGTACAACACCCTGACTATGGAGTCACTCTTGCTTTCAGGAGTTCAGACACTGGAAGGGACTCGCAATGGGTCAAGGGAATTCAAGTTGAATTAAAGAATTTCAGAGTGAAAAAAAAAAGACCTCGCTGGCCAATTTTTTTCAAGGCAAACCTTTCTTTATGGGGATTTTGCTAGGAAATTTTCCCTTCTATTACTTGGTACCATAGTAAGATCAATGCATTTAGAATCTGAGGTTGCTATTTGAGTCTACTACCTGCCACTTCTCATATGACCTTACACAAACCAGTGCATCACCATGGGTCTCATTTTCTGTAGAAATGAGAAGGTTGGAAGAGTTTGTTTTGGAGATCCCTGCAACGTCTTCCACATGATGACATACATTCAACTTAAATTATGAAATACTAATTAGGTAGCATCAAATGGATTTGCTGTAGTAAAAGTAACAAAAGTTTTGTATAAGACAATTCTCAAGTGTTTCTACTCAAGGAATTCCAATAAAAGAGAATGACAATAGAAACAATATTTTTGGGCTATGTGCCATAATTTACATTTTGTAAAACACTCTACATATGACCTTATGTACCATAGGACCCTACAATGGCTAGAGACATACAGCATAGTTTTCCTGAATTGTTGTATATCTGAATGTTAAGAAAGTCTTTTAAAAAGAGGGTTTTCTCTTTATGTAGCAGCCTACCATTACTCTGCCAGACAAGCTGTAAAAATGAGCTTAACACATGCAAAAAAATCCTCCCTAAGTGAAAGGAGCTTTCATATTCCATCTCTCTTCCTCCATCTATTCATTTCATGAATAAGATGAACTTCAGAAATTTCCAATAATAGGGTTAAACCAAATGAACGTATAACTGGAATTAGCATTATAATCGTCCCCAGAGCCCTAAAGGCTGTCTCTCTCATTTTACAAATTGGAACACTTAAGCCTGTTTCATTTTCTTCAAGAATATAAGATATTTTAAATCCTATGGACATTTTGGTATGCTTCATTGAATGAACCCAAAAAGGTTTCTTATGAGTGAATAGCCTAGCTAGAGTACCTATAATAAGAATGGGAATAAATTAGTCCCCTGAATGTAAAACAGTAAAAGAAAGTCTTGGCCAGTCATGCTGTTTCTTTTAAACCTTTTCCTGGAGCCACAAAATCAGAGCTGAGTTGAGTGGAACAGGACTCACATACTTATAATATTAGATGGAGTCAGAGGCCCTGGCCTTCAATCTCATGTCTGCTAATTACTACCTGTGTGACACTGGGCAAGTCACAACCTTAGCATTCTTTCTATGCTGAGGATCTTGAATCAATTGCCCTTTAAGCGACACTGAATAGAGTGCTTGGCCTGGAGTCAGGAAGATTCATCTTCCTTGTTCAAATCTGGCCTTAGACACTTACTAGCTGTGTGACACTGGGTGAGTCATTTAACCTTGTTTGCTTCAGTTTCCTCCTCTGTAAAATGAGCTGGAGAAGGAAATGGCAAACTCTCCAGTACCTTTGACAAGAAAGCCCCAAATGGAATCACACAAAGTTGGACATGACTGAAAATGACCGAATGACAACAAAAGGGTCTTTGTGGTTTAAGAAGGATGGGGATAAACTAGAGAATATGTAGAAGAGGAGAATCAATATGGTAAAGGATCCACATCATATGTGTATATCTGTTGAAGGAAATTGGGATGTTTGGCCTGGAAAAGAGAAAACCAGGGGAGGGGGAAGCCAGGATATTTGTTTTGAAGCATTTGCAAGGTTGTCATATAGGGGAGGATTTAGCTTTATTCTCTTTGGCCCCAGCAGGCAGAACCAGAATTAATATGTAGAAAGTACCAAGAGACTAATTTTGGCTGAATATAAAGGAAAAAAAGAAGAAAAAATGCCAAACTTTTTCTGCCAAACTTTATAAAAGTAGAAATACTTCTTTTAGAAGTACAGAATTGGCTATCGTTGAAAGTCTTCAAAGATTTTGTCAGATTATAATGAACCTTTCTTTGAGGTATGAATTGGACTTTATGGTTTCTGAGATCCCTTCTACCTTTCAAATTCTGTGGTCCTGTTATGCAATGGCACTTCTCTCCACTTACGTAAAATAATCTTGTGTTTAAACACCAAGGTGATGGGAACTATTTCAAACTCTGCATGAACCTGGTGTCCCTCCACAGGTAAATCAGCTGAAATAAATTTAACTCAATTTCTGCATTTGTTGAGTAGGGGCATAATGTTGCTTGTCCTTTGTTTCAAAGAGGACCAGAGACATCGTGGGGTGGATTGACTCATGGGTGAATTAGATTTAAGTGAAGCAGAGTTGCACATTCTCTCTTCCTAACTCGGTGCAGTCCAGTGACATGACAAAAGTCAAGATGGCTAGTTATGGCCCAGGACCTCGGCATCTTCATTGTCTGAGCAAGCTCTAAGCATTCCTTAGCACCTGTTTCAGCCTCCTTTGTGGCCTTTAAAACAAATTGTTCTCATCCATCCATGCTGTCAGGGGAAGTCTTCACATGCGTAAGGTAGATACCTCCCTACTTACTGATGGTTTGGAGGCCCATGGATTATCCTCACCCTTAATTTACTGATCTACCAAGACACTTTACCCTTATGTGGCCACTGAGCATGCTACAGCTTTTTGGAACCACAGGGGAGATTTGAGTGCCAAGTAGACACCAAAGGTGGATGAGAAGCCCTGAAAATGGCTCAACAAGCCCTCACACAAGAGGTGTTAGTCCTCCTTGAATATCCAATTCATCCTAGTGTCATAATCATCCCTTCAAGAGAGTTTGGTTAAATTTATAAATTATTATAGATGGATGTTTTTGAGTTGTTTAAAAAATGCTACATAAATGGAGCAAAGAAATAGGACACATTTATTCTTCAACTTACACCTCTGATTGTTGGGGTAATTTTAACCAATTCTGATCTCTGGGGGAAAGGAGGTGATTGAAGAGGGAAGGAAAGTACCTCATCTCTTTATGTGTCTCTTGTCTTCCTATTAGCACTAGTTTCTGAAAATCTCTCTGTAACTTTAATACACAAATAATTAATCGAGTCTTCTAATATTCTTTAGATGCAATACCCTGGAAATGTAACTTTTTTATTTTAATATTTCAATTCAGATTACTATAAGCCATTTTAACCCTTTCCTTTTGATGACAGACAATAGCATTTGCTCCATATTTATGCTAATGGAGATTGATCAATACCCTCAGGCACTAAAACTAATAGTGTATTTCCCTGAAAGCCTGGTTGAGTAAAATGAAACCCTTAATTATATATTCTAAAGTAGTAATCTCCAAATTTTAGTCCGTGTTTACCAAGGGGTACATAAGACAATTGTTGGGGCTACATTTTAAAGCACCAATAAGTTTAAGGCAGGTCACATTTTACCCTCTCAGTTTGAACAATGAGAGATACCACTACCACCTGAAAGTATTTTGGGGTAAAAAAAGGAATACATAAGCTGAGAGTTAAGGAATAATTTTCTCAGTGGCATATATTTATGGTGCAGGTGTCCAGGTTTCAGTTGTCAATGTCCCAATTGATTAACTTATGTTGTACTCCTCTTGAACAGAATTATCCAACCCTTACTTTACCAGCAGGTACTGATTCTAGGATTGAATGGTCTCATTTTTATGAATTTCTGCAACTAGAGGAATGCATCCAGGGATCAAGCCACAAACAGCCAGCCATCCAGCCACTAGCAGCATCTGATAAATTGCTTGTTTATTGCACCATAGCCCCAATCATCCATAGAGGTTTCAGTTTTATCCATATGCTTTGATCATTATTCTCTTCCTTACTGTCGCAATTTCTCCCTATTATGGAAATCCTTGGCTATTTATACTGGTGTAGCCAATACCTTTGTGGCAGCAGCTGCTGTGATAGGATCATAGAATAACAAAGATGTGGAGCAAAGCCCAGCCTAGTCCTGGATGCCAAGAAGAAAGAGATGCCTACAGGAGTTCCATTGATCGAATTTGAATGATCATGGTAGTGAATTGGTAAATGACCTTACCACCCTCAAGAGTAGGATTCAGAAAAAAAAAAAAAAAGATTGGGAAAGAATCCATTTGTAGTTAATAGATGTTTCATTCACACATCATTGAAATAAAATTCACATACAAATAAACAAATATATAGACAGATAAATGAATGAGCGAATAAATGAATGTGAGCTAGTATATGAATTTTTCTTTCAATATCTTTCCATTCTAGCAGAATGAATCACCAACGCCTTGACAAAGAATGATCATGCATGGGTAGAGGGTTGCTGGCTGAATGACCTTTTCATAGTTAGCAATGACTTTACCAGAAGATTTTTGAATCATTGGAATCATTTTAAATCAAGATATTTTAAATAAAATTTATTAAAATATACTAACTCCAATAAAATATAATTTACTAAGAGAAAAATGATTTTATACCATTAATAAAGAAAAAGCAAATATATATTTTCTTAATGTCACTTTTTAATGTATATGTGGTATATATTTTATAATTTATATAACATATTAAATTTATAAATTAATAAAATATATGGTATATGCTTTAAAATCTTTTACTGACTGATAGGAATGATAAGAAAAGTTCCGAGATCACTTTATAAAAATTCTGGGAAAACTTTCTCAAATTAGAAAACATTAAAAATGAAAACTGTTATGCAGATGTCATACATTTCCCTGATGAAGAAGAATGCTGATACCATAGTTACTGCTTATCCCTATTTTTAAGATATTTTACTGAAAGTGAAATGGGATGGAAGAGTTATGCCAGGAAATTTTTCCTAGTTGACGATAACTCAAAACTGACCATCATTGACACTGCAGCTTGGAGCTTTAATTTCCCCTAGTGGAACCTCAGGAAGGATGGTCAGAGCTATAACTTGTATGCCCTTGCTTTTAAACTTTCCAAATAGTGATTGATATCTCATGGATCTTGAAGCTCTAATCAGATCAATGTTTTAATCCAGCCTTCAGTGAGAACTCCCACATGGCAGACATACGTGGAAACTTGTCAAGGATTGGATAGTATCAAAAATGAAATCATATTTTTTCTACTTGAAAAGTGGAATGAAATCATACATACACATAAACACACACAAACACATACATTTCAAATGCCTCACATACTCCAAATATGTATGTGTGTATATCTGTACGTATGTATGTTCATGTACATATGCATATATATTTCGTTAGAAGGCTAAACACATAAAGCTGTTTTGTTTTTTCTTTCCTCTTTCAGACTGGGGGTAGGAGTACTGGTTGGTGAGCAAAATATAAATTTGGCATATGAAGAAATACTTAGAATCAGTTGGTAACAATTACTCAAAGATATTTTTTGGCCTCTATAAGGTACACTTTTTTCTGTTTCAAAGAAATGCTCAAACAAACTAGTGGAAATTTTCATAAAATAGCATCTTCCTTCAAATATACATCCCATCATCACCAACAGTGAAAAGATGGACTGAAAAATGTTGGCTCATTTTTTTCCTCTGGTACAACGCTATTTTTTCTGAGCAAGGAAGAATATCTTTGATGAATGACTTGAAAAATTACACCTTATTGTATTCAAAATGTGTCCTTTGGCCAATCTTTCCTCTAAGTTTACAGTTAGCAAAAAGATTTTGGGAGGTATCTTCCAAGGAGGTGGAGGGAGAACTTCATATGGAGCTGATTTGAGCTAACCACTCCTCCTCCACTGTCATGGAGAAGAGAGCAAGATCTGGAGATTAGTCCATGGCAAGAGGAAAGTCTTTCTTTTGATTTCTGAAGGTTGAGAAGCAAGCTGCTCCTTTATATAAAGGTACGTGAAATTGAAATGGAAACAAAGACTTGAGTCTTTTTTTTTCTTTTTAAATGACGATATTGACAATAGTCCAATCTCTTGCAAACTCCCTAACGGGAGAGGCTAAGACTTATAAACTTTGCAAGATCTCATTGGTAAAGATCCACTGTCACATCCCTCTTTGGGAGGTCATTATCCAGGTAATTCCCTCACCCCACCCCCTCCATTAAAGTTCACCTGCTCTCTGTTAGGATAATAGCTACAATTACTAATTGTTTATATAATTATGATTGTTTATTTCCCTCCATCCTATTTTTCTTCTTCTTTGTCTGAAGCTTCTAGTGATGATTCAGGTTCTCTGGGCCTGGATGCTCACCCACTGGCCTGGGGCCTCTGGACTTGTAGTTTACTTGCTGAACAGGTGCCTCCATACCCAGACACTCTCGCTGCACTGGGGTTGGGGCCTCCAGACCTGACTATTTACCTGCTGCTCCAGAGTTCCTCAGACTGACCACTGCTCTACTACACCAGTGTCACAGGGCCTGGCCATTTGCCTTCTCTACTGGTGGCTGGATGTCTCACAGCTGGCCTACTGTGCCACTGTGTGCCACTGGTCTGCTATGCCAGGACTCCTAGGGCCTTGGCTGCTAACCTGTGCTGGGCCTAGGGGCCTCCTCCTGGCTTGCCCTGACACTGCCTGCCCTGTGATGTGCTCCCCTTTTACAGACAGACATTTCTTGCAGTCCTTCTAAATTGTCTTTGGCTGGAAAATTGTTTTACCCCATCTTTTCGTGGTTTCTGCCACTTTAGAATTTCTTTTGAGGTGAATTAATGTTGTTTGGAGGGGAATGCGGAGAATCCAGGCAAGTTCCTGCTTTTTCTCTTCCATCTTGGCTTCACCCCTCTTGAACAGCTTTTTTTTTTTGGAGGGGGGAGGGAAGGCAATTGGGATTAAGTGACTTGCCCAAGGTCACACAGCTACTAAGTGTCAAGTCCCTGAGGCTAGACTCAGGTCCTCCTGACTCCAGAGCCAGTGCTTTATCCACCTCAGGTTCCACCTAGCTGCCCCTATTGAACAGCTTTTTAAGGAAACTCAAAACCTCTAATAACTCTTCCAAAATCCTGTATAATGGTTGGAAACTAAAAACCAAATTTGCTATTAAAATGTTAAATTGATTCATAAGTTAGTTTTATTATTTTTAAGTCAAAGCTTTGATAGGAAAATTATTTTTATGTATCAAGCATATTCCATATGAAATTGAGACATCTTTTATCATAGCACTTGGAGCACAATTTCATTATTCAAAATTTCCCTGTAATTTTATAGCTGCCATGTATTTTGGGGGTAGGGAAGCATAGTGGAAATAATTTGTATAAGCAAATGTTAATGAAAATATAGCTCTTCTGGGTGTTTTCCTTAAAACAGAGTGGCTGGGAGGAATCAGTCAATAAAGGGAAAGAGACCTAGTGACAGAGTCATGGGTGTGCTGATAAACGATTAACAACTGGCTGGGTTGGTGGTAATGTATATATGATACATTTTTATTTTTAACTTGGATTAATAACATTTTCTTCAGCACTTTCTTAAATCTAGATTATCAGCAAAACAGTAAGGCAAGCTGTGGTTTATAGCTTTTGCTAATTTTTGAAATGTAAATGATCACATTGAAAATTTAACAATCAGCTCCAGATAAATCTGGCTTCAGCATAGCCATGGCAGGAGAAAGAGTTTGCTGGGCCCCAGTGACATTTACCTTCTTAGTCATCTCTGCTTTACAGTCTCCTTGTTGATCAGTCATTTCAGTCATGCCTAACTCTTTCTTCAAAAATATATCAGAGTAGTTTGCCATTTCCTTCTCTAGATCATTTTACACATAAGAAAATGAGGTGAGTTGCCGAGGGTCATACAGCTAGTCAGTGTCTGAGACCAGACTTTTTAACTCAGGCAGATGACTCTTCCTGACTTCAGGCTCAGCATTTTATCCATTGTGACCCCTAATTATCCCTTCTAATCTCCTTGGTTCTAGGCAAGTTTTCCCCCATCAGGGATAAAAAAAGAAACTAATAACATTCTTGTCATCATAACAACTATTGTCAAAGCTCCAGACCAAAGAGGAAT
The DNA here is from genome assembly GCA_028646595.1 of Phalanger gymnotis. Taxonomy (NCBI): domain Eukaryota; kingdom Metazoa; phylum Chordata; class Mammalia; order Diprotodontia; family Phalangeridae; genus Phalanger; species Phalanger gymnotis. The sequence continues at coordinate 288,065,357 of CM053622.1, read as the reverse complement.
ATGAGCTGCTTCAGAGGCCCTTTCTGGGTAAAGACCAGAGTGTAGACAAACAGAGTAGTGACCATAGCTCTCCTTGCATCACACCACCTTGGAAGCACCAAAAACTTGCAGACCATCAGAACTAGCTCTAAAAACAGCAGCACAAAAAAAGCCTGAATCTTGGGACAGTGCTTCTCCACACCCAGGTGAATAAAGCCAACCATACCATAAAATTCAAAATCAAGAAATAGACTGGGAAAATAAGCAAGCAACAACAATAACAAAAAAATGATGCAAAAAGCTAATATTGTTTCAGGGAAGACCAAGATATAAACTCAAAAGAAGACAACAATGCGAAAAGAGTTACACAAAAGCCTCAAAAATGCTAGTTGGACCTAAGAATAACAAGAATTCCAAGAAGAGTTAAAGAAAGAGATGAGTGGTAGAGGAAAAATTGAGGGAAGAAATGAGAGTGATGCAAGAAAATTATGAAAAGAGAATTAACACCATGGCAAAAGAAGCACAAAAAAAAGAATGAAGAAAATAACACTTTAAAAAAAGAATTATCCAATTGAAAATCAAAAGAAATCCAAGGAAGAGAACACATTAAAAAGCAGAATTAAGCAAGTAGAAAAAGATATATACAAATTTACTGAAGGAAATAATCCCTTAAAAATTAGAATTGAGCAAATGGAAACCAATGATGCTATGAGACATCAAGAAGTAATAAAACTAAGTAAAAAGAATGAAAAGAAAATATGAAACATCTCATGGGAAAAACAACTTACCTAAAAAATAGGTTGGAGTGATAATTTAAAAATTATTGTACTACCTTAAATTCAAGATCAAAGAAAGACCTGAGATCATCTTTCAAGAAATTATCAAGGAAAACTATCCTGTTATCTTAGATCCAGAGGGTAAAATAAAAATTGAAAGTATCCACTGATCACCTACTGAAAGAGATCCCAAAATAAAAACTCAGGCAAATATTATAGCCAAATTCCAGAGGTCCCATGTGAAAAAGAAAATTTTTCAAGCAGCAAAAAGAAAGAAATCAAGTATCATGGACTCACAGTCAGGATCCCACAATATTTAGCAGCTTCCATGAGAAAGAGTGTAGAGCTTGGAATATGATATTCCAGAAATCAAAAGAGTTAGGATCGCAACAAAGAATAACCTACCCAGCAAAACCGAGTGTATTTGTCAAGTAGGAAAAAAATGGATATTTAATGAAATGGAGGCCTTTCAAGAATTCCTAATCAAAATTCCAGAGCAGAATAGAAAATTTAACTTTCGAACAGAAGACTCAAGGGAAGCATAAAAAGTTAAATATTAAAGAACAATCATAAAGGACAGTAAATGTGAACTACTTCTGTTCCTATATGGAAAATGACACATAATCCTAAGAATTTTATAATTATTAGGTCAGTCAAAAGAAATTTATACAGATAGTGGGAATGGCTGTGATTTGATTATGTTGGTATGTTCTCCAAAAAAAGAAAGAAAGAAAGAAAGAAAGAAAGAAAGAAAGAAAGAAAGAAAGAAAGAAAGAAAGAAAGAAAGAAAGAAAGAAAGAAAAGAAAATGAAAGAGAAGAGGGACCTGCTAGGAGCAGGGGTAAGGGAGACTTAGAACAGAGAAACTTTTCTCACATAAAAGAGGCTCACAAGGAAGAGCTTTGAAAATAGATCAGAAAGTGGGTTGGTGGTGACAGGAAATGCTTGAACCTTACTCTAATTAGAATTGGTTCAGAGGGAACAATATATAGACACATTCAGTAGAGTACAGAAATGTAATTTACCCAATAGGGAAATAAAAGGGGAAGAGCATAAGAGAAAAGTGTTTGGGATGATAAACGAAAGGGCACAGGCAGTTGCAAGAGGCAAAATAAAATTTTGAAGAGGGAGGGGAGGAAAAGAGAGAGAGAGAGAGAGAGAGAGAGAGAGAGAGAGAGAGAGAGAGAGAGAGAGAGAGAGAAAGAAGAAGAAGAAGAAGAAGAAGAAGAAGAAGAAGAAGAAGAAAGGAAATGTGCAGTTAGTAATCATAACTGTGAATATGAATGAGATATGCTCACCCATAAAAATAGAAGCAGCAGAATGGATTAGAAAACAGAATACAACAACATCTTGTTTATAAGAGACAAACCTGAAAAACAAAGATACACACAGAGTTAAAATAAAAGACTGTTTCAGAATCTAATATACTTCAGCTACACTAAAAGAAAGGTGAGGTAACAATCATGATCTCAGACAAAAGGAAAGCAAAACTAGACCTAATTAAAAGACATGATCATGGAAGCTACATTATGCTAAAATAAAAGTAGCATAGACAATGAAGTTATATTAAAAAAAACATTACAGCAAATTTCTGTGATAAAGGCCTCATTTCTCAAATCTATACCTATGAGTTATAGGACTGAATCAAATTTATAAAAATAAAATCCATCTTTAAATTGATAAATGTTCAAGCAATATGAACAGACAGTTTTCAGAAGATGTAATCAAAGCCACCTATAATCATATGAAAATGCTCTAAATCTCCCCTGATAGAGAAATTCAATTTAAAACAACTCTGAGTTACCAACTCATACCTATCAGAAATGACAAATGTTAGTGGAGATGAGAGGAGAATAGGTAAGCTAAGGAACCACTTGTGATTAATTTATCCAAACATTCTGGAAAACAACTTAGAACTATGTCCAAAAGTCTATAAAATTTGAGTACCCTTTGACCCAGCGTTACATATCCCAAATAGATCAGGGATCATCATACACAGTAACAGCAATATTATATGAGGACCAACTATGAATGACTTTACTATTCTTTGTTTTTTGGTTGGGGGAAGGCAAGGCAATTGGGGTTAAGTGACTTACCCAAGGTCACACAAGAAGTAAGTGTCAAGTGTCTGAGGCTAGATTTGAACTCAGGTCTTCCTGACTTCAGGGCCAGTGAGCCACCTAGCTGTCCTTGATATTCTTAGCAATGCAATGATCCAAGACAATTTCAAAGGATTCATGATAAAAAATGCTTTCCATCCCCGGAGAAAGACCTAATGGAATCTGAATGTAGATATAAGCATGCTTTTTTTTTATATTTTTTTGGTCTGCATTTCTTTTCATACCGTAAATCATATGGAAATAAGTTTTTCATGATGGTACATGTATAATCTATATCAAATTGTTTACCTTCTCAATAAGGGGCTAGGGGATGAAGGGAGATAATTTGGAACTCAAAATTTAAAAAAAAATAGATGTTAAAATCATTTTACATGTAATTGGGAAAAAACAAAGTTAAATAAAAAGGGAGGTAATTCCTATAGCATTTAATACTGTTACTCACCTCTATTTATTAATCTCCTCTCTTCTTGGTTTATGTTACTCTACTCTCTCCTGGTTTTTCTCCTACTTGATGAAGCTTCCTTCTTCTTTCACTTATATTTTTCCCCAATTACATTTAAAAACAATTTTAACATTCTTCTTAAACTTTTGAGTTCCAAATTCTATCCTTCCCTCCCCTATCTTCACTATCCCTGAGATGGTAAGCAATCTGATAGAGATTACACATGTAAAACAATAAAACCTCTTTCTTAAGACTTTTGAACTTATCTCACCACCAAAACATACTACACCACCATGCTATCATGAACCTCTTTTCTTACATCTCTACTTTCTGTCCCTTCAGCATCTCATGTCTTAATTGTCAATTTCTTCAATCGGCTGGTCAACATTTATTGATTATCAAGTATATTTATAAATAATTTCCTATATACAAGACATTTAAGATACAAAGAAATACATAAATTAATTTCTGCCCTCAATCTCATTACCTTCTCTAGGAGGAGCTGTAACAACAATGTTACTTGCAGCTACTGGGGCTAAGACCAACAACACCAGCACACAGCAGAGCTGTTAGCACAGGTTCTTTGATCTGCTTTTCTAAGGAAAGCAAATTTAAGGGGTTTACAACCTCACTTTAATTGAACATACATATGTCATTCACTTAGTTCAGGGGAAAAAGTCAGCAACGTGAACTTTAAAGCAAATACAAACAGAAATTACAAACAGAGAAAATATAAACAGAGCAAATAACACAAATCAACAGACAGGCTTCTAGCTGTCTGACCAAAGCTATACATACATACTTACCAGAGAGAACAGCACCAACATCTGGGTTTTCAAAGCCAGGGGGCTCCTTAATTGCCACCCAGAGTCTCGACACCAACACTCCAATTTTCCAGGTGAGAAGAGATTCTGCAATGAACTATCATTGTAGCAATGCAAAAAGATTGGAAGAAATTGTTTCAAAGAAGTTCTGGAAATAACAGCAACAAATTTTAGCAACTGATTAAGTATTTGGGATAAAGGTATAGGAAACTGAGGTTTTAACTTACTTTAACTGAAGGATTTAAGCATCATTAAAAAAATGAGTGGCTATAACAATAAGAGCAATTGCCCAGTTTTTAAATGATCAAAGAATATGAATAGGTAGTTTTCGGAAGAAATCCAGGCTATAAAATAGTCATATAAAAAGAAAAAAAATTCTAAATTGCTAACAATTCAGGAAATAACAATTAATATACCACCTAACACCCATCAGATTGACAACATTGACAAAAAAAATAGGAAATGGGAAATTCTGGATTGGATGTGGGGGGTAAAGTGGGGAATTACTTTCATGCCTTGTTGGTGGAGCTGTGAACTGATCCAGTTGTTCTGGAAAGTAGTTTGGAATTATATTGAAAATTCTATTAAACTGTGTAGGCCCTTTGCCCAATGATCCTGCTACTAGTTATATATCCCAAAGAGATCAAATAAAGAGGTAAAGGACCCATAGGCACAGAAATATTTATAGCAGTTCTTTTCAGAGTAGCAAATAATTAGAAAACTGAGGGTGTCCCCATAAACTGGGTAATGGCTAAACAAGTTATGTAATATGAATGTGTTGGAATACAAATGTCCCATAAAATGATTAATAGCTTAGTTTCAGAGAAATCTGAGAAATGTATGAACTAATCTAAAGTAATATAAACATAACCAGAACAATTTATTTAACAATAGCAGTGGTAATGAAGATGATTTTAGCTAGAATGTATATAGCACTTTAAGGTTTAAAAATTACTTTACAAATATTATTTCATTTTGTTATTTCAACAATCCTGGGAGTTAGATACTATTACTATCCTTTTTTAAATGAAGAAACTGAGGTAGGCAGTATCTGAGTGATTTTCCCAAGGAAATACAACTAATGAGAATCAGACTCCAGATTTGAATTCAAGTCTTCCTGTCTTGAGGTCCAGTGCCCTATTCACCATGCCCCTTGACTGCCTATTAAATAGAGCAAACTGAATATATTTCAATATTGTCTTTAAGGTAAAGAGACCTCAGAGACTACCTAACCCAGCCTATATCTGACAATGAATGCTGTCATGCATTGCACAACAAGCAGTTGACATAGACCTCCATTTGAAGATTTCCTCTGATTGAAAACTCATTATTTCCTGAGCTAGCTGCTTCTTCTTTTACAAGAATTTTTCCTTATGGAGAACTAAAATCTGATTTTCTAACACTCCCCCTTATTGCTCCTAGTTCCACTTGACTTTGGGGAACCGGAAAACAACTAAATACACCCCCTTCAAAGTATTTTCTTTTTCAAAATGAGCATCCAAAGGTATTCTTTTTTTAACAGATACTTACAGAGCATGCTCTCTAGTCCCATCTAGGCTTATGAACTTTTCATTTCAAGTTTTGTCTATTTCCTTTCTAAAATGAGACTCTCAGAATTGAAAACATTAACTGGGTGAGATTTCACCAGAAGACAGGACTATCACTTCTCTTGCTTAAGTCCATGATTCCTAAATTCATTCAATCTAAGATAGTATTTTTTGCTCTTTTTTTGGTTACTGTGTCATATATTTGGCAAATTTTGATGTTATATTCCATTAAGTTGATAGGTCTTTTCCATAGAAACTGTTGTCTTTCAAAATTGATTTCTTGAACCCAAGTGGAGAATGATATATTTATCCTTTTTAAATATCCTGTCATATTTTAGCCCCCACTTCAAGACTGTTAAATTATTTTTAGATCCTGATTTTATCAGGCACTGTGTTAACTAGCTCTCCAAACTACACAATATCTAAAAAAATTCACAAGCTGGGTTTCCATAGCTTCATTCAAGCCACTGATCAAAATATCCAATGTGAAGACATCCTTCAAGCAAGTTATTAAATGATATAAAATATAGTGTCTTGCCTAGTTCAATGCTATATCTATTTCAGTACCATGCTCACTATAGGACCTTCTTAAATATTTGATTACAGAAAGATCAGTGAAGTTCTCAGGAGCTATTAATGTCAATTTCTAAAAATACAGCAGGCTGCTAATGGTTGTTAGTTCTGATATTTCTGGTGTCATTTTCAATTCAATTCACTTCAAATGTTCAAATTCATTTCTTTTGGGGGTACAAACTGAAAAGTAGTAGAAAGCATTCTCTAAAAGTCAGAAAAAAAGTGGTTCTAGTTCTAGATCACCCTTTTTGGGCCACTAATGAATTATAAAATCTTCTATAAATCACTTTAGCCTCAGTTTTCTAATCTGTAAAATCAGAGAATTAGGTATGATTATTTATAATTTCACTCGAATTCCTAAACATCTGATTTCCTCCTCACTGTTTCTTCTATGTGTTTCTCCTAGCCTACCACCCACCCTGCCCTTGTTGTTCCTATTCTACTATGGTTGTAGCCTGGGAAGAGCTGAAAGTTGCCAGGGGAAACCATATAATCGTGCTTGTTAACAGTAAACTAATTTGGCACACTATTCTCAGTCAATAGTTCTCAGCCTGGGGTTGTTTCCCAATCTCTCCTGTGAAATAAATTGTCTGGGCTTTTGGTGGCTATTTCCCTCCATGACTGAGAGAATTTTGTCAATTTCTTTTGGGTTACGGTTGTGTTTTAAGTAGCAGAGAGTTGTTTTTTTTTTCCTCTGGAAGTCTGATCTTTAAATAAGTGAGTTACAATTATAATTAATTTTGTTACACAAGGTTTTAGTCCATGCAATCTTATTATTGTGGGAGAAACACTGTAGATTATCTGTGCATTTCTTACCATCCAGTTGTCATTCTATTGGAAATACATGGGCCTATATCATGGAAGATATTCCTTGTACATGAGCTCTGTTACCGGAGAAACCACATCTAAATCTAGCTTTGAGACTTACACTCAGTTTACAATCATCTACTTCTATAAACCTTTTTGTCTACATATAACAACTATCAGTATTCTTAAAGTGTTAAGGGGAAAGTAGTATGCACTCATTGATGTAAATTGTGAATATTAGTACATAAAATATGCTTTGTAGACTATAAATCATTATAAATATGTAAAGTATTATTTTTATTGTTATTATGTATCTACCTCTAAAATATAACTAGCTACAATTTATATGTATTATGTTTCCTCAATGCCTATGTCCCATTGTAGACTTTTGCACAACTGAAAAATTTATAATAATTTCAATAAATTGTTACATATTAATTTGATTAAATGCTGAAAGTATGGCATTCTAATATCACTTTCTATAGAAAATTTGTGTGTGTACATGCATACATATATATTTATCCAGTGAAAAACCTTGAAGGCATAGTTTCTATTCTCATCACTGAGTTGCCATGACACCATCCAATCTTTCTCTTCACTACCTTTCCTTTTTTTTCTTTTCTTTTTCACTCTGACGAGTGAAATCCAGGAGTGCTTAAAAAACATTTTAAAAATTAAGGCTCCGTCTTTACTGTTATACTTCATTCCTTTCAAAGATCTGTGAATATAGCTTTTTCCATGACTCATATGGCTAATGAAAGGTTTGCTGAAATGTTTTAAATGAATATAATGATATAATGAAGTTGTATAAGGCTCAGGGGCATGGCATTGCTTCTCTTCTGCAGGTACATTTCTTTCTGGAGCCTCTAAACTTGGAATTTTCTCTTTAAAATGTCCCATTAATTCCTATTAGGGAGCTACTAGTAAAGAAAATTGTGTGTTAGCTTTTATCAATCTGTATGAATAAATGTGAACCATTCTCAGTTAAAAGCTCTCCTTTTAGCTCCACTCATGTGAAAACACCTACAGCAGCATGCACATCGGCAAATCATTCTGAAGATTAATGCACTCAGGCCTGCACAAAGACTGGGAGATGTGTATTAGCATTATAGATTTTAATTTGAAATAATGTCAGTCTTTTGGGGGCTGCATTGTAGTGCAAGGGCTGCCATCTGCTTATAATAATGAGGCTGACTATCCACGTAAATGTGATTTGCTGCCTCTTTTGCCAACATAATGGCCTGGATATTGATCCTAATGGTGGAGCAGTTGCAGCCATTTCACTCAATAGAAGGGGGACAGGGCCCACAACAGAGGCTTGCAAGAAAATTTGGAGAGAATGACAGTCACTAACCAAAGTGAATATCTCCCCTGGCTTGTGGCAATCTTCCCTGTTCTAGCAGTCATCAGATTCCCCTGGCCCTATGAGGGTTCTTGATTATAAGATGAGGGAAGGAAGCACAACAAACAGAAGCAAAAGCATGCACAAAACATATAATGAAGTTTAAGTGTGATATAAACATGTTAAACAAGGATGTGAAGCACCTGTAACTCTCTTTCTCAGTGGTGGCTTTGCTGCTTTTACTGACATGTGACTCCAAACAAAGAAATATCTTATTAGAATAAAACATTTTTATAAGTGTTAGTTAGGGGTGGGTTGGGAGGAGACAAGGATAACACCAGCAAAGTAGAATTTCTAGGGGTTATGGCAAACAAAGAGAGTAATAAATTTTAAGTAATATCAAGAAGGAGCCACATACATAACAGAATGTGATCTCAATTTGCTTAAACTACTTTAGCATTTTTCTGTATAAAATATTCCTTTGTTCAGCAATAGTTGACCAAGTGTGCCTCAGCTTCATCATGGCAGTACCCCAGTTTTCTTCAACTATGTGGCATAGAGGAGCATTAGATTCTAAATAAGGAAAACTTGATACAGATGCCTAAGATATACTTGCTAGTTGTATGACCCTGGACAAGTTGCTTAACCTCTCTCAGCCTCAGTTTCCTCATCTTTAAAAGAGAGCTAAAGCACCTGCACCACAGAGTTGTTGTGAGAATTAGATGAAATATCACATATAAAACATTATGCAAACATTAATGCACTATTTAAATAATAACAATAATGATTATTTTATTAATCGTCTTTTTAGTCATGTGGTCTACCTCTGTCTCTTTCCCATATAGTATGTAGGACATAGTCAATAAATAACTATTAAATAAAAAAGGAAACAATTCTTATATCTTTAAATTTAAAATTATGATAAATCTTAAAATAATATAAGTTGAAGTCTGCTTTTCTGTCTCTATACTTTTCTTTCCATTACTTTTCCTTCCTTTCCCACACTCCCATGGGATGATTTTCTGCCTGTGCTATGGCACTTAATTAAAATGACAATTTCTCCAAGAAAACTTCAGAAATTCAACACAACTCTCTAATTTTCTCATATGCTTTTATTTCTCCTACTTAATGATATTTTTTCCAATTACATGTAAAGATAGTTTTCCAAATTTTTCTCACTCCCTCTCTCCTCACCCTCTCCCCAAGGGAGCAAGCAATCTAATATAGGTTACACATGTACAAACATTTAATATATTCCTACATTAGTCATGTTGTGAAAGAAGACCCAGAGCAAAAGGGAAAAACCATGAGAAAGAAAAAACAAAAAAGAGAGTGGAGCCAAGATGGCAGAGAAGAGGCAGAAAGTTGCCTGAGCTCTCCCCGATTTCACTCAGAAACAATATTAAATCAAACCTCTAAACAGATTCTGGAGTGATAGAACCTATGCAAAGATGGAGTGGAACAATTATAAAGATTTAAGGAAAGATCTGTCTCACTTAAGTAAAAGGGCAACACAGCCCAGAGAGAACAGTGTCTGGGCAAGCTGGTGGGATGCTCTCAGGAAGAGCACAGATCACCATCCAAGGACCATTGGTCCTGGCTCAGAAGGCCATTAGTGAAGCCTCCAGCCTCACTGCAGAAGGCAAATTGTAAGCCCTGGACCTCCCAGCACACATGATAGAAATGACTAGGCCAGTCCAACTTCATCCCAGTGAGCAAGCAACAAGCACCTGTGGCCCAGGTATGGAAAGCCAGTGACCAGGCCCCTGGCTGCCAGTATAAGAAGCTTGGGATAGTGTCCCCTCTGCTCAGGAGCAGAACTCAGCTTTAAAAGTCATAAAATAAACTCAAAAATCAGTAAGAAACAGAAACCTGACCATGGAAAACTATGGTGACAGGGAAGAGCAAAACACAAACTCAGAAGAGGACATAATGCTTAATGCTTGCACGTGAAGTCTCAAAGCGGAATATGAATTGGTTTAGAATGCAAAATGTCCTCTTGGAAGAGCTCAAAAAATGATCTTGAAAATCAAGCAAGAGGAGAATAAAAAATGAGAAAACAAATGAGAGTAATAAAGGAGAATTATGAAAAAAGAGTCAACAGCTTGGAAAAGAAAGCCCAAAAATTGATTAAAGAAAACAACCCTTTGAAAAGTAGAATTGGTCAAATGGAAAAGGATATACAATAGCTTACTAAAGAAAGTAATTCCTTGAGTATTAGAATTTGGCAAGAGGAAACTAATGACTCTATGAGACATCAAGAATCAGTCAAACAAAATTAAAAGAATGAAAAAAATAGAAGACTGGAAAATGTACAGAGGAGAGATAATTTAAGAATTATTGGACTACCAGAAGACATGATAAAAAAAGAGCTTGGTCAGCATCTTCCAAGAAATTATTTAGGAAAACTGTCCTGATATCAAAAACCAGAGGGTAAAGCAGTCATGGAAAGATCCACTGATCATCCCCTGAAAGAGATCCCAAAATGAGAACTCCAAGAAATATCAGAGCCAAACTCAAGAATTATCAAGTCAAGGGAAAAAATTCTATAAGCAACCAGAAAAGCACAATTCAAGTATCAAGGAGCCACAGTCAGGATCACACAGGACTTAGCAACTTCCACATTAAAGGACTGGATGGTTTGGAATATGATATTCCAGAAGGCAAAGGAGCTTGGATTACAACCAAGAATCAACTACCCAGAAAAAAATTGAGCATATCCTTTCAGGGACAAAAGATGGATATTCAATGAAATAGGGGACTTTTAGACTTTCCTAATGAAAAGATCATAGCTGAACAGAAAATTATATTTTCAAACACAAGATTCAAGAGAAACATTAACAAGGTAAACAGGAAAGAAAAAAAAAAACTTATTATTCCATAAGATTTAAACTGTTTTCCCTACATGGGAAAGACAGTACTTGTAACTATTGAGAACTGTATCTCTATTAGGGTAGTTAGAAGGGTTATATATAGACAAAGCATATTAGTATTGACTTTAATGTGATGATATAAAAAACTGAGAGGTGAAAAAATGGATTGTAAAGGGGAAAAAAAAGAAAATGAGAAGAATAGAGTAAATTATATCACATGAAGAGGGAGAAAAGACCTATTGCAGTAGAGAGAAAGAAGGGAGGGTGTGAGCATTGTTTGCACCTTACTCTCATGTAATTTAGCTCAAAGAGGTAATAACATACACTTGCAGTTGGGTATAGAAATTTAACTTACACTATATGGAAGTAGGAGAAGAAATGGGAAAGGAAAGAGAGGGGCTGATTGAAGGGAGGCAGATTGAAGGAGGCAGAGGTCAGAAGCAAAACTCTGGTAAGGTGGGATAGGGTAAAAGGAGAAAAGTATAAATGGGGTAGCAGATAGGATGGAGAGAAATACATGGTTAATAATTGTAACTGTGCATGTCAATGAGATGAATGCTCCCGTAAAACAGAAATGGATAGCAGAGTGCATTAAAGAAACACACTTGAAACAAAGAGATAGACAGTGAGTAAAGGTAAAAGGCTGGAGCTCCAGTTGAAGCAAAGATAAAAAAGAAATAGGAGCAGCAGTCCTGATCTCAGACAAAGTAAAAGCAAAATAGATCTAATTCAAAGGAATAAAGAAGGAAACTACATTTTGCTAAAAGGTACCATAGAAAATGAAGTAATATCAACACAAAATATATGTGCACCAAGTGGTGTAGCATCCAAATTCTTAGAGAAGTTAAGTGAGTTACAGGAAGAAACAGAGACAGCAAAACCATACTAGTGGAGGATCTCAACCTCTTCCTCTCAGAAATAGATAAATTTAACCGCAAAATAAACAAGAAAGAAATTAAGGAGGTGAATAGAATTTTAGAAAAATTATGATATGATAGACCTCTGGAGAAAATTGAATGGAGATAGAAAGAAACATGGCTTTTTTTTTCCTTAGTGGTACATGGCACCTACACAAAAAGTGACCATATATTATGGCATAAAAACCTCACAATCAAATGCAGAAAGGCAGAAATATTAAATGCATCTTTTTTCAGACCTTGATTCACTAAAAATTACACATAATAAAGGTCTGTGGAAAGACGGATTAAAAATTAATTGGAAACTAAATAATCTAAGTCTACAGAATGAGTCAGTCAAACAGCAAATCACAGAAACATTAAATAATTTCATCAGAGAGAATGACAATAATGAAACAACATACCAAAACTTATGAGATGCATTCAAAGCAAATTTGGGGGGAAATTTTATATCTCTAAATGCTTACATGAATAAAATAGAGAAAGAGGAGACAAATAAATTGGACATGCAACTAAAAATGCTAGAAAAGGGACAAACTAAAAATCCCCAATTAAATACCAAGTTAGTAATTCTGAAAATCAAAGGTGAGATTAATAAAATTGAAAGTAAGAAAACTATTGAACTAATAAATAAAACAAAGAGCTGGCTTTATGAAAAAATGTCAATAAAATAGATAAATCTTTGGTTGATTTGATTTTAAAGACAGAAGAAAACCAAATTACTAGGTTCAAAAATTAAAAAGGGGTATTCACCACCAATGAAGAAAAATTACATTAATAATTAGGAGCTATTTTGTCTAACTATATGCCAATAAATCACAATTTAATTAAAATGGATGAATATTTACAAAAATGCAAATGACCTAGATTAACAGAAGAAGAAATAAAATATTTAAATAATAATTTCTTTCTTTCTAAAGGTTTTTTCCCTTTTGTTCTGATTCATCATTCACAACATGCATAACCTATATCATATTTCTTACTATCTTTTGGGAAGCTGGCGGGGAGCAGGGAAGGGAGAAAAATTGGATTTTAAAATTTTATCAAAATGAATACTGAAAACTATCTTTACATGTAACTGGAAAAAATAAACTATCATTAAGAGGAAAAAAGAAAACAAAAAGTGACAATATAATGCTTCAATCTGCATTCAGATTCCATAGTTCTTTCTCTACATGTGATTAGCATTTTCCCTCATGAGTTTTTTTGGAATTGTATTTGATCATTGTATTGCTGAGAAGAGCTAAGTCTATAATAGCCAATGATTTCACAGTGTTGTTCTTACTGTATACGATGTTCTCCTTCCACTTATCTCTTCACTTAGCATCAGTTCATCAAGTCTTTCCAGATTTTTCTGAAATACACACTTTAGAAAATGTTTTTTTTTTTCCAATCTCATATACTTTGCGGCAGGTGGGAGAAGGCTGTGAATGTATATGTCATCTCCTTGAAGAATGTAAGCTCAATGACAGCTGAGATCTTATCTTAATTGCATCTCTTTTATGACTTCAAAAAGTTTCCCACCCATTCTTGATACTTATAAACATTTGTTGAACCATAACAATTCAGTGTAACAATATTAATTAAACAAATCTATAAGTTTTGTAATACCTTGTTATCAGTAGAAGATTGATTATGGCATACAGGCAGAACACTGATGTCATAGAGTTGCTTTGTAACTAGAGTAAAAGAAAAGTTGGCATACAGAGAAATTTTACCAAGACTGTAGGCCAATTCTTATGTCCAACACTTCTCTCTGACTATGACTTCCAGGTTAAAGAAGGTAACCAGCAGCATAAATGCAGAGCTCTTCCTCCTCTCACCTCCATAATGGGATCAAAGCATTGAGAATGGGAATGGGATTTAGAAACAATTTAATCTAACTCCCTCATTTTATGGATGGAGAAATTGAGTCTCAGAGAGACCTAATGGACTTGCCCAAGTTCCTGCAGGTGATAAACAAGGAGGCAGATCCAGGCTTTGATCCCAGGTTCTCCAAATATAAATTCAGTGCTATTGATGTTATAGCAGAAAAACCAAAGTAATTTCTCAGAATGAAACATTTTAGGAGCCATGACCTTAAATTGTTCTTTATATATCCAGATGTGGAGTGAAGAATTATAGAGTTAAAGTCAAAAGAGTACTGGTTTCAAATTCTGCTCTGACATTGTTAGCTTTGTGACTGTGAAGTAAGCCATTTGATCTTGCTAAGCCTCAGTTTTATAATTTTCAAAATGATGATAAATGTACTTATTGCATAGTATTATCTTGATCAAATCATATAATGTATATAAAATATCTTACTAGTATTAAAGTTAGCATTGCTATTGTTACTAATTATTGTGATGACTGTGATTATATGTAATGGCTTGGGTTATTCCAGGAGACTTCATTATTTAAGTGATTAAAGGTCCTCATTATAAGGAAGTTCCATGAAAGGTACCCAAAAATAATGTTATGGTAACTCTAACAAACACTATGTTTCAATGCACAAAAGGCTAATTTCTAAGAAGAATTCCTACATTTTCTGTCAGATCAATCAGTTATATGTCTATCAAGTTACATAAGCCTCAGAGTAATCAGGATATCATTGCTGAGAAGCTGAATCATCATCATCAATAAGAAAAAAAATATGGTGGTCATAGTGGTTTTGGCTCCTATTTTCCTTGAAATGTGGAGTTACAGCCCTAGAGCTGCCGCAGATGGTGGTAATTCTGATGTAAAAATTTAAACACTTCCAAGCACTAATTAAAATATTGGGGATCTGAAATTGGTATACATAATGAAAATAACTTATTAACACATTGGGATTGTTTCTCTTACCACAAGCTACGTCCCAATGTATGCTACATGCTTTGAAGAAAAGTGGGCTTCAAATATTGGCTCTGCAACTAATTGAGTGACTGGGAAAGTTATGTAACCTCTAGTTCCTGCTTTTACATCATTAAAAGAGTTAGGATAGTTCTCTTGGGGGTGGATCCAAGATGGCTGAGTAGAAGCAGGGAATGATTGAGCTTTCCCCCCAAACCCTTTGAAATACCTGTAAAAATGACTCTAAACAAATTCTAGAGCAGCAGAAGCCACAAAATGAAGCAGATTTCCAGCCCAAGATAATCTGGAAGGCCTACAAAAAAAGACAATCATACCACACTCACAGCAGAGAGCAACCCAGCCTAAGCTGGCACTGACAGCACTGAGCAGGCCTCAGGGCACTGAATCACTGGCAGCTATGGTGGTTTCCAGACTTCCTAACCCATGAATGCCAAAGGCAGCTTCAAAGGTCATTGGGGAAGCTTTCTCACCTATGTTCTATTATCTTCTCAATGTTAGCAACCTACTATATCCATAAAACTTATTGCATCCTTCAGATCCACATGCTACATAAAGTGCTTCCCACCATTAGAGATCTTCAAGAGCTGGGTAGACTATCACAGGTTGGATAGTCAAAGAATGAGAGAATCTCAGAGTTAGAGGTAAGCTAATCCACTTACCTGATTATGAATACTCTCAAAATCAGTGGTGTCAAACTCATATGGAAATGGGGGGTGGTCTGAACATAGCCCCAGCCCCAGCCCCAGGGCAGCAGCTGCCACTGCCACAGTGGCAGCTGCTTCTGGAGATCTTGGCCTACAGACAGCGGGAGTACTGAGAAGCTGATCTGGATGACAGCCCTGGGGGGAAGACCTGGGGTGAGGAGGAGCAGTGGTGTGGCAGAGCTGGTGGCAGCTGTGGAGATGGAACCTTACTCACAGTTCCAAGGAAGAAAAGAGTGTTTGTGGTTACTCACAGACCAGAGCACAGGCCAGGAGAGGAGTAAACATCTCTCTTTTGATCATACCACTTTGGAGCAACTGAGAATTTATAGATCCCTAGAGATATCTCTGAAAACAGTTGCATAAAACCACTAAAACTTGGGGCAGTACACCCTCCACTTAGTAAAGAGCTCAAAAGTCAAATAATTGGCTAGGAAAATGAGTGAACGGGGAGAAGGAATAAGACTATAGAAGGTTGTTTTCTTGCTGAAAAGATGTTTTCTTACACATTTACTGATGAGGAAGATCAAGACCTGAAGCTAGAGTAAGACAACAAAGTCATGCAAAGCCTCCAAGAAAAAATATGAAATGGTCTCAGGACAGGGAAGAGTTCAAAAAGGATTCTGAAAATCAAGTAAGAGAGGTGGAGGAAAAATTGGGAAGAGAAATTAGAGTGATGCAAAAAAATCATCAAAAACAAATCAACATCTTGCTAAAGGAGACCCGAAAAATGCTGAAGAAAATAACACCTTTTAAAATAGACTTTGAAAACCCAGATGTTGAGGCTTCTCTCTCTGGTAACTGTATGTATTGCTATAGTTAGACCATTAGAAGCATGTGTACTAGTTTGTGTTTATTTGCTCTGCTTATATAATGTATGCTTGTAATTTCTGTTTGTATATTCTCTGAAGTTCAGGGTGCTGGATTTTCCCCTGGACTAAGTTAATGACATATGTATGTTTGATTAAAGTGAGATTGTAAACCCCTTAATGTTGTTTTCCTTAGAAAAGCAGATCAAAGAACCTATGCTAGCAGTCCTCCTGCATGCTGGTGTTATTGGTCTTACAACTCTACAGTAGATGGAAGGAACATTGTTGTTACAGGAGGGGAGAGATGGGGAGAAAATTTCGAATTCAGAATCTTGTGGAAGTGAATGTTGAAAACTGAAAATAAATTTATATTACATTAAAAGAGAGTTAGACTGTATGACCTACTGTTTGTAATCACAGTGCAATAGAATTTAGTGTTCTAAGATATCTTAGACATTATCTTATCTAAAACTCTCCCTAAAATCCCACCCAACTATAGGAATCTTTGATTCTATTTCTCTACCCTAACTGTAAGACTTGTTTTTTCACTGAATACATAAAAATATATTTTGCTGTCCTCGTAGGAAAAATTTCATCAGCATGAGAAACTCCTCTTATTGGAACTTTCCCAGGAGTTTAAGGTCTCAATTTTCTAAAACTTGGTAGTCGACTCCTAAGGGATTTCCTGAATCACTGTGAGAATAAGACAAGTCATATAGCCACTAAACATCTGAAGCAATCCTTGAACCTTAATCGTCCTCATTATAAGATTGGCTCTCAATCAGCAATATCATTTGGATATGTATTTAGCACTGAAGCATTCTATCTCCTCCAGAGGGGTAAATTGTTCTGGGCAGATATAATATTCAAAATGTCTTTGGCCCTGCTCTTCATAGCTCTAATGGATAAGGCCAAGGGAAGTTTTGGTCTCAATCCTGAAGTCCATACAAATGTAAGCTTAATAAGTCAGCACCCAAGGTTCTGTTATCTTCTCAATGTTAGCAACCTACTATATCCATAAAGCTTGTTGCATCCTTAAGATCCACATGCTACATAAAGTGCTCCCCACCATTAGGGATCTTCAAGAGCTGGGTAGACTATCACAGGTTGGATAGTCAATGAGTGAGAGAATCTCAGAGTTAGAGGTAAGCTAATCCACTTACTGATTATGAATACCCTCAAAATCAATGGTGTCAAACTCAAATGGAAATGGGGGCTGACAGTGTCTATGACAAAGACATCGTTTCTCAAATATATAGATAACAGAGTAGAATTTATAAGAATTCAAGGCATTCCCCAATTGATAAATGGACAAAAGCTATGAACAAGCAGTTTTCAGATGAAGAAATTAAAGTTATCTATAGTCATATGAAAATATGCTCTAAATCATTATTGATTAGAGAAATGCAAATTAAAACAATTCTGAGATACCACCTGATACCTACAATATTGACTAATATGACAAAAAAAGGAAAATGATAATTGTTGGAGATATGGGAAAATTGGCATACTAACACATGGAGTTGTGAACTGATCCAACCATTCTGGATAGAAATTTGGAACTATGCCCAAAGGGCTATAAAACTGTGTGTGCCCTTTGATCCAGCAATACCACTACTAGGTCTGTATCTGAAAGAGATCGTAAAAAAGGGAAAAGGACCCACATATAGAAAAAGAACATTCATAGCAGGTGTTTTGTGGTGGTAAAGAATTGGAAATTGAGGGGATACTCACCAGTTGGGGAAAGGCTGAACAAGTCGTGGTATATGAATGTAATGGAATCCTATTGTGCTATAAGAAAATGATGAGCAGGTAGACTTCAGAAAAATCTGGAAAGACTTAGATGAACTGATGCTGAGTGAAGTGAGCAGAACCAGAAGAACAATGCACATAGTGACAGTAACATTGGGTGATAGACGTAGTTCTTCTCAGCAATACAATAATCTAAGAAAATTCCAAAGAAATTCATGAAGGAAAATGCTATCCACATCCAGAGAAAGAACTGTGGAGTCTGAATGCAGATCAAAGCATACTATTTTCTCTTTTTTGTTTGTTTTTTTTTCTTTCCCATGGTTTTACCCTTTTGTTCTGATTCTTCATTACAACACGACTAATGTGAAAATATGTTGAAAACGATTGTACATATATAGCCTATATCAGATTGCTTGCTGTCTTGGAGAGGGGAGAGAAGAGGGAAGGGGAAAAAATGTGGAATTCAAAATCTTATAAAAGTGAATGTTGAAAACTATCTTTTCACGTAATTGGAAATAATTAATACTATTAAGTGAGGAAAAAAGAAATGGCAACTGTTAACTGTACATAAGGATTCTTGTTTGATCATATTGACTTACAGCAATAAATATAGCAAGATTTTGAGTTGCAAATTTTTCTCCCTTCCTTGCTCCCCTCTCCTCTTCCTGTCACCTCTTACTAAAATGGTAGGC
The DNA here is from genome assembly GCA_028646595.1 of Phalanger gymnotis. NCBI lineage: Eukaryota > Metazoa > Chordata > Mammalia > Diprotodontia > Phalangeridae > Phalanger > Phalanger gymnotis. The sequence continues at coordinate 288,046,372 of CM053622.1, read as the reverse complement.
AAATTGGTGTTGGTTATACATGTGCTATCATGTAAAACATACTTCCATATTAGTCACAGTTGTGAAAGAAGAAACAGATCAAAAGGAAAAGAACCACAAACAGGAATAAGGTATGTTTAAAAAGTATGCTTGTATCTGCATTCAGAGTCCATCAGTTCTTTATCTAGATGTAGATAGCATTTTCCTTCATCCTTAGTACTTGTCTTGGATTATTATGTTGCTGAGAAGAACTGAGTAATTCAGCGTTGATCATCATACAATGTTGCTGATGCTGTGTATATTTTTTTTCCTGGCTTTGCTCATTTAACTTTGCATCAGTTCAGACAAGGTTTTCCTGTTTTTTTTTTTTTCTGAAATCTACTTGTTCATCATTTCTTATTGCACAGAAGTACTCCATTACATTTATATACCACAAATTGTTTGGCTATTCTCCAGTTGATGGGAATCCTCTCAATTTCCAATGTTTTGCCACCACAAAAAGGGCTGCTATAAATATATTTGCACATGGAGTTCCTTTTCCCTTTCTTATGCTCTTTTTGAGATACAGACATAGTAGTGGTTTTGCTGGATCAAAGAGTATGCACAGTTTTATAGCCCTTTGAACACAGTTCCAAATTGCTCTCCAGAATGGTTGGATCAGTTCACAACTCCACCAACAATGTGTTAGTATTCCAATTTTTCCACATCTACTCCAACATTTATCATCTTCTGTTTTTGTCATTTTAGTCAATCTTATAGGTGTGAGGTGGTACCTAAGATTTCTTTTAATTTGCATTTCTCTAATCAATAGTGATTTAGAGTACTTCTTCATATGCTTATTATAGCTTTAATTTTTTTCCTCTGAAAACTGTCTGTTCATATCCTGTAACCATTTATCAATTGGGGAATGGCTTGTGTTCTTATATATTGACTCAGTTCTCTATATATGTGACAAATGAGGCCTTTATCAGAGAAACTTGCTGTAAAGATGGTTTCCCAGATTTCTGTTTTCCTTCTAATCTTGTCTGAATTGATTTTGTTTATATAAAACCTTTTTAATTTAATGTAATCAAAATGATCAGTTTTATGTTTCATAATGTTCTCTATGTCTTTTTTGTTCCTGAACCTGTAATTCCCTTAACTTTTCCTTCAAGAATTTGATGCTATAATACTTGGTGAATACATGATTAGTATTGATATTACTTCCTTGTTCATGGTACCTTTTAGCAAGATGGAGTTAACTTTTTTATCTTTTTTTTAATTAGGTCTATTTTTGCTTTTTCTTTGTCTGAGATCAAGGTTCTTATTCCTGCTTATTTTTTTTTCTTTTCAACTGAAACATAACTGATTCTTCTACAGGCCCTTACATTTACTCTGTATGTCTCTCTGCTTCTAGTGTTTTTCTTGTAAACAACATATTACAAGATTCTAATTTTTGTTCCACTCTGCTATCTGCTTCGTTGTATGGGAGAGTTCATCCCATTCACGTTCATAGCTTTGATGAGTCAGTATTTCGCTGTCTATTTTTTCTCCTGTTTGTCCTCTCTCTCCTTTCACCTTTCTCAACATTGTTTTGCTTCTGTCTCCTAGCTCCCCTGGTCTGTCCTCTCTTCTGTCAGTTCCACTATCCCCATCTACCTTTACTTAATCTCCTCCCCTCCTACTTTCCTGTTGGATAAGATAGATTTTTATTTTCAGTTGATTGTATATATTATTCCCTCATTAAGCCAGTACTGATGACAGTAAGGTTCAAATCATACTTATACCCTACCCTCCCATTTATCCCTCCACTGTAATAAGTTTTTTATGCCTCTTCATGTGAAATAATTTGCCCTATTCTACATCTCTCTTCCCCTCTGCACATTATACTCCTCTTTTTCATCCCTTAATTTTTAATGTAATTCCCTCAAATTCACCTTATACTTGTACCCTCTGTCTATGTATATTACTTCTAGGTGTACTATTAGTAGAAAATTTTTTAAGAATTACAGGTATCATCTTCTCATGTAGGGATGTAAACAGTTCAGTTCCATCGAATCTCTTATGTTTTCTTTTCCCTTTTTGTCTTTTTAGGCTTCTCTTGGGTCTTGATATTGAAGATCATTTTTAAAATTCAATTCTGGTCTTCTCCTTATGAAAGCTTGAAATCCTTCCATTTCATTGAATGATCATTTTTTCCCTTAAAGTATTACGCTTAATTTCACCAGGCAGGTGATTCTTGGTTGTAATCCTAGATCCTTTGCTTTCTGGAATATTATGTTCCATGATGTTCAATCCTTTAATGTTGCAGCTGCCTAGTCCTGTGCAATCCTGATTTTAACTCCCTGATATTTGGATTGTTTCTTTCTGACAACTTGTAGTATTTTTTCCTTGATATGACAGTTCTGTAATTTGGTTATCATGTCCCTTGGAGCTTTTATTTTGGGATCTCTTTCCTGTGGCAATCAGTGGATTTTTTCAATTCTTGTTTTGCCCACTGGTTCCAGGATAGCATGGCAGTTTTCTTTGATAATTTCTTGAAAGATGCTGTCCAGTTCCTTCTTTTGATTATGGCTTTCGGGTAGTCCAATGATTCTGATATTGTCTTTCCTGGATTTATTTTCCAGGTCAGTTTTTTTTTCCAATGTGGTATTTTCATTTTCTTCCTTTGTTTCATTCTTTTGAATTTGTTTGATTGATTCTTGATGTCTCATAGAGGCATTAGCTTTCACTTGCCCAATTTTAACATTTAAGGAGTTATTTTTCTCAGATTTTTACTTCCTTTTCCATTTAGCCAATTCTACTTTTAAAGCAGATGCTTCCTTTTTTCCCAGCTGTTGACTTTTTTATTATTCTCTCACTTTCCTCTCATTGCTTTCCAAATTTTTCTTCTTCTTCTCTCATATGATGTTTAAATTCTTTTTTGAGCTCTTCCATGAGTTCTTGCTGAGTTTGAAATCACTTCTCATTTTTCTTTGGGGTTTTGTCCATAGGTGGTTTGACATTGTTGTCGTCTTTTGAGTTTGTATCTTGATCTTCCCTGTCACTATAATAACTTTCTATAGTCAGATGCCTTTTTTGTTGTTTTTGCTCATCATTTTTGGCCTTTTTCCTTTATTTTAAATTTGATCTCTGTTCCCAGGGTAGAAGGGGCAATATCTCGGGCTTCTTGTGCCAGGCTGCAGGCCCTGGCTGTTTACTAGGTGCTGCACTGATGTTGCCCTGAGGCCTATGGTGGACCCTTGTGTCACCTTTGTGTCTAGTTCTGTGCTGAAGTAGGGGGAAGGTGGATGGCACTGCTGGAGGTCATAGAATTATGGCAGTTTACCTGGTGCTGGGCTGGTGTCAGTGCTGGTGTTTAGTCATTTGCTAAGGATGGTGGGTTGTTTCTGTGTTTCCCTGGGGCTGATGCTATATTGAAGCACATGGAGGTCTGGCCACTGTTAGTTGGAAGATGAGTTCATGACTATAGACTTGATACTCTATCTATTGTACCACCTAGCTGCCCATCAAATTTATATATCAGGGTCCCATTTTCCCTTCTGTTTGAAATACAGTTATTTAATTAAAATGCTACTTTATGATGGTAGCTCAGAAGCTAAACTATTGAGAATCATGATGACACACTTGGGCTCACCCTTTGAGCACACTTTTACCATAAACACTTCCAGAAATTCAGTGAGTCGGTGCTCTGGGAAGAAAGAATTTGCTTCCGATTATTTAAGGTTGGGGGGAGGGAACAAATCCCTATGATTCCATGATGTATATTTTAAAAGGGTAGATAGATAGATAGATAGATAGATAGATAGATAGATAGATAGATAGATAGAAATATAAATGATGTAGCAATAGATTTAGGTAGATAGAGATGTGGATGTAGACATGAAGGCAGATGTGGATATAGATACAGGTTTAGGCAGAGGTGGATGTAGAGCCATACAAAGTCAAGTGATCAATTCTTATAATCACTGAGCCTGATTCCCACAAACTGTGCTTCAACCCTCTCCAAGATTACATGAAGACAGCTTGTTAATTCTTTTCCAGAAGAAGGCTTTCTTTAATTTGACATTAATCTGATTTTTCCTGTATCAAGATATGCACACTTGGAAGAGAAGGATCCAACACAGAATCTACATCCTGAATCCCTATGGGCAAGCTCTGGCTCCCATTCTTTCCTTAGGAAACTAACATAGAAAACTGTTAACTTGAAATACAAGTTTGGATTTGGTATATATAGAAGCAATAGTTGAAACTGTGGAGGAAAATGAGTTTACCAAGGGAAAGTGGAGAAAAGACAAAAAGACCTAGGAAAACTTTCTCATGAAATTGATTCTGTAATATTAAATGGTATGGAAATGTTGACAGTGCGTGGTTCCTTAAAGCTAAATGAAAGGAATATGAATATACAAAAAGCAAAACATCTTATTATTTAATGATATACCAATGGGTTAATGAAAATATCCCATACTTAACTATAAATGATTTTGTTTAGATATTATAAAAATAAATAATACTCAAATTAATATTATGTCTAATCAATATTTTCTTTCATTTAAACATTAGCCAATTGAAGATCTTTCACCATGACATATAGGGATATCATATACTTAAGCAAGACCTATGATTTCATAGCATGAGTAACTTCAGGCAGGGATACCATGTCTAGAAATAATAGATTTTCAACTCTGTAATTTATTGTATTAGAGTATTTCTTAAGGCACTGAGAATTTAAATGACTTACCCAGGATCAAACGGCACAGAACAGCTCAATTCTCTGCCTCTCTCTCTCTCCCTCCCTCCTTCTCTCTCTCTCTCTCTCTCTCTCTCTCTCTCTCTCTCTCTCTCTCTTTCTCTCTCTCTCTCACACACACACATACACACACACAAATTCTATTCCCTCCCCACAGGTAGAACTCCGAAGATCTATTTGCATCATATCATCACATATAATAGATAATTAATAAATACTCATTGGGTTGAACTGATTGAATCAATATTTTTGAAAAATACATACAAATCTACATCTATATATCAATGTCATTATCTATATTTGTAATTATATA
>CM053622.1:288011114-288040851 GCA_028646595.1 Phalanger gymnotis | reverse complement strand
CCGAATTTGCTGGCTATTCACTCTCCTTTCTTGAGGAGATCTATCCCTTCCCTAGTCTTCTAAGTCATGTAACTGTAAAATCTTATTTATCACCACTGAAAAATGGCTCCCTACTTCCCCAAGTAATAGATTCAAAATTAGGTGTTTATAGCAGGAAGAGCTGTCCTAACTATTAAATTCCTGTGAGGGACTCCCAAGGGATCATAATATGTGTTTGCAGTTCCTGTCATGATAGCAGCCTTCATTACTTCCTCCTTTAGGTTTATGATACAATCTCTAAGTGAATACCAGGGTTTATTCCCAGTGGGCCACATAGAATCAGCAGCATATCTCTTATTACATCCCTCAGCAACTAACGCCAACAGACTAGTCTTGCTATCACCATCTCTTTGCTGATGATGCTCCCTAAATATTTGCTGAATTAGAGGATCATAGCTGATATGTATGTATCTCATACAATCCACCCTATATACTGATATTTCACCGGCCCCTTGATCACTGAGTCTTACCATCCAAGAAATTAATAGTTCTCCCGTTCCTTGGATGAATTTACTCAAAATGTCTGTGATTTCTTGCTGTGAAAAATCTTCCTGAATTTCCCCCATAACTGAACCGTCATCTTGGGTACTGTCCTCCTCTTTTGTATGGGACTAACATCTGTCTGAGTATTTAACCATCTTTCATTCTCTATGTGAGGGACATCCTGAACCCCAGTAGCATTTTGTGTCTCAGCCCCTGACATTGTCTCATTTTCTCTCCACTCCCTTCCCCTGCCACCGTGGCAAGGACAAAGCAGGCAGTCAGGCTCAATCTGGGCTGGATTGAAATGCACTTTTGGCTTATTTGGGCTCCTGTTGCTCCTAGCCACATTAACAGAAATATTCTCATTTGAGTCAGTAGACTCTTGAGCAACAGTTTGTTCTCCTGCTATCTGAGATTCCCCTTCTTGCCCTGATGTAGGAGTGTCCCCATTTCTTTCAGTTAATCTCAATCTTTCATATACTAGCCAGTAGGCTGATAACACTATCCAGCTTTGCCTAGATAATGATGCCCCTGACTGAATTCTAACCTCTTATAAACATCTTTCCAAATCCCTAGGATCTCCTCTCTCTAGTCTTGGTTCCCAGTTTCCACAGAGTCCAGCTCCTTAGCCCATTTTTTGCTAGGGAGGAATAAAATGGATCCTCCCACCCTGGGATATTCATCTCTTCCTGTGAAGTTCCTCTGCTTCTAAATTTTATACCTAGCGATCCCATCCACCTTGTTGCCAGATATATCATGAAGGCAGAATTCATGATTTCAAAGAAAATCACATATATGCCTGAATGGTTCAGAAACGCAGGATATAAGAAATTCTCTAAGTAGAAGTAGGAAGAATTAAAGCATTTATTCAAGCTCCAAAGTAGCAGACCCATGAATCAGTGTCCCCAGTTTTATATCCTAGCCTAAAGCTTCCAGGCCCAATAAGTCTGCCTCACAAGAGTAACCAGGAGGTTACAGAAAAACGTAATGACATTAAACCAAATCATATACATGCTGCCCCCCTCTGGTAAGATTACCCACTGGCCTCAAGCCCTTGCTTACCACTTTCTGGTCTGCAAGCAGGTCAGCCCTGCTACCAGTAGTGCCTGCTGCTTCAGCTCCTTCTGCTTTAGCTTCAGCTGCCACTGTTGTTGCCACTGTTGCTGCTGCTTTTCCTGCCTTTGACATGTCTCAATCTCCGAGCTGTGTTCTCTCTTTTTACAGTTTCAGGTGTCATCGAACGTAGTCTGAGTGACCAGAACTTACCTCCCTTCACACCCACATCAGCTTATCATCTAGTAATTAGGGGTTTGGGACAAACTTAGGAGCAAAGATCTAATCAGACCTTCCTTAGATGGCCCCACTCCCTTACTTGGCCCCACCTGGGGCCCCACCTTAAGCCTATTCAAATGGGAGGGAAAGAGCTTCTCACGTACTGATTGCCTTAAAAGCATCACACATATGAAATTCAAGTCTGAAATATGATATATAGGGAATTGATATAAACATAGGAAACCAAGATAAACACTTGGATAAATAAATGAGACAAGGATATGAAAATTGTTTTCAAAAGAAAAATTTCAAACTTTTAACAACTACATGAAAAACATTTTCTAAATTATGTATAAGAATACAAAATAAAACAATTATGAGGTTTTACTTCACATATATCAAATTTGAAAAGAAGATGAAAATGGAAGAAATCAATTCTGTAGGTGGAAGAGATATTTTAAGGTGGTCAGCCTAATATATTCTTGGTGGAATGGTGAATTTTCAAATCGTTCAGGAAAACAATTTGCAATTGTGCAAGAAAGGTCACTATATTATTCCTTCTTGGATCACAATACTAGACATGTTTGTGTGTGTGTGTGTGTGTGTGTGTGTATTATATAAATATTTTAGCTCCACTTCGTGTTTTAACAAAAAAAACTATTTTGCATATCAGTTGAGGAGTACTTGAAGAAATTGTGGTATATGAATATAGGATTGAAATTGGACTGTCATCTTCTTGACACAGGGAATTCCAAGGTGAGGCAAACTTCTACATCAATACTAGTTGGCACTGTATCTACAATTTATAGTCTAAAAGATTTTCTTAGAGCTTTGAGACATTGAGTGACTTGCTAGGGCTATGCAGCCCAGTACATCAGATGCAGGATTTGAACCCATGTTTCTCTTACCCTCAGGAAAGTTCATAATCCATGATACAACATTGTCACTCATATAAATATAATGGACTATTTTTCCTATACAATGTTCAATGAATATTAAATATTAAGATTAATATTCTGGTGTTTCTATCATGATGTAGAATGAAGAAGACAGAGACAGAAGACTATTACACACAAAAACTAAAATAATGTAAATGAAAGGGACATGGCCAAAATGGCAAAGTAGAGTCAGCAACCAAGCTGAACTCTCACAATGTTCCCCTCTAGACAACTTTAAAATAACAGCTCAAATCAAATTTTGTAGTGGAGAACCAGCAAAAGGTCCAGTTGAGACATTTTTCCTGCCCAACAAAACACAGGAGGTAGTCAGGAGAGGTCTGTTCTACTTGGGTGGGGCAAGTCTGGAGAACAGGTAGAAGCAGTGCCACTAGCTGGAAGTGGCTGCCACATTGGTGGTAGCAGCTTTGGGAATTCTCATAACAGAGATAATATGGGGGTCAGGCATCTGGTCACAAAGAGATTACATGGGACCCTTTGTGGGCACTGAGTGCACCTCAGCAGTGATAGGCAATTCTTTTGCTCATACACAGTTCCAAGTCACAGATCTAGGGTAGAAAAAAGTGCTTGTGGTCTGTCACAAGAGAGAACATGTGATGGTCATAGTTCTGATTCAGAGAGGAGAACCAGCACTTTTGGCTATGGAAGAATAATTTGGAATTGTGTCTAAAGGACTATTTAGCTGTGCATACCCATTGATATAGCAATAACAGTACCAAGTCTGTACCTCAAGGAGTTTAAAAGAAAAGGAAAAGGGCTTGTATATACAAAACAATATTTATAGCAGCTCTATTTGTAGTGGCAAAGAATTGGAAATTGAGGGGATGCTCATCAGTTGAGGAGTGGCCAAGCAAGTTGTGGCACAAGATTGTGCTATTGTGCTATAAGAAATGACAAGGGGTGTTGTTTCATAAAAACATGACAAGACCCAAACGAACTGATCCAAAATGAAGTGGGAAGAACTGGGATATCATTATGTATAGTAACAGCAATGTTATAGTGATGAACAACTGTGAAAGACTTGGCTCCTCTGATCAATCAATTGATCCAAGATTATTCCAAAGGACTCAGGAAGAAAAAATGCTATCCACTCCAGAGAGAACTGATTGATTCTGAGGGTGAACAGAAGTAAAATTTTCCCACTTTCTTATTTTTCTTGCTTGCTTTTGCAATGTGTTTTATATAAAAATACATTTTGCATTATTTCATAGTATAATTAATATCATATTTTTTGCCTTCTTAATGGGTTAGGGATGTTTTAGAGGGAGACAGATAATCTGTAACTCAGTATGTAAACAGAAAAGAATAAAAATGAATAACAAAATTAATTTTAAAAAGAATGAAAATGAATGATGAAATACACATTTTTGATACTTTTTTCAGCTATTAAATCATGCTCTTGAAATATACCATCCTCCTCATCAGAAGAAAAAAATGACAATGAAAGGGCATTTATTTCCATAATTAGTTCTAAATTAGATGTCATATACTTTATGTACTATTAAGTCAATGGATATAGGATTTCAACAACATATTTTCATTCAAATTATTTTCTTAGTTTAACCATAGTCTATTTGTGGTTCTCATCATTCCTAGGAAATTAGTCAGATTTAAATTCATGCATTAAGCTTGTAATCATGTTAACAGTAATTAGGAATCTGGGGTTTGTTGACAAGATACTATTCCTTGTTTTTCAAATAAATCTGAATATAGAGAAAGTATGCCAGCTAGTACCAATCTTCCACACCTGTTTCTGCAAAGAGATGGGGAGAGAGGAGAAAGCGAAGAAAGCGTTGGAGGGGAGAGTCAGAGGGAGAGAGAAATCACTAGAGTATTAAAGACAAAAAAGGTCTGAGTGTTGAGCTTGTGTAAAACAGAATGGGATCTGGACCTTGGTCATTTAGATCTCTGCCAGCCTATCCCTATGGAACAGAAACTGAATATAGTTCATTTGCCTGCTGTGAGGGGACTTGATTTTGAATAGGCCTTTCAAGATTTCAGCCCAATGGAGTTATGGCAAAATTTTGGAGATTTTACAGCTGTCAAAGTATTGTTCATGATCTATCAGTAGATACATGATTTATGCCCTGGCTCCCCCACCACTCATCATGTGCCACCCTAATTCCTTCTACCTTCAAGATTTAATAGTTCTGTCTTTCATTGTTAAAAATAAAAATTAGAACTTGATTTTAGGCTTTACCTTTGGTAGCTGCCAGAATGTCTTTTCAAAAAAACAAGAACCAAAAAAAAAAAAGAAAAAAAAAAGTTCCTCAATGTTTCTTAATCGGCAGAAAGGGACCAGCTGTCAGGCTGCCAGAATTCAGAATTTAGATTAGCTGTGAGCCAGCACTTCTGTTACTCTGCATCTGGGTTGGAAACAAATAACAACCTGTCTTTTGGTTGCTCTCATGTTGTACGTACATGGGCAGCCAAGGTAATTAACACCCTTAATGATAAGGGTCAGTATTCTACATCTTCATTTGTTTTTCTTTTTAAATGAAATGGTTTGTCCCACTTGGAGAGGATAAGAAGAATAAGTGAAGAAGCAAACAAACAAAAAAGGAACTTTTCATTTAGGCATCAGCTAAGATGAAATAAATTTCTATTCTCCGTTGATTCCTAGATGGAAAATAGATCACAATATTCATAGCTGATAATATCAGTAATTCAACACAGGCCGATGATAACCTCGGAGCCTAAAGGATGCTGGGATATGAACATACGAAGTAGAAATTCATTGTTACATATGACTATTAAACTGCCACCTCAAGTTAAGACCTAATAGACCTTAGATTTGGGAAAGATTAGAGTACCAATATAATAGAATAAGAAAAAGTTATACTTTTTAATAGAAAAACACCTAAGAATTAGAATGTTTCTCCATTATTTGTTTTAACCTCACCTTCTTCTACCCTATTGTAGTTTATTATAGGGGAAGATATACAATTGTAAACAGGACTGCCTGTCATGAAATGTGATTCTTCACCCCTGGAAAGATGGATTTCATTATTTTTTTCTACAGCCGTGTTCTTGTGGGAAAATATAAAGCAACTCAAAGATGACCCATTGAAACAAAGTTCCTCTACTGTCAGCTTCACCCTCATCCTTCTTAAATCTGAAGTTTACTTCAATCTTTTGCTCTTTCCTCCTATTTCTTTAATCAAAGGGGGAAGTTAAAGCTGTCAGCTTGCACTGATGCAAGGCACTATTTAAGACAGTAAACAAGCATTTCTTTACTTTGGGGTTTATTCTCTGTGGTCTCTCTATGAAATTATCCTTGTCGAGGAGCAGTTAGATGTGGCAAACATCGGTTATTGTTTCCCCACCACCATGCCTTGTCTCCCTTTTGCAAAGGAAATGGGGGGATGGGAAGGGTTTGTTGCTGCTTCATTCCCCTGAAACAATGGCCAAGACTGACATTGTCTATTCAGTGTGGAAGATGGGCTGTCAAGTAAAGCAAGACAAATGTGATGTCCTGGCTGTTTATTTCCTTAGATACTAAGTCAATGAGCTTATTATCACAGCAATTACATTACTAATGTAAACAGATGCTATGAGGAGACAACTAGTTAACAATTAAGTGGTCCCAGAGCACTTGTATTCATTTCTCCTAGAATACTAGACAGGCTGCACAACTTTGGAACCTTGAGCATTAGATTTCTGGCCTATGGATAAGGAAAACTGTTCTATGTTTGCTGTGCTTATTTGGTTAAATTAAAGGCTATTTTTTTGCAACTCAGTTTCTCCATATTTAAGATGGAACACTATGACAAACAATATCATCCTTACATTTCTAATTCTGATTTAATGAACTATTAAAAATGTGTAGTTAATATGACCAACTATTGGCTAAATCCTGACCAAAAAAAAATCAATTTATCCTCTTCCTTTATATTTCTATAGAATTACTTCTTTCTTCTTCTTTCTTCTCTCTCTTTTTCCTTTCAGATCAACTAAAAAGGGTTTGTTAGCCCCCAACCCATAAATAAGGATATTCACCATTATACTGAGACCTCCCTGATGTACTTTCTAGACAGAGTGAAGATGATCCTCAAGTTTCCTTACTTTATAATCACGAGAAGTCTGATCCTTATAGCTATGTGCTTAACTCAGGTTCTCATGAGGCATAGTGTCACAGAAAGTGATATTGAACCAATGTGTAGGAAGCATCTGAATATGCCCAGCTTGCTTCTTGTCTCTTTTCAAACACCCAATTCATCACACACACATACATACACACACACACACACACACACACACACACACACACACACACACACACACACACACACTGCTTTAAGGGTTTCTAGTGAGTGAAAGGATAGCCCTTCTCACCCTTTTGATGATCCATTTTCTTAATACATGTAGGAAATGTAGGAAGGAGGGAGGTAGGAAATGAAACTACTAGCCCTGCATCTGTATTTCTTGTTCAGAAGAATTCATTTTACAAGAAGGAAGAAAAAAATGCTACCATTATAATCAGTTTCTAATAGCATGCAAATGAAAGGAGCCATCACAGAGAAATGAAAATGAAAGAATACAGTACAGCATGTTGGTTCAACATATAGTGTTGAATATTAGCTATCACAAATTTCTTTCAGAACTAATTAGGAAACACTAAAATTGAAAACAATATATAGACAGGAATTGTTTCTAGAAATATCCATTAGACTCCTTGCAACCAATTCCAAAAGTGTGAATTCTTATTCCAAAGAAGTCTGACAAGTGCTGATAATGAATTCATGAAGGTGCGCCAAATGTACTGAAATTGATGCATATTACCTTGTTGATATGCTAAACATTTCTCCATAGGCAAGAGTCATAACACTGACAGTCCACTGATTAATCAGCTTGGTTGGCATTGGTCCAGTTTTGACGAATTACTTTTCTTCCTGAAAACAACAGCTCAACCAACAAATGAAAATAACTCTATTTCTTTGATTCCTACCCAAACATGTCTCGATTGATGAAAGGTATCTTCAGTGTGCATTTTAAGTGTATCATTTTAGGGCATTCCAGTGATAGGCTCAAGAGATTAGAGAGGAAACTGTGATATGCAAAATAAAGAATTCGGGAGAAACTATGGGTTTTGTTGTTGTTGTTGCTGCTGCTGCTACTGTTGTCAATATTCGTGAACTTTAATATATAATTGTGGTAAAAGAACACATTTTACTTATGGTATAATTATATAATAAATCATTTCCGAAACTCTTCTATATGATTATAAAAGCGAGTTCCATAAGAAAATGTGCTATGTTAGCAGTAACTTTCTCTCTTAACCATTAAATGTTTGCTTAACAATAATTCAACATGCAATCATTTCCCTTTGAGATGAAATCATCTTAATTTTCTTAATTTTATCACAATAAAATGGAAACAGGAATGGATTTTAAGTCAGAGGGCTTAAGTAAGACTTACTATTTATGTTACCTTGGGAAAATCACCTGAAAATTCTAAGACTCAGTTTCCTTAATTATTAAATGGAGGCTTGTGGAACTAGATCTCTATGGGTCCCTTCTAACTCTTTGAAAGGAAAGAAGGAATTTATTATATACCTACTATATACCAGGCACTTTGCTAAGTACTTTACTGATATTATTTCCTTTGATCAAAGAATAGAGGAAGAGGAAAGAATATTGAACTAAAATAACTGGAGAGAGACCTTTTATACCTAAATTTTGTTATAATCCTGGGGGCATTCCACATGTCCAACATCTTTCTTTCAGAATTATGATAATTGGAAGTGACAGAATTGCACAGAATCAAAGAGTTTTGGAAGAGAACTAATTATATAGAAGAGAGCTGTATAAGTCAAATGCATATTTGAGTCAACCAGCTTTTGTTTGAGGACTTCTGATGATTGTGATCCTAATAACTTCTTGAGGCACCCCACTTCACTATAGGGTAGCTCCAGTTTTTAGGATGTTTTTCCATATATCAGTACTGATTTTTCCTCTTTGAAACTTCCATTCACTATTCCTAGTTCTCTCCTATTAGGCTAAGCATAATAATTCTAATGCCATGAGTGCTAAGAGTACATCTCATGAATTCTGTACGAAAATTGTGATAGGTTTCATGTTGCTTTAGTTCTTTTCTTGAAAATACATTTCAAAATATTCAGTAAGTCTAATTTTCTGGTTTTAAAAAATAATACCTCTTTCTGATGTCAGGGGTTAATAACCATTAAACTTGTTTTGCCAGCACCTAGATTTGTCCTTGGAAATACTGTTTGCTATTTTAAAATAAATAAATAAAAAGAACATACTAAAAAGTTAACTTTTCCTTTACTTTTTGTGGATGTGTGAGTATTTAGTGAGGAATAAAACATTTCCATTTTTCTAAGTAAGAAGAGGTCTTTGGGGGAAAAAACAGAACCAAATTAATTTGCTTAGTTAATTAACTTAACTATGAATAGTTATTAAGTTTAGGTAATTGCATTTATATTCAATGGTTTTTAATATATTTAATTTTTAAGTAAAAACAAGTTTCAAATATACACATTTAAAGTAATACAGTTCAAATTTTATATACTTAAAAAAGATGAGTTCAAAACATGAAATGAGAGTGAATGAATACATGAATGAGTGAGTAAGTGAAAAGGCATTTGCTAAGTTCTTACTATTTGCATAGTATGCTCTTAAGTGTTGAGGATACAAATAAATAAGTGATATAGTATCTGCTTGCAAGAATCTCACATTGTTATGGAAGAAAATACTTCATAGCAGGTTGATGTTGGAAGAGTGAAATAAGGAGAAACTCTTTACCCAGTATTCTGGTGACAATTATGCCACATATATATCTATATTACCTGAGAGAGCCAATTAACATATTTACCACAATATATTTGCATATAATACTACACAGAGCCAGTACCTGCCTCTTCATTTATAAAGAGGAGGAAACGGAGAACTGTGGCACATTTTTAACAAATTTCAAAGTCAGAAATCAAACTGGGGGATTTCAAATCCAAATTTCCATGCCATGGCAAGATTTATGTGCCCAATATTCAAATCTCCAAAATGTCCCATGGCCACCTAGTTTTGGGGAAACACTGCCTCGAAGGTCTATTGTTGGTCAATTCCTTATCTATGGTAAGGTCCTCATTCTTTGCAGATGATAGGACACTGATATCATCAAAACTGAATGCTATAAACATTTCTCAGTGAAATTTATAGTCATTCTAATGAGATCTGAAGTTCTGTTTTTAATTAAAGATTAAAGATGTTTCACGGTGGGTATGTGAAAGGTTATGGAAAGGATCTCAAAGAAAGACAGTAGAGATGTTATTATCTACAGCCTTGGAAGGAAAACTCACATTGATGAGTTCACAGATACATTAGGCAGGGGTGGGGGAAAATTGTTCTGTGAAGTTTGAATTCAGTCAAAGGGCCACCAGAGGACCTTCAGGGCTTGATGTGGCCTTGAGGCTGCTAGTTCCCCACCCTTGCATTAGTGAATCAAAGTAATCTTTTTCAACTGGGGACAGCAATAGAGTTCTTTGAAGGGAGGGAGAAAATAACTATATACTACTCCCTGACTTTATAGCTACAGCAAAGCACCCATACACAGAATATCCAGGCAAGAAAACCCCATAGCCTGAAATGCACTCCTTCCTCACCTGCTCTGCATAGATTGCCTCTCTTCCAATGAGACACAGCTCAAGAATCATCTTTTAAAGAAAACCTTTTCTGATCCCTGTCTAGTAGTACTCTGGTTCCTCAACTGTCTTATATATAACTAACTTATACTGATGTGTATTTATTCTCTTTATATTAATTCTTCATGTACTGACATATTTCTTAAATCTTCCTCTTTAGAATGTGAATTCATTAGGAGTAAGAATTGTTTCAGTCATTGCGTTTAGATCTCCAGTACCTGGCACATTCTGAATGCTTAATAAAATGTTTGTTGCTTGCTTGACTGAAGAAAATTGTGCCCTTTTTTGTGTCTATTCATGCCATATTCTATAGTGACAGTCTAAAGGCATCTTGATGACCTGTAAGATTTTTCTTCTGAGAAAATAGGAATTTCTTTACTATACTATTCCCAGCTAGTTCAACCACTTTGACTGAGTTGACAAATCAATCCATTTCAAATGGTATGCCAAATTGTTTCTGTACTCATAGTTTAAACTTATTGAGAAAATGAAGGCCAATATCTTTTGCTTCTCCCTCTATTAAAATGATCCAGATTCCCTTGTTAGGAGAAAAAATAGGAAAAAAAAATCTATTTCTGAACACTGGCCCTAGCTGGAAGGGGATAATGTAGACCAGAAAATGGACCATGATCTGGTTGATTGAAGGAATATCAGATGATTAGACTCCTATTCAATTTCAGCATTTTTCTGGTTTGCTCTCCTCTCAGAGGCACAAAAATATAAATCAGTCCATAGGTTGATATATCTCTCTTTTCATTATAGCATTATAAATTCCTGGAGTTGAATAACAACTTAAGGATCATCTTTTTTGCTTTTGTTTTATGCCCCATGAGTGAATGTTCCCTAAAACATCTGTGATGAATGGTCATCTAGCACCTGATAGAATCCCTTCAGTGTGGAATATATGACCTCAAGAAATATTCCAATCCACTTTGGGCCATATTTAATTATTAGGAAGATCCTCTATTACCTCTCCCTAGACAACTGATAGAGTGATAATTTCTAACTCTGATAACTGGTCACACAGACTAACTCTGAGGCACACATGTCCATAAAATATACAATTGAAGTTCCCTAAGTAGGCTGACCGGAAAGACCAATCAAATTGAAGTTTAATCCTGCCTAATGTATTAATGCTATTAATACATCTATATTTGCATATAGTCTTAATTTGGGCTTTTGATAAATACTTAATTGCTCACTTATGTGGTTCTTTATTAAAACACTACTTAAAGCGTTTTGGTTACAAGTCATACAGGAAATTATCTATCTTGAAATGGCACATGAAGGAAGGGAATGTAGAAGTTAAAAGAATCTTTACCATTGTTGGTATAAAAAGATTTTCTTAGCCCCTTTTCCCAATTCTGTCAAATGTTTGAGATATTTAATACCATGAGCACCTTTCTCTTCAAGCCTCTTAAAACAATTTAAACACTGAAAATTTCAGTTTGTTGATGAATGGGGTTGTTTAATTTTGGAAATGTTCATTTATGCAACTATCCCTTTTTAATTATTACTTTAATCATTTCTTTATAATCATTTATTGGCAAGTAGGACTTAATTTTTCCCTTCATTTCTTTAAAGGATTATTTTGTTACTCTTTAAAATCCTTTCTGGTTTTCCCAATCACATCTAGCATCATTTGAAAGAAATAAAATAATGAAGGTTAAAAATTAAACCACTGGGTCACTACTTATTAATTATTAACAATTAGTATATTTTGTAAACATATGAATTAAATATACATATATACAGATATATATGTGGTGAAGTATGAGGTTAATAGCTATGTTAGTCATTCTTTCTCTAAAATGCCCTCTTTGTACTCTTCTGTTGTTTTCTAATAATATGAATAGTTTGAGTCAACATTTTGTTTTCTTGTTTTCAACTCATTCTATTTTATATATATAAACTCATGCATGACTGCATTGGACATCATAAATCAAAATGGTTTGTTATCACTTCAGCTATCCAATGTGCTATTGATCAATGATGAATGAGCCTCAAGGTTTCCTACTGTGTGTGCTCTATTCATGACCATTCAAATGGTTTGTGTAGCTATGCTTATCTCAGGACAACACCATTAAAAACTTGCAGGTGTGGGAGACTTAAAGAACTTGCCAAGTAAGGTTAGTCTTGGATGTGGTAACCAGCTTCACATTTACTCTCAAAACATACACCCACCCACCACTTTGTTGACTCCATTTCGATTTATGCCCTGATATATTTTCTTATATCAGCCACTAAGTACCATTTAACATCTGAATCAATAAAATTTTTTTAAATAACTCAAGCTAATTTATAAAAAAGATCCAGACATATACTAAGTAAGAAATTAAAGACTCTCATGCCATATTCTAGCCCTTGATTATTACCTTTTTTGTGATTATTTTTAAAATATCATTAATAGCTGGGGAAATCTTATATTGTGGTGTATGTATCTGGTTTTCTCTACATGGACTAATTATTTTTCATATGTCCTTTTATGTGACACTGAAAGTCAATGGATAACATATTGGCTTGTAGAATGAGTCACTAGTAATGATTTAGTTGCTCACAGAAAACTCTAGGATTTTAACTTTTGGCTTTAACCAATTTAAAACAGGGAATTCAATAAACTTGAACAAGTACTGCAGTTATTAGGAAAACACTGCTTTTTGCTCTAGCAACTTTTGTACAGTTGTCACTTGTTTTACACTGAAATTTGCAAATTTATTTCCTTATCCACAAAGATACCATCCAAACTGTGTAGTTTTGTAAGTAGCACATGGTAGCTACTTCTCTCACAAATCTAAGTAGCCACACAAATGATTACACTATGGGAAATAGGACAATCCAAAAGGAGAAAGCATTTTGCATTTTTTTAAACAGTGCTCAAATTTTACATAACTACCTGGATAGAAAAATGTGAAATTTATTTTTATAGCATTTTCATTCTAGAAATCTAGTCTAATCATAAGCTTTTCTAAATACAAGGCCTATCTATTAATTTATAATGAATAACACTTTGCCTCTCAATGGGGCTAACTATGAGATCATTTAAGTTATATAACAGAGTTGGGAGACTTGGAAATATTCTTAAAATACTATTGTAGGACCAAGATTATTTGTTTTCTCCTTGGCTTTCCCTTTGTTGTTTGGTCTTATGTGCTACTCAATATGAGTCTAAGTTTACAATGTACAACATAAGAAAACAAACACTTCACATTTCAAACAGATATCATAAATGAATCATTCTGACTTCATGTCAAGCAGGACTATGTGAAATTTGGTTGTCTCCACCAAATTTGGCTCCCAGCTGTGATATGTCAAGATGAATAGAAACAAGTAATTACATTCACCCCTTAAAATCAAGTTCCCCTCTGACATTTTGTATTAACATTACCCAAAAGCAGACCTATTTGTCTTAGAAATGCATCAGTATTTGGCTCCTTTGATTCCAAACCTTCAAAATTGTGTTCTGGCTCATGTATGTGTGTGCATGGACAAATCAGGGGAAGTTTCAGCTGGAGAAATCTTGTGCCTATGCTACTCAGTAAATGGGAGATGTTTTCTAAATCTCAACAGGAGAGATTTGAAAAAGAAAAAAAAAAGCAAGACTTTAAAACAAAACAGAACAAGTGTTCTTTAATACCCAATGTTAACAATACAGATGGTTTTCTGTCATTAAAATAATGTCAGCTTAGGACAGAAATAAAACTTAGGATACCATATGATCAGGTTAATTTTAAATTTGTGTCAACAAAACAGAAGTTCACAAAGACATCTTGATGCCTGTTAAACTATGTTTCTTAACACACTAAAGGTACAGTACCCATTGTATTTAGACAAGCTCTGTCACCTATTCCAAAAGATCAAGATAAGTAGAATGTGACCTGTACACAACACCAGGGTAAAGAATGGGGTTACTTTCTCTATTATAGGTTAGCAATTTAACAGGTCTTTATTAACTGAGACTATTGCTTAGGAAGACATGATTTGACAGCAGAACATGTGAACCAACCTAAAATTGGGCTATTTTTTTTAAGAACATTATTTCCCAGGTGTCACTTTTTTATGTTATTATTCTAAGATTAGATTTTCTCCTTATATCAAGTATTAATATCTCCTTCTGAAAGATTTTCTAAATCTCTTATGGGGGGAATCATTTAGCTAAACAACTTCCAATGTGATAATGTTTTAAAATTCTAACACTTACTTTAAAAAAAAAAACTTTAAAAAATAGTTACTGAGACAAAATCCTTTAGAGAATATGATTATGTAGATGAGTTTGTTAACAAAATTTACACATAAATGAGAACATTTTTTCCTATGCTGCTTCTTATTATAAAGAAATATTGGGCAGTAAATTATCTGTTGAAGAATACTGTATAAAATGCATTAAAAACTGTAAGAATTAAATTGAAATGTCAAACATAGTTATTTAAAAAAAAAAGTGGTAGGCTTCTCATAATCTACCTATTAAACAGTAGTAGGATTATTTGGACTCCTTTAAAACATTTCTGGCTTAAATTCATAACAATTTCATCCTCTCATGCCAAGTTAAAATCACCCTAAATGTTTTATATTTCTTGAGGTCCAGGATGATTTTGATATTGATGGTAATATATGGTATATAGTCCCCATTTCATTTGCCTATTTTTTAAAAATCTTGATCAACGTTTCTGGAATATTGTAATTCTGACATTTTAAATCCCAGCTACTGTTTCTATATAAAACAATGTATTAGATAATACTTTATAAGACACACACACATACATATACACACATACACATACACGCACACATGCGTGCAAATTTTTTTTAAAAAAAGCACCAACAAGTTCTCTCATTTAGACTGACACAACTTATTCTCACAAGAATCACTTCTTGCAAATAACCTCCACCCTATTCTGGGCCCTTCCCGCAATTCCTGCCATTTCTTCTTTTCCACTTTGGGTAACATAGCCCCGCCTCTTGCTCAGCTTCTTCTGTCCAAAACAATGGAACCTGAGAGCATAAAGCATATCACTTTGACTGAAGGATACTAACAGTCAGGTCTTTTCAAGTTGATGGGAAGTAGTAGCCCTTGAACAGGACATGGCTGGCTTGTTAGTTCCTGACAACAAACTGTGTTTGCTCCACAGCGCATTCAGGGCCAGTGTCAGGCTATTGTCCAGATCCATGCTGCCTTTCCCTGGGCTAGCTCCTGGCTTCTATGGCTGGGCAACTGTATTGGGAAAGCTAACAGAGCAGAAAGGGCCCCCCCTGTTCTGTGATTTCTCACATTTAATTACCTGATTTCCCTTTCCTGCGGTCAGAGAGAAAATGGAATTACATCACGCACCATGTAACTTTGGAAAAGCATCGATTGTTTCTAATAGAGCCACTGGTGACAGGCACAATGGACGGGTTCCTTGTTTCACATAGGATATTAGATTCTCCAAACAAGTGTGAGTATTCCTGGTCTAAAGATTGTCAATAGACAACAAAAGGGACCAGATTTCTGTGGTGTCACCCTTAGTACCTCAGAAAAAGAAAATCTTTATTTGTCCTCACTTGTCTGGCCCTGGCCCTGGCCCTGGCCCTCTTCAAGTACCTCCTGAGAACTGGAAACATATTCAGTCATCAACTTTCATCCATATAGAAACACACTTTAAAGTTGAGGTTTCCCTCTTTTTTTGCCTCTTCACGTATCACTGATCTCTTAAATAAACTTTCATCTCAAAACTCATGCAGTTGCAAATATTTTTTTTCTGAAAATGGCCAACTCGTGATATCTTGTAGAATGGAAGAATCGGGGTCTGTGTCTGAATGATAATAACATGCAAAGGGATGCAGTAGTTTCAGTATGCTTAGCTGGGAAGAAATGACATTATGAATCTGCCAACAAATTAAAACATATGTGGGACATGAAATCGAGTCAGTCTGATTAACCATAGTCTATCTAGTTAGTAGAGCCATGCAGCATATTTCTAGAAGTCAGGGTCTTCCTTCTTATACCAGGTGGATGAAAACAGCTATATGCAATCATAGACTATTAGGATTGGAACAGACCCAATAGATCATAGGATCATAGAGTTACATGGGATGTTCAAGACATTAAGAAAAAAATGTCCGCCTTCCCTAGTTTTATCATAGAAGAGAACAAGTCCCAGAGAGTTTAAATAACCTCATCCTGGTAACCCAGAGACAAAGCTAGGATAGAAACATGTCCTCTGACTCAAAGTCTAGCATTATCTTCACTGTGGCCTCATTTTATAGACGAGCACAGCATAACCATCAGAGATGAGCTTTTTAACCAGAATTGCACACAGTTAGTTGCAGAGTAAACAAAGGTCTCCCTGACCCTCTTGCCTGCACACTAAGTAGTCATTCTGCATGGTGGGTTACTTATCTTAGATTTATGGATCATAGCTAGATATCTGCAAAATTAGTATGCCATTCAATTAGAGAGATTCACTTAGGCCTTTTATTTTTTTTGCCAGAGCCCACTTTACCAGGTACTCTAAACATAAATGCATGATATTAATTATTACGTGATCTATCACTTGCTTTAACTACATGCATACACACAAATTTATACATATGTGAATGATATATGCATAAGTATGTACATATATGGTGTGACTATCTGTGCAAATATACTATAACTATATATGCACATATAATCTAATATATTCAAATATTATATACTTCTATACATATACCTGCATAGATATACCATATGTGCATATTTTATATAGTTAAATAAAAAACTTGAGAAAGATTTTTTAAATTTTCATTTATTTATTTTCATTTCATTAACATTTTTCATTTCATTAACATTTCATGTTATTTTCAGTGATTGAAAACTGACAATTTTTGAACAATTTCTTGAGAGATAAATTGGACTATAAACATTTCATCTCTACCTATCAATGATTTAAAAGATAAAACCCAGAGAGTTGCCTGAGATATTACTGTGATGTAAAATAACTTGCCCAGTTAATGTATGTTAAAATCAGAATTTGAATCAAGTGCTTTACTCTTCCCAACTGAACAACATATATACTGTATTACAGCTGTCTCTGGTGGTAGAAGTAATAATAATAATAAACAAATATCATTATTGTATGATATAAAATAGATATTATATGAAATATATCATATCTAATATATACAATAGCATAGTTATGTGCATAATATAGCACATTGTATGTTTTTATATTGTTATATATTATATATGTTGTGTAATATAATTATATTATCCCATCAAAATATATTACACAATTTATCAAATATTATTTTACTATGCCACATATTGTGCATTATGTATTTATTATTATATTATATAATATATCCAGATATTGAATATTATTTCATGCATATAATTATATAATCCATTAATCATATTATATATGTCTTTTTATATTATGTATATGTATATTACATACACATATGTATAACTATTACACATTATGTATAATTATGCACACATATAATATATCCATACATGCACACCTGTAATATTTCTAAGTAGACTAACACAAAAACTGTTATACTATCATTAATATTACTTGTCATTAAAGTTTTAAAAGTAGACTAACACAAAAACTGTTATACTATCATTAATATTACTTGTCATTAAAGTTTTAAAGAGTCATTCCTTTAAGTAACATTTCTTTCTTCCAAAGAAAAAAGGTTTTAAAAGGTTTCCTGAAGGTGTACACTCGTGCTATAAACCTTTATGAGGTAATACATCATAAATGAGTTTATAATCTAACAGGAATAGGTCATAATTGGGAGGAAGAAGGGGAACCAGTGTCTGACAACTGTGATTTTTATCAGGATAGGGAACTTCCCTGTACTAGTGGAGATCAGCAAAATTCTTCTTCACTTAAAATCTATGAAAATTTCTTGGGGCACTGAAAGTCAAGTGCCAAGATCTGCATCCAATTTGGAGAAGAGGTAGGATTTGAACCCAAGTCTTCCTTCCTACATCAGAAAAGCACAAAATTATTCCTAAAGCTTTCCTTTATAAAATACTAGACTCTGGACTTTCCAGCTAAGTTTCTACTTTACCAACTGCAGCTTACCTCTCTTTCCTCAGTGCCCCTCCCTTTCCAGATTCCTTTTGTGTGGGTTTTCTTCCTTCCCCTTCTCCATTAGAGATAAACTTCCTGAGGTCAAAGACTCTTTTAGTAGTAGTAGTAGTAGTAGTAGTAGTAGTAGTAGTAGTAGTAGTAGTAGTAGTAATAGTAGTATCCTACTGAGCACTTAGCACAGTGCCTGGCCTGGAACACAGTAGGTGCTTAATAAATGTTTATTGAATAGAATTGAATCAGTTTTGTGCTGTAATTAGTACTCCACGCTGCCTACCTCCCATGTGCAATACGTGGTAAATTAATTCACCTGTATAGATTATGATCTGAATAATGTCAAATTCATGACTCTGAACCCCAGCTGACAGGTTAAATGAAGCCCAAATGATGATAGGCTTTGTCTCACCTGTGTCTTCTATGTAAAAGGAGAGACCAGGTGAGAGACGTATGGATTCATTCCTATTGCTTTGGGAAAACAAATAACATTTTTTTTTTTTGGCTTGGGAAAGCAAAACATCTTAAAGCATATGCTTCGCTATTAGTAATAATAATAATATTACCATTAGTGACTAAGGGAAATTTCTTGGTTGTTATTACTTTTCCATATGCATCTATTCACAAATCTGCTGGCATATTTAATCCCCATGTGCTTTTAAAATTCCAGGTCCTATACCTACTAAGCACTTTATAGTTTTGTTCTGTTTTTTTCTTGAAGAAAGACCAGAAGTGTCGAGTGAAAACATTAATAGCTTTTGACCTACAAGAATGTGATGAGATGTTACAAAAATCACCCCCCCCTTTCCATCCCATGGCGCACATACATCATGAGGACATTGAGCTGCTTCTGCTTTAGGGGTTCCCCAGGTCTAGTTCTTGATTGTCTTTCCTTCACCTATCAAAACAAATGTTCCTTGTCTTCAAACTTCTTATGTTATTACCTGGATGAAAAGGATTTGGGGAAGGTGTCAATGTCTTCTACATATACCTATAAAAAGTGAAATAATATTGTACGCTGCTCATAAGAGATTTAACACTGCTTCCTGAACTATAAGCAAAACCCAGCCTGCTCTTCATATCTTTGATAAGACCTTTTGTTTTAATCTCAATTTTCCTTCTGGGAAATGGAAAGTATATTTATTGACAAAACCTTTTTCCTTCCTAAATATACCACAATCTTGCCTCTGTCCTATAATAAGATTCTAATGGATCTTGGTTCAGAGTCAACGACTGGACTCTCCAGGTCTCTTCGCTTTCAGAAACTCTGCCCTAAATCCTATTCTCTTTCTGCAGAAGCATGAAGTCGCACCCTCTGTCACCTCTCATTTAAAGTTTTCAAGGGGCTTTGCAGGTGCTTCACTCCAACATGATTCAAAAAGTAGAAAATAATATTTTTTTTGAGGGGTGAAAAAGGTGAACTTTTTTTTTCCTTTGTTAAGATGAAAGAACTGGAAGACATGATCTTCAAGGGCTCCCTGAGTACCAAGATTCTGTGAGTCTTCTGAATTCAACAGCTGTCCATTGAGTAAGCCCAGAACAAAGCCAAGGAAAACAACTTGGAATAGAACCATAGAATACTTTTTCTCAGTACTGTGCTTTAAAAGGTGAAGTAAATTCTGCTTCAGCCTAGGAAGCCTAAGACTGTAGAGAATTGTTTGAAATATAAAAACTGAAAGTAGCAGAGAAATTATATATCTTCTCTATCTGTCACAGCTAGGTGTCACAGTGTTGGGCCTGGAGTCAGGAAGATGTCTTCCTGAGTTCAAATCTGGTCTCAAATTCCTCATTAGCTGTGTGACCCTGGGCAAGTCACTTTACACTATTTGCTTCAGTTCCTCGTCTGTAAAAGAAGCTGGAGAAGGAAAGGACAAACCACTCCAGTATCTTTGCTAAGAAAACTTCAAATAGGGAAGAAAAGACTAAAATTACTAACTGACCAACAAATATCCATATATGTATATGTGTATATATATATACATATATCGATCTATCTACGGTATATATGATATAGACATATATACAGAGAGAGATTTGTGTACATATACATGCACATACATACATAATTTATTATGTAAGCATTAAGGCAAATTTTTTCCTAAAATAACACAGATTTTAAGCAAAAACTATGTCTTAAGGCCCTTTATATTGCCTATTTACATGTTCATTTTTTGTTTTCTATCTAGGCTTTTTCCTTGGGCACAGAGATAAGTGAAAATAAGGTCTATAACAGAACGACTTGCTTTATCAACAAAAACTGAGAATTAGAAGATAGCCCTTTTGTCCATTACCTCTGCAAGTCATCTAATTAGGTGATTAAGTCATTAAAGGTATACGTGCATTTGAAAAGACCTAAATAGGCCACCTAAATAAGAGAAGATAAAGACCTAAGTCTTACTTCTTCCTACTCTCCCTCACACAGAAAAGGTAATTAATCCATTTAACTTTCCTAAGCAGTGCTGAGAGGGGGTGGGGTGGGGAGGGAGGATCAAAGCAGGATGGCTTTTCAGAAACAGAAATTCTCTTTAAAATGCTCAAGAATGCTTCTTTATTTTGCATATCTTATGAAGAGGGTTTTTTTTTTCCCTTCATTTGCCAAAACTTTTTAAATAACGGGTCATAGTAACTTGTACAACGGCAATTTTGGATTTAGGGATTTGCTTATCAGATACTTTGACTTGGGCTGTAATCAAATGCCATTTGATGTGGGCCCTACTTTTTTCTTTGTTAAAAGAGGAAAGAAGAGACCAGTTTTTTTCCTTTGTTTTTGTCTCTCTTCATCCCTATGATTCTACCCTTACCTTAGCTCTTCAGTAAAACCATATTCAAAGCCTTTTAGGGAAGAGGTACTTCCCAGAATTATCCTCTGACAGGTCGCATCCAATTTTCTGACTTATAACTTTAATCTTTGGAAGTAGCAGTTCTCTGGTTAGAGGAAAAGCCACATACAGAGATTTCTGATTCCCTAGAAATAAGTTATGTATATGAATTAAAACATGAAGCATATCAGTAAATCCAGAGATTCCCTTGAATTTGAAACTTCATTGATTTTCAGAATAACAATGACTTTATTTTTTAAAAAAAATAAAATAAATATATTTATAAACAAGAAAACAAAGTGGCATGACACAAACTGAGCCACAAATTATGCAAAAATTCAAAAAATGTTGTGTCATGAAGCATATGTATATCCTCTACCAAAATCCTACTGTGTTGCTTCATCATGTTGTAGAAGTGACCTTGAATTGTTTTAGGGCCTTCAAAGCTGTGAAACCTTTGGTTATAAATCCTGGGAGCCTAAGGACTCACAGGGTTAAAGTAAGAGAAAATCCTTACATGAAAGTTGGACATAAGGTGATATATCTTGAGGAGACGTGGAAGGATTATAATCTGTTGGGTAATAAAAACCATAAATTCCCCAAATTTTAAGATAATTAATGGAAAACCACAATTGACTACCCAGGATCCTGAATCCCAGGGATACAAATTCAGTAGCAAGACAATCCCTGCCCTCAAGGTGCTTACATGATAATAAATCCAAATAAATAAAAATGAATCAAAGTTGTCTTAGAGGAGGAGGGGTGGGAAGGACCAACAATTCCAGAAACCCACTTAAAGGAGAAGACAGAGTAACTGAGCTTTGAAGAGAGGGAACTTGGTTTTCTTAGTAGGAAGAGCTTTGTAGAATGAGAGAAACATGACCACATGCATGCAAATAACAAATGGAACGTTAAAATTTGCATGCCAGAAGCACTCAAATTCCCTGAGTCAGGAAAACATCCTCAGACATACCTAAGAACATCATTTTGCCCCAGCTGTGTTGTTTGTTGTTGTTGTTGTCTGCACTTTTCCCAAGAGAACCAATGATGTCACCAAGTAATGTCTTGACTCTTACATGAATATGACTTAGATTTAAGTAAGTCAGAGTTGTATAAAGTCATCATCCTCACTCTCTTCCAGAGTCATTGAAGACCCATGGCAAGACAGAAGACAAGATGACTGGCAATGGCCTGAGATACAGTGGATGACCCTGGTATCTTCTTCAAAGTCTGACTAAGCTCAAAGCACCTCACAGCACCTGCTTCAGATGTCTTACGGTCCTGGGAACAAATTGTTCATATCTGCCTATTCCACTAGATGAAGTCTTCACGTGCTTGGTGTGGATACCTCTCCCAACTCACTCACTGATGGTTTGAGGCCTGTTGGTTACCTTCAACCTGGTTTTAGCCTGTCTGCAGAGATGGTTTACCAGGGCGTGTTCTCTGCTACATATTGTTTTGGAGTTACAGGTTGTGGTTGTGGTTTGGCCTTTGTTCTCATATAGGACCATGACATCATGGAGATGATGATATAACCTCTAATTGACTTCAATTTGAGTGAGGGAGGACTGCGAAAAGTTACCAGCCTCACTTTCTGTTCCAGAACCATCTGAGACCAGTGGCCAGATATCTATTAGGACAATTGTAGATGGCCCAGGGTGCCCTTTTAAGCTAAGGTCTTTTCAACATCTCACTTTGAGTAAGGCAATGCCCATTTAGTGAATAGGCTTCTTTAAGAAGTGAGTCAAGGGATGTGCCCTTTAACCCCAAAACAAAAAAAAAATCAAACTAGGAGGAGAAGACCCTTGGAGTTGCTGTACAAAAGAGAAACAGTTACTATTTACACTTAACTCTGAGCCAAGAGGGTCCCCAAAATAGCCATTAAGTGGTGTTTGGGCAGGGATCTATTGTTGTCCAGTCTATGATATCCAGAGTGAATTGGGTTTGAGGCATGGTCTTTGAGAAAAATCTAGCCAGTAAACCCCAAGTTAACTAGATAGCTTTCAGTCATCAAAATTTACCTTCCTTTGAGCAGAAAACCCTCAAGTGAGGAGAGGATATGAGGAAAGGAAGGGAAAGGAGGGGAGAGGAGGAGAGGGGAGAAGAGGAGAGGGGAGGGGAGGGGAGGGGAGTTGAGTTGCTCAACTGGAACTAGCTGTCTGGGTCCCCATTCAGGCAGCTTGGACTACTCACACTTTGTGGTTTGTCTTTTCTTTGCAAAAAGGACTATGACATCAGGGAGATGATGACATGCAATTGATTCTGATTTGAGTGAGGGAGGGCTAGTTACACGTGAGAGCTAGGTGGACACCAAAGGTGGATGAGTCTTAAAAGGGCTGGGCAAGCCCTCACATAGGGAATTCTAGTTATCCCTGAGCACCCCTATACTATGTTGAGTATGAATGGAAAAGGAAGAAACAAGATACAGAATGATCAACTTGGAAGTTATTGTAAATGGCCAAACTGGAGAAGATAGAATCACAATCATGTTAGTGAAATAGTGATGGACAAATGCAAGTGATATCATAGAATCAGTAGAACTTGGTAACTGGGATGTGAAAGAAAGTGAAAGTCAAGATGAATTCATTGCAAGCTTTTTTTGCAATTTTTTTGTCTCAATTTTAAACTTAAATACAAAATGATAAAAGAAAGAAAAACATTGTCACGTACACAACAGGCCATAGGAAAGGATTCAATATAAAACAATATGAAATATTTCAAGAAAACCTATATGATAAATACTACACTTTGTTTTCCAAGTTGCCCAACTTTTCTTTGTTTCTTTGTTGGTTTTCTTTCATTCTCTGCTGTGCACTTTTTAGTTTATTCCCCACCACCACCACCACTCTAAAGAAGGCTACAATTAAACATGGAGATAGATAGATAGACAGACAGACAGACAGAGATATATAGATAGGTAGATAGATAGATAGATACATGTGTGTATGTACATACACACATATATACATAGATATCTATAAACATACATATGTGTACATGCATACACTCATACACATACACACACGTGTGTGTGTGTGTGTGTGTGTGTGTGTATAAAACCATACCATGCTTATTTCCTCCCATCATCTGTTTCTCTGAAGGTGGATAGCATCTTCCTTCATAAGTCCAAGTTTTTCCATGTAATCAGTTACCTCATCATTTCCTACACAACAGCAATATGCCAACCCAATCATATCCTATCAGAGAGGTTATCTATGAGAGCTTTCCCCACCTCTGCATTTTCTTCATTCCTTCTATTCTTGGCTACATAGGTTTTATTTATACATGAAAATTTTAATTTAAAATAATCAAAATTATCATTTTTATACTTCAACAATGCTCTCACCTTGCAATATAGTTTAAGGTATGATATTGCTGAATCTACTTCCTTTACATCTTTTTTTTCCCCTGGTTTCTTTGAAACTCTTGACCTTTTGTTCTTCCAGATAAACTTTGTTATTATTATTTTTCTAACTCAGTAAAAAAAAAAATAGTATTTTAATTGGGATGACATTGAATAAATAGGTTAGGTAAAATTGTCATTTTAAAGTTATATTGGTTTTACCTATCCATGAATAGTAAATATTACTTGAATTATTTAGATCTGAGTTTATTTGTGCAAAAAGAGTTTTATGTTTATGTTCATATAGTTCCTGTGTCTGTTTTGGCAGGTATATGCTCAGGTATTTTATAGGTATTTTAAATGGTCTAAGACAATATTGAATAAAATTACAGACAAGTAGAGCTTCTCTATGACTTTTGATTAAATCTGTTTTAATTTTAACTTTGAGATGATTACGATCTCTGCTTTTTTTACATACTGAATTCTACTCCTGCCCTTTATTTTGTCATTGTGTATATCTCTTCTTTTCATTATGTTTCCTGAAAGCAACACATGGCTAAATTCAAAATTTTAATCTGCTGTTTCCATTTTATGGGTAAATTCATCCCATTCATGTTCTAAGCCACAATTACTTGTGTGTTTTCTTCCCTCCTATTTTTCTTCAGTATCCTTCTCACCATATTTACTCTCCTCCCTCCTCTAATTTACTTCTACCCACTACCTTCCCCTCTTCTTCCTTAACCTACTCACCCCTGTAAGAGTCCCTCCCTTATCCTCTGCCTGACCCTATCCTCTTGCCCTTATTTCTTTCTGAATTTAGAAGATTTTTATACCCTTTTAGATATATATGATGAGAGTAAAGTTTCAGCACTATCCACCCTTCCCCCTACTAGCTTCTTCTGTATCAGTTTTTCCTTTTATGTATGAGAGAATTACTCCTTTTTATCTCTTGCTACACAGTTTTATTTTTTTTTAGAATCACCTCATCATACTCAGTTCAATTCACCCCTTTCTTTCAAATTACCCAAATAATGATAACAATCATAACATCACTGCTATTATTTTCACATATACAAAGTAAACAATTTGACCTTATTGAGTTCCTTATAATTGGTCTTTGATGTTTATCTTATATTTTTCCTGGATACTATATATTGAATAATTTTGGGGGTTTTGTAACAAAAACCTAAATGTCTTTGAGTTTGTTAAATGTCTTTTTATTTCACTCAAGATTAAGTTACCACCGGTCATAACCCCAGCTCTTTTGTTCTATGAAATATAATATTCTGAGACTTCAATGTAGTAGCTGTTAGGTCTCATTTAATTCTTATTGTAGAACCATGATATTTAAATTGTCTTTTTTTTTTTTTTAAATCTTGTTGCCTTCAATTTTCTCCTTAACCTAACAGCTTTGAAACTTGGGTATGATATTGATGTAAGTTTTACTCCAGGATCTCTTTTAAGTGGTGATTGTTGGATTTTTTTTCTATTTCTGCTTTCCTTCTTATTTTAGAACTTTGGTGCAATTTTCCTTGATAATTTGTTGTAATATTGTATTAAGATTTTTTTTTATCACAATTTTCAGGTAGTCTGATCATTCTAATATAATTTCTCCTCAATCTGGTCTCCAGAATGATTGTTTTTCTGATGAGATGCTTCATTTTTTCTTTTATCTTTTCCTTCTTTTGATGTTGTTTTATGGTTTCTTTGTGTCATAACACAGCTTTAGATTCCCCTTGTCCAATTGTAGTTTTCAAGGAATTATTTTCTTCCTTAAGCTTTTGATTCTCTATTTACAGTTGGTTGACTTTCTTTTAATAATTTTCTTGATTTTCTTGTATTGTTCTTATTTTTTTCTAATTTTTCCTTGATCTCTCTGACTTGATTTTTAAAGCTCTTTTGATTGGAACCATTTTTCATTTATCACTGGAAAAGAAGTGACTTTTTAAGCTCCTTTATCTTCTTTTGAGTATGCACTCAGATATTCTCTATCCTTACAATAACTATCTATGATTGAGTTCTTTCTCCTTTGCTTACTCATTTTTATTTATCTATTTTTTTTTGTTTTATTTTTTTTTTCAGCAGCTATTAGTGTAATCAAGTTGTAGTCCTGAGGTATGGGGAATAGTGCCCCAAGGCTCAGATCTTTTAACTGTTATTTTCTGAGATCTCTCTTAGGGCCCAACGTAGAGCTCTCCTTTCTACTCCTAAGCCTAGCCACATTGTCCAGCAAATGATCTTGCTCCCTGTGATCTATCCAATAGCTGCAAACTACAGCTGCCCTCGCTTTCCTGAACCATGAAGCTAGGGACTTTACTCTTGTGCAGGTGCTCATAGCCAACATGCTGCCTGCCTCTCACTACTGCACTCACAGGTGGTGCTAGCTCTTTCTCCCAGAAGCCATACCCTGGGGAAATGTCAAATCAGCACTGCTGTGCCTGGTGTCCCTCAACAGTGGAAGGTCACTCAATCTCCTGCTCAGCCATCAGACCCCTACACTGCCTGTGAGAAGAAAGTTTCTAAGACTGAGGTTGTCTCTCAACCCAACTGTCCCCAGGGCTTGCTGTTTGTTGATTCTGCAGATGACATAGAGGTATTTACACTCAGGCCTAACCTCTGAACCTGGAGGTAGGGTCTTTCCTGGCATTCTCTCAATTGTCTTAAGAGGACAATTGCTTTACTCCTTGTTTCCTTGTTTCCTTCTGCTGCTCTGAGATGATGTTCTGTCTTTGTTGTGAATGAAATTTGGGGAGCTAAACGTTTTCTGAACTTCTCTGCCATCTTCCCAGAATCTTCTCTCTGGGTGGAAGCTTGTTGACTTCACATGGTGAGGCTCTAACTAAGAATTGGGGAATTAGGAAAAGAGGTAAAGTTTGAAAGGAAGATCATGAATTCTGTCTTATAAATGTTGAAGTCAAATTACTTATGGGACATTCAGCTGTCCCATACTCCACTTAGTTGCTGTATTTTGGGCCCTCCAGGCTTAGAGTGAATTTCAATGGTAACTGTTTATCTTTGGAAGAGCAACCCTGAGGGTCTTCAACTTCCAGCATGATTTTTTTTTCTTCTTTTTCTAGCTAAATGGGCCATCTCTTGAATCACTTCTTAAAGAAGCCTATTCACTGTATGGGTCTTACCTCACTCTAAGCAAGTACATGAAAAACCCTTTAGCCTAAAAGGGCCAGGGTCTCCCATTGAATCCTGGGTCAGCACAGACCAGGCCAAAGCAGACCTGGTGGAGTAGGCCTCATGGCACTAAATCACTGAGCTGTGGTGGTTTCCAGAACTCCTCAATACACAAATGCCAAAGACTACTTAGCAGGTCAGTGGAAAAACTCTGTTGGACCTGAGTGACAGGGCAGTGCCCAGCCCCAGCCACAGGGTGGCTAAGGTGGCTGTGGTGGTAGCAGTGGCAGGAGTAGCAGAGGCTGCTTCTAGAGTTCCAGGCACACAGACAGAGAGGGGAATCAATTGGCTGATCAGAGTGGGAGTGCAGATATCTCTTTGCTGGTGCTGAGACAGGATTCTCTTGCTTTGCTTTGCTTGGATCTGGGCCACAGTCTTGGTTGGCAGTCTTTATGTGAGGCAGAGTTCCGGTATGGCAGAGCTTGTGTTGGCTGTGGAGAGGGGGTCTTCCTAGCAATTCCAAGGCAGAAAAGAGTGCTTGAGGTCACTCACGGACCAGAGTACAGGCCAGTAGAAGAGAAAACACCTCTCCTTGGGTCATACTATCTCAGAAGAACTGAAAATTTATGGGTTCCTAGAAGTAGCTCTGAGAGGGATGCAAGAAAATCATGAAAAACAAGTTAACAGCTTGCTAAAAAGAGACCCAAAAATACTGAAGAAAATAACACCTTAAAAATAGACTAACTCAAATGACAAAAAAGGTGCAAAAATCCAATGAGGAGAAGAATGTCTTAAAAAAAAAAACATATTTGGCCAAATGGAAAAGGAAGTCCAAAAGATCACCGAAGAAAAGAATTCCTTAAAAATTAGAATGGAACAAATGAAAGCTAATTATGAGAAATCAAAAAATTATAAAACAGAACCAAAACAATGAAAAAAAAAGAAGACAATGTGAAATAACTCATTGAAAAAGCAACTGTCCTGGAAAATAGATCCAGGAGAGATAATTTAAAAATACTGGACTACTCAAAAACCTTGATCAACAAAAAAGCCTAGACATCATCTTTCAAGAAATTATCAAGGAAAACTGCCCTGATATTCTAGAACCGTACAGTAAAATAGAAAGGAAAGAATCCACCAACTGCCTCTTGAAAAAGATCCCAAAAGGAAAACTCCTAGAAATATTGTAGCCACATTTCAGAGTTCCCAGATCAAGGAGGAAATATTGCAAGCAGCTAGAAAGAAATAGTTTGAGTATTGTGGAAACACAATCAGGATAACACAAGATCTTGCACCTTCTATGTTAAGGGATCAAAGGGCTTGGAATATAATATTCCAGAGGTCAAAGGAGCTAGGATTAAAACCAAGAATCATCTACCAAACAAAACTGAGTATAATACTTCAGGGGAAAAAATGGATATTCAATGAAATAGAGGAATTTCAAGAATTCTTGATGAAAAAACTGAGAGATGAATAGAAAATTTGACGTTTCAAATACAAGAATCAAGAGAAGCATGAAAAGATAAACAGGAAAGAGAAATCATAAGGGACTTATTAAAGATGAACTGTTTGCATTCCTACATGGAAAGATGATATTTGTAACTCATGAGACCTCTTTTTCAGTATTATGGTAGTTGAAGGGAAAATATATATATATATATGTATGTATGTATGTACACATACACACAGAGGGCACAGGGTGAGTTGAATATGAAGTAATGATATCTAAAATATAAAATTAAGGGGTGAGAGAGGAATATATTGGGAGAAGGAAAAAGGTAGAGATAGAATGGGGTAAATTATCTCACATAAAAGAGGCAGCTTTTATAATGGAATGGAAAAGGGGGGAGGTGAAAGGGAATGAGTGAACCTTGCTCTCATTGGATTTTGCTTAAGGAAGGAATAACATGCATGCTTAGTTGGGTATCTTA
This sequence comes from Phalanger gymnotis, assembly GCA_028646595.1. Taxonomy (NCBI): domain Eukaryota; kingdom Metazoa; phylum Chordata; class Mammalia; order Diprotodontia; family Phalangeridae; genus Phalanger; species Phalanger gymnotis. The sequence continues at coordinate 288,011,168 of CM053622.1, read as the reverse complement.
CTCTACAGGAAAGCAGGGGGGAAGGGGATAAGAGGGGGGTGATGATAGAAGGGA
>CM053622.1:287988600-288005127 GCA_028646595.1 Phalanger gymnotis | reverse complement strand
TTTTTTTAAAAAGTTATAGATTTAAAGACTTAAAAGTTTCAGGGAAAAAGATAGCTATACATGTTGATTAGTCATACAAGAAAACTGATTTATTTTGTCATTTATTTTGTTAAGCACCAAAATTCATAAAATGATTGTTAAATTAATGATTTTATATGAAGCCTATTACCAAATCACTTTGCTTATAGCTAAGAAAATAAGGTACTTCTCTTTTTCAAACTAAATGCTGAATTTGTGATAAAATGTGATATATATATGTATGTAAATATATCACATTTTATAACATCTTTGTGTAAAACTAATGACTGGTATGAGTGATTATCTATCTATCTATCTATCTATCTATCTATCTATCTATCTATCTATCTATCTATCTATCTATCTTATGATATATGATTTCATTGTTTTAGAGACCTCCAAAAAGGGACACTACCTATATCAATGATTTTCAGTACCTTCTCTGAAATTTCTTAAAGAATTCATTTCATTGATCACAAAGGGGTTAAGGTAATTGCCTACAGGTACACAATATTGGGCTGAGAATATATAAATATGCATGTAAGCATATAGTCCATTGCATTTATTATACATATATCTAAATAGGTTTACATATACACACGTGTGTGTGTTTGTATGTGTCTAGAGAATGTATTTGTTAGGGAGAATATTTACAGAATCTCAGAATTTTAGAGTTGGGAGGACAGTCAGTAGTCATGTAGTCCAACCCATCCGTAAAAGGATTCTCTACTAGAATATACCTAACAAATGGTAATTCATCATCTTTTCAAAGACTTCTAGAGATGGAGAATCCCCTACATAAAAAGCCAATGGATTTTGCTACTGGATAGCTTTTAAAGGCCTTCTGTTGAGGATGCCACTATGTACCTCTTCTCCTGAGAATGATCTTTAGTGATTTAATCCCCCTCCCAAGAAAGCCAGACCAATAGTTATATCCCTCCTTCATCCTTTTTTTGATTTAAAACCCTTTTTTGTAAGTGGTTCTCTACACACATACAAACACACACACATACAAGTGTGTATATATAAATCTATTTAGATATATGTATAATTAATACAATGGATTATATGCTTATATGCATATTTATATATTCTCAGCCCAATATTGTGTACCTGTAGGCAATTACCTTAACCCCTTTGTGATCAATGAAATGAATTCTTTAAGACATTTCAGAGAAAATACTGAACATCATTGATATAGGTAGTGTCCCTTTTTGGAGGTCTCTAAAACAATGAAATCATATATCATAAGATAAATAGATAGATAGATAGATAGATAGATAGATAGATAGATAGATAGATAGATAGATAATCTCTCATACCAGTCATCAGTTTTATGCAAAGATGCCATAAAATGTGATATATGTGTATATATATACATATATATAAAACATTTTATCAAAATTCAGCATTTAGTTTGAAAAAAAGAAGTAACTTATTTTCTTAGCTATAAGCAAGGTGATTTGGTAATAGGTTTCATATAAAATCATTAATTTTGTAAATCATTTAATTTTGTAAGACATCTGGCAACTATATTCTTACAGCCCTTGTTATACATATTTCATTCCTCACCAAGAATTTGTTGTTCTTTTGCTTTGAGTTATTGTCTAAAAACACAAACCTCAATCTCTAGCACTACCTTCTTAGCTAGCTGTTTACTTCCAAAATCATTATTTCTCTGTCTTTCTGTCTGTCTGTCTGTCTCTGTCTGTGTCTGTCTCTCTGGTGTACAACTTACTACCCAAGATTTCATAAGTTTCATCAATATTTCTTAAGTTTCTTCCAGGGGTGGGCAACCTGCAGCCTTGAGGCCACATATAGCCCTCCAAGTCCTCAAGTTCAGGAGAACTTCACAGAACAAATTCTCTTAATAAAAGGATTTGTTCTGTAAAACTTGGACTCAGTCAAAAGGCCACAGCCAAAGACCTAGAAGTCTGCATTGGGCTCAAGGCTGCAGGTTCCTCTCCCCTGAGTCATTAGTGGGGCATATAGGTGGCAGAATGGACAAAACTCCAGACCTTTAGTTAGAAAGACCTGAGTTCAAATCTAACCTCAAACACTAGATGTGTGACCCTGGGCAAGTCACTTAACCATGTTTGTCTCAGTTAATTCATCTGTAAAATGAACCGGAGAAAGAAATGGCAAACCATTCCATTATCTTTGCCAAGAAAACCTCAAACAGGGTCACAAAGAGTCAGACATGACTGAAACACCTGAATAATATTCATTGGTACCTGTGGTAGTTATCAGAATTAGGTAGTAGTTATCTGTTTTGATTAATCTTGAGGGGTTGATTTATGTCCTAGATACATTCCCAGGTAAGACAAATGTCTTTTGTTGTTATCAAGTCTACAGATAGTCCCCCTCAGCACCCCTAAGCACACAATCACCGATCACCTCTACCCTTTGTTTCTTGCTTGGACATTTACTGAGTGTTCTCTCATCAGCTCTTTCCTCAGAGCATACAATTGGTCCCTCCTCTATAGGTAGAGACTCAAATCTATTTTTAACCCTGTGTATACCTGACCTTCACCTTTCCTTTCACCTCTGTGTAATATTGCTTCTCTTCAACTTTCTTAGATCATCTCTCCTCCTAACCTTCAGATGTATTCTTTACCCACCTCAAATGCCTGCTTCTTTTTCCTTTAGGAATATTTCATTACTCCTAAAAATTCTGGAGCATCAGAAAGACATACTTCTTGACTCCTTTCTCTTTAATGGAGGATTGGAGGATATCAGTCTACATTAGCAACACAGATAATGGCAACTGAGAATTATTCAACAAAGACTGCCAGTAACAAGAAAACTTCCAATTGTCTTTATGACCATCATAGCTGGATTGGTTGGATTATAGATGTTATGTGAGACACAGGAAAAGCTCAGGAGTTTTGAAGGAAAAAGAAATGGCCAGGTTTTGGAAAACAGCATAACCAGGCTAGTCCTCTTACTCTTGTTTGGAATTTAGATTTGTGAAAACACTAATACCTTCTCCTCTTCTCCCACCTTCACCTCAACTGCAGCTCCAATTGCATGGTTCTTGTTTTCAGAAATATTTCATCAGTGCCTTTTTGCACTATTAGAATTTCAGGGATAGATATGTGCATTTGCCAAACTTTAAATTACAGGTAACTGGGACCTCGGAATAGTCCCACCATTGTTGGTGCAGCTGTGACAAAAGGAATCATAACTTCTTCAATTTATTCCCCGAATCCCTGTGTGGATAACTTATTGTGAATTTAGACTTCCTGTCTCTTTGTCCTTATAGTATGATTGGGATTTTGAATGTTTATTATCAGACACCGACTTCCTGGGTTCTGATTCCTCTAGTGGCTACAGCTGGGACAACTTGTGTTAGAAATGGGAAGTAGGTGAAATATCTTATTTTATCACACAAATGTTTAGTGTTTGTGTGTCTGTGTGTCTGTGTGTGCATGAGTATGTGTTTGTGTGTGTATGTGCATGTGTGCATGTGTAAAACACATCTTCTGGAATGTCCTCCTATGTGTACTTTTACTCATACTTGAGAGCTGGGTTGCCAGAGCATGGCTGCTACTCACGGTTATAGCGTAGTCTTTTAAGTGCCTACTCTTTCTACTGTTGTTTCTGAGCCCCCTCTGGTGTAAAGTCCATTAATAATCAGTCAATGGATTTAAGTATCTCTTATCAAAGGAATTTACAAAGGTGTAGTAAGAAATCTTGGTTCTAAATACTCCACCCACAAACTTGGTGCACACTTATGCATAAATAATTGTCTACGGGAAGAGTGAGCTCAAACTTAGAGTAAAATAACATATACATACATTTATGTGTATATACACACACATACATATATCTATATACACACACACTTAATATACATACAGACATACATGTGTATTAGTTGGTGTAGCTGGAATCCATTCTATAATTGCTTCTCTATTGCCAGAACTATCTCCCTGAAGAAGCTTCCTCCAGAAGCAGCTTTAGTAGGTGATCGTTTTTCAATATCCTAGCCTGTAACATGGGTCTTTGCTGCTGGCTACATGCAACATCAACTACTGACCAAGTGGCTCTGATAAGGTAACTAACGGAAGAAAAGAACCTCTCAGTTTAATTAAAGAAGGCACTCACATATTATAGTTTTACCAAACTCTTTAACACTTCCTTTATACTTTATTAATATATTCTTGGACTTATCTCTTTGCATTGATTTATTTCCTGTCCTCTCTTTTAGTATAACTGAACTGTTTATTTAAAATTACCCTGGAGGTTTTGAGTGATTAAAATATTATTAGATCTCAAGGGAATAGAAAGGAATGGTAGGTCAACACAGAGCAAAATTTCACATTTTATTGGCTAGTTGGTCTTAGATTTAGAACCTGGGAAAAGAATGGAAATGGGCAAGGTTCTGAGTTATCACGGTCCCCTAGTCCAGTGATCCTCACTACTGAAAGGATCTGTGACACATGTAAAGAGACTAAATCATTTGCATACCTTCCTATAAAGCTGATGTGTATATATTTGTGTTTAGATACACATATTTATTAAATTTAAGATATATAAACATATATAAATTTTGATGCAGTGGAGACCATTTTGTGTTAGTTTTCTAACCCTTTTCTTACCTCCCCCCAAAAACAAACAAACAAAAAAACTTTGTCTTCCTATAATCATGCTTGGTGTGTGTGAGGGGTTTCAATCTTGATCCCTAGGCAAACTTGCATTGGGTAGAAAGTATAGTATCATAAGACTAGAAAAAGGTATCAGAACATATGGTCCATTTATCTAGAGCTTGATTTGAGTTGTAAGGCCAAGAATGTCCTTTTCTCTTGTCCAGACAAGAAAAATCTGAAGTACTCAATAATGTAGTGTCAAAGCCAGGCCCACAGCAGAGATTTTCCCTGGCTAAAAGGACTAGTGATGCCACCTGCTGGTAAGTGTGAGAACTGTAGGAGGAGTGAGGTAGAAAAGATACAGTGTGTGAAACTTTTTCAAGAGCTATGGGGAATGGTTAAAAAAAAAAACCACTTCCTGAGTATTGTAGAGAACTACAGTAGGTGACATGCGCTGAACTCTATGAGACTACACCTGCTGGCAGCCCTACCTTCTTAGCTCATGACTTCAAGTGAATAAGATTGCACAAGTCTCTGAGGAGAATTTCCTTGTTGGTTGATGTCATTATTTTCCATGAGTTCATTGAGGGTTTTATTTTTGTTCTTTTACCCGTAAATACAAATTCTTTAACTTGTGTGAACTATAAGCTTGACATGGGAATTAGGGACAATATGCTGGGTTGTGTACATTTAAAAAGGTTTTGCATTTTCTTGTGGGAACGATGATCCAGAAAAGTAAGAAATCTCCAAAAGTGTGCTCAGACTCTTCATGTTGTGTAAGTAATTTTGACACAAGGAATATATAAACATATTCACATGCAGTGAAATTTCATCTTTTTTTACAGTATAGGGAACAACGAAAAAGATTTAATATTCAAACCACTTGTATAATACCAAATGAAACAGATTATATTAACCATTACCTTAGGTAAAACTAATTTAGTTTTTTTTAAATTTTTTTTCTATTCAGGGTCACTTTCTTTTCAAAATTCTATTTCCTGGATCTTACAGTTTTCTACTTTTAAATGGTTCTGTCTTTGGTAGAGAGAATTTCTCAATTCTATTCAGCATCCTTAGGTGTTTTGCTATGCAAAAATTTTCTTTTCCTTTACCCACTTGAATTGGGTTGATTTTTGCTGATGACCTCAGATCTAAAAGCCATAAGATATGAGTTCACAATTTATATATGCATATATGCAATTGCCTCTCTAGCTATAAACCTTTCATTCTCAGAGTACACGCTCTCTCTCTCTCTCTCTCTCTCTCTCTCTCTCTCTCTCACACACACACACACACACACACACACACACACACACACACACAGCTGTCCATTATATTCAGCTCCAATGCTTCTGGAACCCAGTTCTCTGAAAAACTAATTAGGTTCTCTTTTTCAGCTATCTTACAGAGTCCCAACAGTATGATAGTCTTTGTTCAAATTTGATTCTCCAATGTCCTGATCCACTTATATAAATGTGTTATTCTTCATGGCAGCAGAGAGGATTTTTGAAAGGGCTTCCATTTTATTAGTCTGTCTGGAAGTTTTTTTAGAGGTACTCATTACAGTTCTGTCAAATTTGCGTTGAATCCCCAAGATACTAGACTTTACAGAGCATACATCAGTTTCAAAGCTGGGTGAGTCTGATATTAATCATATGGTTTGCTTTCAATCGCTCTGGTATTTCTTAAGTAGCATCCTTATGCCAGACCTTAGGACTTCATGGAGGTCAATCAGAATTTCCACAGGATAATGACTGCTTATGGCATGATCATCTTGCCTTGATACACTGCTTTCAAAGACCTCAAGGAACCAGACACTTTCCTTGATAAGCAACTCTTTGAGAGTAAATATAGTTCTTTGGGACCTCACCAAACCAATTCAGAACATTAGAGTAGTGTTTTCTGTTGAGTTACAGTAATTCTCCTAAAACATTATTTTATTCAATTCATTTAAGATATATTGATACTGAAGATATGTATAGTTAACTTGTCCCTTTCCTAATGATTCTTCCTTCAAATAGGATGGTTATTTATTCACAGATTCAGGATGCAGTTTAAGTGCCGTCTTATAGAAAGCCAAGAGTACAATCACTTTTGGGATTGATTTTTGTGTTTGTGTGTGTTTAAACAGAAAATAAGAGAGAGTGCTTAGATTTTAGACCTAATTAGAAATAATGTTTGCCAATAATGACCTCTGTGAAGTCAGGGAGGTACCAAGAAAGTTCTTGATGATTGTATGTCTGGGCTATCTCTGATAGTGGGGTATGCAATTGGGGTCCAAGGATAGGTAAATAGGTATCCATTCTATACTTAAATCCTTCTTCTTCTTATAGTCTATAGTACTCCTCATTTTATGGGGCAGTAACCAAGATATTCCAAGAAGAAGGTAGATCACTAATCACCCATTAATAGCCAAGAGGGAAAGGGGCTGGAAAATCAACTTTAGGGAAATGTGTGAACTTCATATAACATGTAAGAAAACAGAAAATTACAACAACTTATTTTCTTAAAGCAAATATAAAATATCTTTCATTTTCTTACTTCTAAAATGTAATGTCTTTGAACAGTGAATAATCCAACATTTCTGGCACTAGAAAAAAATAAATATTTTGATGAAATGAGAAATGACAGAATAATAGCATGGGGAAATTGAATATAGAATAACTTAGGTAGTAATTTTTTAAATACTGACATTTTGATTTCTACTTCTAGACCCTAATTCCATATTTTTTCAAACTACATCAATAGAATATAATGAATGTGGAAGAGTATGTTTTTTCTATACTATAAAATATCAATTATTTTCAAAGGGATAAAATTAGAGCTGTGACTACAGTGATTCTTTAGTTTGTGTCTTTTGAAAATTTCTGGAAGGAAATTGGGATCAGATATTGCCACAGGAATATATTATTGTATATAGTTATTCCACCATTCTTTGAGCATTTATGAAGACAGTCAGTCAACAAACTGCTATTAAATGTCTGCTCTGATCCAGGCAATATGCAAAGCACTAGAGAGAGAAAAAGATGGTCTCTGTCCTCAAGGGACTCACAATCTAATGGAGAAGACAAGAAGAAAGTAAATATGTACAAACAAGCTAAATACAAGACTAAAAGGAAGTAGTTAGAAACATTAAAAGGGTTAAGGATAATTTTCCTGTAAAACTGTGACAAAATCAAGTAGAAGTAGGAGCACTAAACCAAAATAAGTATCTTTCTTGGCATATATTGACTTAGAAGATCACATATTAACATCATATATGTTTTATTGTGTTATTATTTATTTTGTTAAATATTTTTCAATTATATTTTAATCTGGTTCAGGCATTTGAAAGTATTTCTAGTACATGTAACTTGCATTCTGTGTCTCAGAACTCTACAGTAGATGATATTTTAATTGTGTCTTAAAGAAAGTCAGGGAGGCCAATAGGCTGAGATGAAAAGGGAGAATGATCCAGATATGGGGGATGGCCAAGGGAAATGCCCAGAGCCAACTTTGTCCCAGAAACCATGCTGTGTTTTGGGGATACAAAGGCAATAGGGAAATCACTATCAGTAAAGAACTTGCTTTTGGAATATACTGTGTTCTATGATAATCTCATAGACTATAAGCAAACATTTTATTGGGAAAATGAGTTATATGGTAGCTACTTTGGATAGTTTCCCATTTTCTACTTCAATTTTCCCTTATATTATTAACCTCATTTATTTGAGGATTTTTATTTGACACACAAAAAATAATGAATAATCTTGAACTTAAGTTCTTTTCAACAGAATAGGAAAAATGTGGAGATAGCAGAATATTGGGAGTAAAAGAAATAGTGAAAACAAAACACACAAAAAAGAGACTCCACTAGACCCTATGTACACAAGGTTAAATATGGGTGGAATTTCTAAATGGGCAAAGTTTGTCTTTAGTGTCTCGTACTTCTATTTTCTAGGTTATTCCTTCCTCTCCTATTAAAACCTCCTCCCTTCCACAGTCAGAATGCACTACTCTGCTAGTCATACAACTCATAAGTAACTCATACTTCGGTGTAAATAAGTGAACATGTTGTTATTTATGCTTCTATTTACATTAAAATATGAGTTTGGGTGAGTGAAACTCCAAGAAAGGAGGGGAGTTTGGGAGCAGAGAGACCTCCATTTTTTTTCTGTTAAAAAATATTACATAAATGACTGCTAACTTTGTCCACATGGAAACCTGGCAGTTGGTACGCTGTACTCAACGTCCATGTTGTGTAGCTGTTAGACTCTTCTGCTAATCATTCTTTTTTTTCCCCTGAGAGGAAATTAGCATGATATACTCATAGCTTCAAATAGATCTTTACCTTATCAGTTCAAAAGCAGCAGCACATATACATTGCCATGCAACTACGTGGCACAGTGGATAGAGTCCCCAGCCTGGAGTCTGGAAGACATCTTCCTGAGATCAAATCCAGCCTCAGACACTTACTAGCTGTGTGACCCTGGGCAAGTCATTTAGCCTGTTTGCCTCAGTATACTCATCTGCAAAATGATCTAGAGAAGGAAATGGCAAACTACTCTAGTAGCTTTGCCAAGAAAACTCCAAACAGTGTCACAAAGAGTTATACAGGACTGAAAAATGACTGAACAAAACAATATATACATTTTTCTATCATAAAGACCTTAATATTTTGGGGTTATATTAACAATAGGGGCTGTCTTATGACCATGGATATTTAATCTCTCAGAGCCTCACTTTCCTTAAGAATGAAAATGGATAATAATACTACATACCCTATAGGTTGTGAGGAAAGTGTTTTGCACACTTTTAAGTACTTTACTTATGTGAACTATTATTTTCACATTCTATTTATTGTATGTTGGTTTTAAAAGAATAAATTTGACTCAATAGAGAAAATGTAATTTTAAAGACCCTCTTCCAACATCACACAAGATGGTTGATAGACAAAACCATGCATATTTCTTCAATGCTTCTCTGATTATTTATATTAGGTGAGGCACAAACCAGCAGTGACATCTTCACCAAGTTTTTTTTTTTTAATCTGATCAGGGAGGCTACCTGTGCAGAGACCTACTGGTGGAGGGAGTATCTATAGACGGTGAGGTGTGGCAAGTGTTCCTATTTGCATATACCATTGTGACAATTGCATCAAACCCTAGAATACTATAGCACCCCCTCCATGAGATTTGTGACCATTTAAGAGATCAGTCTGGCAACGAACCACAGGAAAACCCAAGTGGCAATGTATTGAAACCATATTTTAACCATCATGTACCTTTTCACTGCTTTTTGGTTAACTTACATTTTTTATTTTTCTGAAATTGCCGTAATCCTCAGATATACTAGATAAGGTGGGGAATCTGTGGCCTCAAGGTCATGTGTGGCCTTCTAGGTCCTCAAGTGTGGCCCTTCGACTGAATCTAAACTTCACAGAGCAAATCCCCTTAATAAAAGGATTGTTCTGCAAAACTTAGACTCAGTCAAAAGGCCACATCCAAGGACTTAGAAGGCCCCCCACACTCCCCACTAGGAGAATGGTGATATTAACGTATGAGTTTGTTGGTGCAATGGGGTAACTTAGAATCACTGGAAGCACTCTGCAGTTTCCCCAATGCAACCTATCCTTCATTCTTCCTCCAGCTGACTATCTATACACCTTGCCCTAGAAATATATTCTGATGAAATAGATGTAACATATTGGGTTTAATATGTGCAGAAGTACACAGTGCTATGTGAAATTAGAGGTAAGAAAGATTTTTGAGCTAAGGACTTCATAAAAATATTTTGTATGTGATCTACCAGGCTTTGGGTATAATATTTTAGTAGCTTGTAATAGGAAAGGGGGGGGGTGCATTTCAGAAGCAAAGAATATCAAAAGGAAGTAAATAAAGTTGATGTCATATAGGACACCAACCACTCCAATTTATTTGGAGAAGAGAGAACATGGTGTGAGTCATGGGAAGTGAGGCTAAAAAGTCAGAGTAAACAGCTCATCAACAGCTTATTATGTAGATATTAAAAAACCACCAAAGAGTTTTCAGCAGAGGTTTAACATGACCCAAAATATTCTTATTCCTTATCTATTTAAAAAATATTGGGGGGGGGGCAGAGCAAAGATAGCAGCTGGAAAGCAGGGACTTGCTTAAGTTCTCCCCCAGGTCCCTCTAAACACCTGTAAAAAATGGCTCTGAACAAATTATAGAGCTGCAGAACCCACAAAATAGCAGAGGGAAGCAGGTCTCCAGTCCAGGACAGCCTGGATGGTCACTAGGAAGAGTCTATCACATCATGCTGGGAGCAGAGCGCAGCCCAGCTTGGGCCACGCCGGGACCAACCAGACCAGGAGTAGGGTGGAGCAAGCCATAGGTCCATGAATCACTGAGCTGGGACAGTTGCCAGACTTATCAACCCACAGATGCCAAAGACAACAGAGCAGGTTAGTGGGAAAACTGCTGGATCTAAGTGAGAGAGGTTCATGGTCAGCCCCAGCCCCGGGGGCAGAGGTGGCAAGATGGTGGCAGCAGCAGGAAGCTCCTGCAGCTGCTTCCAGAGCTCCATCATCAGCTGCTTCCAGAGTTCCTGGCCCACACAGTGGGAGGAATAGAGTGGCAGATCGGATCAGGAGTGCTGGGAGCACTTTGCTGGCACAGAGGCAGTGTTCTCTTGCTTTGCCTTGATTGTATCTGGATCACTGTCCTGGATGGCATTTCTTGGGGGAGGAAGAGCACGGGTGTGGCAGAACTTGCGTGTGATGGTGAAGTAGAAGTGGATCTGAAAACAGCAGCACAGCCCCTAAAGCTTGGGACAAAGTACTCTCTACTCTACAAGCAGTCATACCCTGATAAAAAGCTCAAGGGCCAAGTAGTTGGCTGGGAACATGAACAGGCAGCAAAAAAGGATTGAGACTCAGACTCAGAGTATAGAATCTTTTGTGGGGCACAAAGATCGAAACATATAGCCAGAAGAAGTCAACAAAGTGCCTACATGAAAAGCCTCCAAGAAAATATTAATTGGTGTCAGGCCATGGAAGAGCTCAAAAAGGATTTGGAAAAGCAAATAAGAAAAGTAGAGGAAAATTTGGGAAGAAAATGAGAGGGATGCAAGAAAATCATGAAAAAACAAGTCAACAATTTGCTAAAGGAGACCCCAGAAAATACTGAAGAAAATAACATTTTAAAAAATAGACTAAGTCAAATGGCAAAAGAACTCAAAAAAGCCAATGAGGAGAAGAATGCTTTGAAAGGCAGAATTAACCAAATGGAAAAGGAGGTCCAAAAGACCACTGAAGAAAATACCACCTTAAAAATTAGAATGAAGGAAGTGGAAGCTAGTGACTTTATGAGAAATCAAGAAATTATAAAACAGAAGCAAAAAATTATTAGATCATTGATTTGAATGAGAGCTTTCAATATATTCTAATTCTATATAGTTAAAAAACATATTAAAATTGAGCACTAGATTAAAATCAGATAGGCTTATAGCTACTAGGAAAAGTTTGTTTGATTTTTATTAATAATAATTATAAATATGTACTTACTTATATACATATATCAACTTATGTCATTATAAATAAAATTTCATATATATTATCTTCTTTAATCTTCATAACAATCTTGTAAGGAAGTTTGTGCAAATGTTTTTATAAGTCTCGTTTTACATATATGTATCAATTAAGGCCAAAAACGTTAAATGATTTGTCCAAGTCACACACATAGCAAATCGAAAATTGTAAGGGGAAAAAAAGGATTAATTTGGCCTTGAGAGTAGTCTGCTTTCCACTCTCACTTATAACCACTTTAGAAATATGAAAACAAGGCAGAAATATAAGAATGCAGCATTAGAAATATGAGAATATGCATAGAGGTCACTCAGTTCTAGAGTGTCAAGCACTTAGACATATTCTAAGAAGAGCTGAGTACCTTTTCTTTTCCCCAGGTCTAAACTATAGTGTAGTTGTTAATAGGGCAGCTAGGTGGTACAGTAGATAGAATGCTGGACCTGGAGTCAGAAAGACCTGAGTTCAGATTTGACCTCAGACGTTAATAACTGTATAACACTGGGCAAATTACTTAATCCTGTTTGCATCAGTTTCTTAATTAGTAAAGTGAGCTAGAGCAAGAAATGGCAAATCACTCCAGTATTTACACTAAGAAACCCCCCAAAATGGCATCATAAAGAATTGATTACAATTGAAAATGACTAAACAACAATGATTTTTTTAAAAAAAATAGTTTTTGAAACAACATTTTAAGGGGGGGATGGACTATGGTGGACATTTTGCATAACCACTAATAACCACTCCACAGTGCCCATTTTGAATTTTGTCTGTGATTTTCCATTTACCTTGACAGCATAGCAGAAAATATTCCCACAGAGAATTTTAAGTGATCAACTGTCCTCTTGAAAAGGGAAGTTAAAAATAATGACATTCAAAGACTTAGGAATTTTTTTTCTTTAAATGATTTAACTGAAGAATTCATTACTGTTCATTGCCTTGTGTCAGTTCAGAGTTCATGTGGGAGATTTTATAAGGCCTCCCTCTAAAATGATTAGTGAAAGAGACTAAATGAATAAAATTGTTCAGCTTCAACATGAAGGTTTTAGCTGGGCTGGAGGATGTCTCTGCCAAAAAAGCAGCTTTGTTTTTTCAAAGGCTTCACACACTTCATTTCCAACTCAAATTTATACGATTTGCTAATTGCCTGAGCATAAGGAAGACTGAGTGTGCAATTTCCTTTGACTGTAATGTGAAATCCCACAAACATGGTTTCTCATCATCCACCAGAGAGCTCAAGGCTTTGGCAAAGGCCGGAGAGTAGGTAGAGTTGGCCAGTGGAGTGGTATGTGCTCCTGGCATTGGCTTCATTTTGTGCTCAAAACAATCATTACCCTTTTGCTGGCTTGGTCTGCTGGTTTTAATGAAACAGTCATTCTACAAATTCAGATTTTTAAACACATGGCTTTCAATTTTAACACCAGCAGTAAAAATGATCACTTATACTTTTAAACTGTGGAATCTGACTAAATTAAATTCACAGACTTATTTTTGGACTTATTTTAAATTGTTTTTAGTGTTATAAGTCTCAGACTTAAATCACTGAATTCTCTGGTTGCAGTTAAACTAAATAGCATGGTTGTGCTGAAGGTGACTAGCAGGCTTCAGTACATATTCCAAATTAGCCAAACTTTTGTACATGTGAAAAGTTGCCAACTCAAAACACTGCTGGCAAAATAATCCTTCAGAAGTAATCAATAATAGTAAAATGGAAAACTTTCTTTAAATGAAAGGTGAATTTATATCTGTGGTGTGAACTTGCATGATTATAATTTTTCCACATCAAACCCATGAAGTAGGTACCATGTCCATTTTAGAGGTGAGGAATGTGAGACTGAGAAATTATATTGTTATAAGACCATGGGATCATTGAAATTAAATCACAGTACTAAAGTGTACTCAATAAATTGAGCAGCTAGGAGGTGTGGGACATAAAGCAGTGGGCCTGGAATCAGGAAGACTCATCTTCATGAGTTCAAATCTGGTCTCAAACTTTTACTAGCTTTGTGACTCCAGTTAAGTTAAATAGCACTGTTTGCCTCATATTGTAATCTATAAAATGAGCTGAAGAAGGAAATGGCAAACCACTCTAGTACCTTTGCCAAGAAAACCCCTAAATGTTGTCACAAAAATTTGGGCATGACTGCAACAACTCAACGACAACATTCAATAAACACTAGTTGAAATTGAAGATGGTCCCAAACCATTATTTCATAGATGAGGAAATGGAAGCCCAGAGAAGTTAAATAATTTGTCTAGTGTCACAGGGGCAATAACTGGCTGAGCCAAAATTTAAATTCAGCTCTTCTGATTCCAAATGCAGTACTGTATCAGGTTGATTTGTGGTGAAATGTCTTGTCTATGATCACCACATAACAACTAGTGTTCGGGAGCTTGGATTCAAATCTAAGGCTCCATACTTGAGAAACTCGAAGTCATGTTTTTGTAATAAATTGCCTCTATCTGTTTTAAGAATGAAACTGAAAGAAGTTTTATTTTGTTTCGTTTTGTCTTTCCTTGGTCATATTTAAATCTTGACTTGCAGGAATTCCTGATGCTAACTTTACAAAGAGAGGCATTAATTTGGTAGTTGATAGCCTGAGATCCTAATAGAAGATATCAAAAATGTTTCAAGTTTATTTCAATCCTACTAACGGAGAAACAGAACAAACTGAATATTCATCTCTTGCTATAAGAAAGTAGGAAATAATATGTAGACATCTAGATTCTTCATTGATTCTTATCAGAAGATATTCTTGAAGTCATATTCAATAGATACTCACTTGTCCTGTGTTCTGAACAGAATGAAATTGAACCAGAAGGTAATGATCAATTAGTAAACCACTAAAATAAAGAGTTTCAGGTTATTGTTTTAGATGAAAACATTTCTCTAACATCTGCCTTGTCTTTTATGTGAAAGCAAATTGAGTTAGGAGAGGTGATAAGAAGAAAATATTATTCTAAAGCTTTGTCATAAAATCACAGAATTGTGAATCAAAACTTTGGAGTTCAAAAGGACATTTGGAGATCATCTAATATGTTAGCAAGCATGTCTAAGTATGTTAATATGGAGGACTATTCCATGTGTTCTCCATAATAATTTTGTTAGTCATGTCCTGGTTTGTGTAGGAAGATCAGATCTCAGATCCAGATAGAAAAGAAATTCTTGATACACAGTCATGTAGCATTGACATGCAATGATTCAAAGTTTTATTATCTAGATATCATGCTAAACTTCATTTCTGCTCCCTTCTTCACTCTGCACTTTATGTTCCTCTTCCCCCACCTATCAT
Organism: Phalanger gymnotis; assembly: GCA_028646595.1. Lineage (NCBI taxonomy): Eukaryota > Metazoa > Chordata > Mammalia > Diprotodontia > Phalangeridae > Phalanger > Phalanger gymnotis. The sequence goes on along the minus strand of CM053622.1, from coordinate 287,989,681 downwards.
ACTGGTGAATAGCAGACTTAAGATCAAAATTGGGACACATTTGTTATTTGACTATTGTCAAAATTACAGAGATTAATGGTCAAGATGCTTATAAAATGAACAGAAAAATACATTCATTTCATAGCCATTCATGACATTATTATAACAACATATTACACAGGCTTTGATGAAGTTTGTAGATGTCAATTCTTTTTTTGAGTTTACATTTAAAAAAATATCCAATAGAATTTTACAAAAAAGAGAGCTTGACGTTCTTCATAAATTCAATTTTATAAGCATCTATGTATCTTTTTATTGAATTTTAATAATTATCATTTACTTCTCAAAGAGGGTTCAATACCTCAGCATTGTTTGCCGATATCTTTAGTGAAGCATATTGTGGTGAAAGGGTCTTTGAGCAATGGGGCATAAAAATCTATCTTGCCCTACAAGAAAGTAAGGGAAAAGGGGATGTGTGGTAGTGGGGTGACAGAAGGAAGGGTTGGGGAATGGGCAATCAGAATATATGCCATCTTGGAGTGGGGGGAGGGTAGAAATGGGGAGAAAATTTGTAATTCAAACTTGTTAAAATTAATGCTGAAAACTAAAAATATTAAATAAATAAACTATGATAAAAAAAGGAAAAAAAAAGAATCTTTGACGTTTGATTCCAAATCAGAGCAGAAGGGTTAGAATTCAGGCTTTGTGCCTGGTTATGTGGCTGAGTCATTTAGCTTCATTGAGCTTCATTGTTTTCATACATAAATGAGAAGTTTGTACCAATTTATCTGTAAGGTTCACTCTACCACTCGACCCTATGAGTAATCATATATATAGTTTTATTCTTAGGTCTCTTCCCATCTAAATACAAATTATGGTTTTTAATACCCCAGGAAAACTGTGATTATCCCAGAGAAAGCTAGGAGACATATCTCTCCCCAAGCAAGTGAAGGTTTTCAATTTCATTTAATAAAAAGTTTCTTAGGGGGCGGAGCCAAGATGGCGACTGGAAAGCAGTAACTGGCGTGAGCCCCCCTCTAAGTCCCTCCAAAAACCTATGAAAAAATGGCTCTGAACCAATTCTAGAACTACAGAACCCACA
>CM053622.1:287971989-287988100 GCA_028646595.1 Phalanger gymnotis | reverse complement strand
AAAAAGATCTTGGAGTGGGCAAAAGGTAGTAATGTAGAAACAAAGATTTAGGAAAATTCTTACTATGTAGCAATATCCTCTCTATAACTTATAGGAACTCTTCTTTCTAAGAATAAAACAAAACAGAAAAGAGTACCAGGATACAAAATCTGTAAGAAAATAATATAGAAAACTATTTTGAAGAGGGAACTAAAAATAGGTACTTTGGAATCCATTAGGAATAAAAGCAATTAAGGAATGAATGTATAGGTTTTAGGGCTATGAATTGAAGAATAAAAATCTAGAATCGATAGAAAGAGAAGATAATTAATAAAGAGAATTAGAAAAATATGTAGAAAATAAAATGTTCAAAATGGATTAATGAGGTGAAAAGAAGGATATAAAAAATTTCACTTGACTACTTAGCTGGGGCAAAACAAAAGAAATAACTAAATAAAAGGAACGAAGACAAAAAGAAAAAGTTAATTCAAATTCTAAAACTAAATAAAGGGAGAAAGGAATGATTGAGGGGAAGGAAAAAGGGGCCAATAGAAACCATTTGCATTAAATAAATTAAGCTGAAACAACTAAAGAGAGATTATTGTGTTTACAGAGTGAGAAAGAATAAAAACTTGATCTTGAAAACAAGTTAAAGATAGAAATAAAATATAAAACTAACTCTCTTAACTTTAAATGTGAATGGATTAAACAATACAAAAATAAAAAAAGGTAAAAAGATACTTAAGAAAAAACTCAAATTTTTGCATACAAGATACACTTTAAAAAAGAAAGACTTGGACATAGTAAAAATGAAGTGCAGGAACAAAAATTGCTATGCTTCAGATGAATCCAAAAAAGTAAAAATTCCAGTCATGCTTTCCAACAAATAAGAAACAAAAAATCATAGGATAAAAAGAAATAAACAGGGAAATTGCAGCACGCTGAAAGGAACCAAAGGCACAAGCCAATATTAATGTTTTGCTTACTTATTCACAATGCCTTAGAATCTATGTCTGTAAAGCAAACTGGCCTATAAAAACACACAGACAATAATGCGGCACATGAAATCTGAAACAACTGAGAAAACAAAGTTCAAGCTTGAGAACATATCAGTTTATTAAACAATGTATGTCAATTGCATAAAAAATATTGCAACCAGGCCTCCTCAGCTTGGCACTGGACTCCAAATTCAGAAAAGGACACATTTTTATTCATTAAGACAAATTAATTAACAGGACATAAAGTAGGATAGGTGATTAGGTAATCTGATTTCTAATTGGAGGAAAGATTAGGGGCTTTGTGAGTTAAAAGGGACAGAACTAACAGGCTCAATTTACTGAAATCAGAAAAAAAGAGATGTCCCACTCCCTCCATGTGTCTGTACTCAATCAAAGGAACAAAGAAACAGTTCTTAATTGATCAGTACAGGGCCAGTTTTCAGAAAAGACATATAGGTTGCTTGAGATGTATAATTTTGAGAAAATTCTCTGCATGAGTCTTCAGATCTGACTGGGTTTCTGGTCAATATTATCTAGGTCCTTAGTTAAGGGTCTCTAAATAACAGGTATAGGAGGTCCACCTTCCCAGGCATGCAGGGCTAGGTTCAAAAAATGCAATAAAGTTGTCTCACAATTCTCATAATTGAATAAAGTTTTCTCACAAGACTGAAATTGAAGTAGACCCATGAATCAAGAGGGAACTGAGTTAGGTGTAGAATAGAGTCACAAGTTTAAATCGGTGTGATTAACTAAATTCTCACATTCCCTCAATTCCACAATAAAGGCAATTTTAAATATCCTTCTCTCACTTTTTTTACAAGTCTAACAGATAAGTAAACACAGTGTAAAATTTACAATTGAACAAAATTTATGGAGAAATAAGAACTAAAAGACTGAAGTTGATTATGAATTATATAATAGTTATTTTACCAATAACTAATGCATTTTTTCCTGGGATTTTAGTGTTACCTAGTTTTTCAAATGCTAAATATCTTCCATTTACTCAGGTAGATAAGTGGGTGGAAAACCTCTAAATCTCTTCTTTCTTCTACGTAGATAAATGAGTAAAAGGACAAAGAGAAAAAAAAAAGTACAAATTCAAAGGGAAAGTCATTGTCCCCTCTTGATTCATTGAATTCCTAGAATTTCCATTTGAAGGTGTAATACCTCAAAGCTCCAAAAGGTAGTTAGGGCACTCCCTTAAATGAATATAATTTGTAGAGCTGTTATTTTACAAATGAAAAAAGTAGATAAAAGTTCCAGTCCTTTAGGAAAGAGTGAAGTAAGATGCTTTTATTTTGTTTTGTTTTCCCTAAGAAGCAAAAAATCTGAACATAGGCATAAGTAGCACAGAAAAAGTAGATGAAAAGACAAGAGAAAAATGATAACAGAGAGAGACAGATGATTAATGGGAAAAGGTCACAAAGAAGGCAGGATATATAGAACCAGTGGCTATTATCCTTAAAAAGGGGTAAGGCCTACTCCATATTTGTTTCTGGGAAGAGAGAATACATATTTTTGAAAAAGAAAGGAAAATACTAATATAAAACTATTTTATTCAAGGGGAATTAATCAATGCATCTAATTAGTGAAATATTGGTTAAATGACACAAAGAAGACAGATTTTCAACCTACTGAAATAAAAAAGAGGTTGCTCTAAAACAGCATATAGCTTAGAAGAGAGGTAGAAGGCAACACTGGAGTAAGAAAATCAAAATTATTTTTGGTGTAATGGGACACCATGTAATATTGATGGGAGATGCTCATGGGGGGAGTGTAAAGATGACAAAGAATGATTGAGATTGATCAATACAACTGAAGAGATTTTTTTTTTTATCCCTTAAGGTTGTGTTTGAGCTTAGTACTTTAAAGAAGAAGATATCGAAGACAATTTTTCCTAAATTGCTGTTATGATCAAGCTATGATTAAGTGCCAGTAAGACCGTGATTTATTGAAATCATTGAAGAACATTTAGTGGAGACTATAAAATAAAGATTTGAAGAACCTGTTATTGCTTGCTCTCTCTCTCTCCTCTCTCTCTCTCTCTCTCTCTCTCTCTCTCTCTCTCTCCCTCTCCCTCTCTCTTTTTCTCCTTCATCCTCCACTGTTGAGATGCATCTTTCTAAGTTTAGAGACCCCCGTCCTCCCTGTGACATAACTTCTGTCCTGTGAATATGACAGGATTATTTTTCTATTCAGAGGAAGAAATTTAATTGAAGAATGGCTACAGTGGCAGCATAATAAGAGATAATTCTCTATCTTCAAGTGCAGCCATAGAAAAATGTACATATGATGAGGTCAACAGATAGATGGTAGGCAATTCACTCAGAACGATCTTTCTATTACTAAAGTCATTGTATAGATTGATGTAGAAGATTGATCTAGCCATTGGAACTCCTACAATCCATTTCAGAGAGAAGTAAAGTGTCCAGCTTTAGATCTTTGTCCTCTGCTTTATTTAATATTGTCCCATTCAAAGAAATGGTAAAGTTACTGATTTATTCTTCATAACTACAGAATAACTTGAGAAAAGAAGACAGAGCCTTCAAAATGGTGGCACACTATGTTTTGTTTATTTCTTTACCAAGATTTTTTGTTCATATAATCATTATTTCATCATGTCAGGCTCATTAATATTTATGGGTTTGTTAAAAAAGCTTGTTATCCAAAGTAAAGGTGGAGGAATCCTAGTTCAGAACTTTTCATTTTCAATCAGACTCCATTGAAGTGTTGGTTGCACATGTTGAACTGTTGTTTTGTTGTTGTTGTTACTGTTGTTGTTTTTCAACCACCTTTGCAAGTGCCTTTTCCTTTAAGGCTACCTTCCATTTCCTCTATGTGTATCCTGCATATTGTCATTTGTGTACATGGCTCCCTCATTATAATATAAACTACTTGAGGACAGTGACTGTGCTTGTTTTCTCTTTTTATACACAGCACTCAGCATAGTTCCTGACATATAATAAGTACTTAATAAATGCTTGGTGATTGATAGGATGATTCTCTGGTTAAGGGAAGGAGTGTGTGTGTGTATGTATGTGTGTTTGTGTATGTATGTGTGTGTGTACATGTGTCTCTTTCTTTAGGCTTACCTGTAGATAACAACACAACTTATCTTTATTACTGGTATTATTGTCTGGTTCCTTTATCACTTCCCAATCTATCAGCTTCTATAGCAATCTAATTTTTAAGCTAGTGTTTTCTTCAGTGGTCTTTTGGACCTCCTTTTCCATTTGGCTAATTCTGCCTTTCAAGGCATTCTTCTCCTCATTGGCTCTTTTGCCATTTGAATTAGTCTATTTTTTAAGGTGTTGTTTTCTTCAGTATATTTTTCACTATTTTTTTGGGTCTCCTTTAGCAAGTCACTGACTTGTTTTTCATGGTTTTCTCGCATCCTTCTCATTTCTCTTCCCAATTTTCCTCTACTTCTCTCACTTGCTTTTCCAAATCCTTTGTGAGCTCTCCCATGGCCTGAGAGCAGTTCATGTTTTTTCTTGGAGGCTTTTGGTGTAGGCATTTTGACTTTGTTGACTTCTTCTGGCTGTATGTTTTGGTCTTCTTTGTCACCAAAGAAAGATTACAGAGCCTGAGACTGAATCTGGGTGCATTTTTGCTGCCTGGCCATGTTCCCAGCCAACTAATTTGACCCTTGTCTTTTTCAGCAGGGTATGACTACTTATAGAGTTAAGAGAACTGTGTTCCAAGCTTGGGGGGATGGGCCAGCTCTGCCACACTAGCACTCCTCCTTCCCCAAGAACCCCAACCTGGACTGGACTTAGATCTTCAGCAGGCTCTTCACTCTTGCTCTGATCCACCACTTGATTATTCCCACCAGGTAGGCTTGGGGCCAGAAGCACCTCCGCTGCCCCCACGGCGGTGGCCGAACCTCCAGAACTCCTTTTTTCACTCTGTCCCCAGCAGCTTTTCCCCCTAACCTTTTCTGTTGTCTTTGGTGTCTGTGGATTGAGAAGTCTGGTAACTGCCACAGCTCACTGATTCAGGGCGCTAGGTCCCACTCTGCCTGGCTCCTGGTCTGGTTAGTCCGCACAGTCCGCACTACCCACACTGGGCTCTGCTCCACTCCCCTCCACTCCCAGCTCCATGGGGGATAGACCTCACCCAGAGACCATCCAGGCTGTCCTGGGCTGGAGCCCTGCTTCCCTCTGCTATTTTGTGGGTTCTGCAGTTCTAGAACTGGTTCAGAGCCATTTTTTACAGGTTTTTGGAGGTTCTCGGTGGTGAGCTCACGCTAGTCCCTGCTTTCCAGCTGCCATCTTGGCTCTGCCCCCTATCAACTTCTATGCCAAGCTAATAGTCAGTATGAGATTCCCATGAAGCTCATTATAAACTCATTTGTCTATACTTGGGCTGACAGCAGGAGCAGGTTGGCTATCTCTATGTTTCTGCTCTATGGGATAATTCTGTAGCTTGGGAGTTTTTATAGCAGTTCTAGGAGATAGATAGATAGATAGATAGATAGATAGATAGATAGATAGATAGATAGATAGATAGATAGATAGATAGAAAGATAGATAGATAGACAGACAAATAGATAGATAGATAGATAGATAGATAGATAGATAGATAGATAGATAGATAGATAGACAGACAGACAGACAAATAGATAGATAGACAGACAGATAGATATAGATATATAGATAGATACACATGCATATATATATATATATACACACATATATGTATGTACCTATGTATACCCAAACACACAGATATGCTCCTGATTGTCTGTTTCCCTGAAACAATAAACACCAACTCCTTCCCTTGAAATATCAGTTTCAGGGCCCAGAATTTTGTCAGATAGACTTTGAAAAACTGAAAGGTTATCTCTTTTACTCAGTGCTGATGGAAGTGAGTGTTAATTATTTTTCTTTAATTCCTCATTTAAAAGTTCAACTCACATTTCTATGAGTAATCAGTAGTTGAGAAGACTAGTCAGTCAGTCATTAAGCATTTATTAAGTATCTACTATGTGCCAGGGATAAAAAGAAAGGCAAAAGATGGTACTGCTTTCACGGAGCTCATTGTCTAAAAAGGTAGACAATAGGCAAATAAATATGTATAAATAAGGTATGTACAGGATAAATAGGAAATGCTTATTAGGATTAAGAGGGTTTGGGAAAGGCTTCCAACAGAAAGTTGGATTTTATTTAAAACTTGAAGGAAGCCAGGGAAACCAGGAGGCAGAAATCAAAAAGGAAACTATATCAGAGACTGAAGACAGCCAGATAAAATGCCTAGAGCTATGAATTGGAGGGTCTTGTTCTAGAATTAGGAAAGAACTAGTATCAGTGGATTGAAGAGAATATGGAGTGCTGTAAGGTGCAGGAAGACTGGAGAGGTAGTAGTGCGGGTAGGTTATAAAGGGCTTTGAATAAATGAATAACAATTAGCTTTTCTGGAGTTAAATATCCACTGATCAACTAACTTGTTAGTCCCTTGAACACCAAAGTTTCTCACAATGACTGCCTCTTTGTTGAATGTCTTGACAGTGAAAACCATAACATAACATCATAACATAGCATCATAACATCTTTTGTTTCTATTGTAGCTCTTCTGAGCCAAAGTTATGCCTAGCATGTAGCTGTCTCATTGCTTTTTTCTCGATAGAGAAATATACCACCAATAAGTAGTACAGTTCCTTTATCTGAGGTACCGTCAATCTATAGATATGTTTCCTGGCTAACAATGAGGAGGTATGGTACAAAACCTGTTGTATCACTTCTGGTGGAGTTGTATGCATGTACTAATAATGATATTTTGACTCCGCTGATATTTTGTTCAGGGCTCAAAGAAGTTCAACAATGTGAAATCAAAATATTCACTCTATAGGTCTCCTCATGGATTGAAGGAGTAGTTCTAATATTTTTGATACCTGACAAGGCCAATATTTCCTTGAATTGCTTGCTCTTGGAGTTCCTACTGGTGTCACGGTAAATCCTGGCAGGGAATCCCTACTCTGAAAAATATTTTTCCCATAACACTTTGGAAACAGTAGAAACTGCTTTCTGGCTTCTAGTTATATATGTTAGCATACATCCATTGAAATTGTCAGTCACCTTTAAGATATGACATTTTTACTATTTTATCCTAAGATAGAAATTCAATATAGACATGTTCCAAAGGCTTTCTAGTACTCATATTCTGTAACTATGCAGTATGAGTTGCTAATGCTTTTCTTCACACACATCTAATATAAGTTTCATACTTCTTGACATCTGCAGCACTCTTAGGCCAGAAAAATCTGATTCTTACTGGCAATAGTATTCATTGCTGATCCATATGTCCAATATCACTGTATGAAGAATTCATGGCTATTGAATGGTATGCATTGGGTAGCAAGCTCATATATAATGTATACGTGTATACAAACATATATGTATGTATATGTGTGTATGTGGGGCAGCTAAGTGGCACAGTGGACACAAAGCTAGTCTTGGAATCAGGAATAACTGAGTTCAAATCCAGCATCAGATGTTTACTTGCAGTGTGACCCTCCGTTTTCTCCTCTGTAAAATGAACTAGAGAAAGAAATGGCAAACCACTCCAGTATCTTTGCCAAGAAAATTCCAAAAGTGGTCACAGAGTCAGACACAACTGAAAGCAACTAAACAACAAAAATGTGTATATGTATGTGTGTTTGTAGATAAATATATGCCAATAGTCTCACTAAGTGTTCCTAAACAGGTTGAAAGTGAAATCACAGGTATGAAGGTATGAAGGTATACCATAAATAGACTATTTTAATTACTTTGGTAAAATTAAAATAACCAATAGGCTGATTTATTAAATAGCTTCTATACATATACATTTTTTTATAAATACTGAAACCTAAGCAGGAAAAGACTTTGCTACAATACCACAGTGTGAACACCTACAATAGAATTCTTTCTCAGATGAAGTTGTGATATCAGCATTGTATGTATTTCTGCCAATGACACAGATCACAACTCACTGTGCTTTCAGATCCGCATGGCACTTGTCTCTGTTGTCTCATAAGCTGATCCCAGGAGGATCCAACCAGGAGGATCTAGAAATTCCAAGAATATCAAGGGAAAACACTGCCTGTCCACTAATTATCACTTGTTCTTTTGTGGTGACTCTGTTTTCCTTGATGATTAAAAAATCTTAAAGATTATTTTCACATTTTTGTCTGTGGTCTCTTTCAAGACAATTTTACTTAGTTCAATCATACTAGGATTTCTTTAAACTCCCCTTTTCCTCCACTTTTTACTATTTTATGAACTTATACTGTTGGTGTCCATTATTCTTGTCCACGCGATTTTGTAAACAAGTAATGTTATGCATATTCAAAGACAGTATTATCTTGGCTGGGACTCAGGGCACTCACCAAGGCTGCTGGGGAGAAAGTGGTGAAATGAAACAGTCTGGAACAAGCTGGGACACGTAAGGAAACCGCTTCATAATTCTTATCACCTAATGTTGTAGCTTGAAGATAGCACACATGTAGTACATGTTTGCTAAATTGCTTTGAATCACTTAAAAAAGGCAAAACAAAACTTTTTTCTGTAAAGGAGATCAAGAAGCAGAGATGTTGATTGTATATAATTTATAATCTAGTAAATATGCCAGATCATACACCGATAACAAAAAGAAATCCAAAGAGAATTAAGAATGAAGTACTTAACACATCTGTGGGGATAGGTTACATAAGTTGCCACAGGGCAGTTATTCTTTGTAAAGGGATGATTTTTCTTTTAGATTACATGAATCTTTCCCGAATGATTCTTAACCAAATGAAAGAGACTGTATCCTCTTCCTTCCTCCAATGCCCTTTAATCCTGATCTGTGCAACATTCCGAGATCTCCTATGTAGGAAATTGTAAACCAACCTGAAATATCAACTGTGAGTGAGGAGCAGGAACAAATCTTATTATCTCAGTAATATTAACAATAATTGGCAAAGCCCCTAAGGTGAATATTTCAATTTTTTACAAACCTCACAAAATAACTAAGCACCTCTTCATATGTATGTATGCATACACACATACATACGTGCACTCATGTATGTGTATTATATGCGTGTTTATATACACACATACACATATGTAGGTAGGTGTGTCTGTATCTGTGTATTTCTTCCTATAACCAATTCATGGTAAAAATGACCCACCAAAATCTCAATTATCCTGATGAATCTAGAGATGATTAGGAGGCTCAGTACATGTGTGAAATGAGCCTAATAATTATTGCATTGCCTCTTGATATTAGGAAGGAAAGGAAAGAAAGGAAATGAATATCTATTAGATGCTCTCTACGTGCCAGGCACTGTGCTCAGTGCTTAACAAATACCTCATTTGATTCTCACAATTCTGAAGGTCAGTTGAGGAAATGAAGTCATACATACGATAAATTTGTTGACAAGGTTCACAAGGCTTAGAAGTATGTAAAGGCATATTTGAACTCAGGTCTTCCTGACTCCAGGTTCATAGCTATACCCACTGGGCACCTAAATGCCTCTACTAAGTATTAAAGAAGCAAATGAACCTTCAGATGCTCCTATTTTCTGTGGTTTTTTCTGTGGATATACAGTTTACTAGTATATAATCATGTATTAGTATGAAAAATAAGAGGGCTTGTAGATAGATTAATTATGAAGTTCTGATAATTGGTTTTGTTCATTTTCTTAAATATCACATATCAGAAAACTTCATTACCTTCAAATACTCTTTCTCTCTCTCTCTCCTTCCTTCCTTCTTTCATTCCATTTGTTTGTTTGTTTTCTGTGTGTGTGTAAAAGAGAGAGATGGAGACAAAGAGAAAGACAGAGAGACAGAGAAAGAGAGAAGAGGAAAAGTTTAATGACTTGAGAAAGGTCAGACGGCCATGATGTGTCAAAGGCAAGACTTGAACACAGAACTACTTGTGTCCAAAGCCATTTCTCTATTATACAACCCTGCTTCTGCTCAGTGTATAGAGGTGAGTTTTAAAAGCAAAATCTATATCATTCTGAACTGTCAGAAGTTTTATACAGGGATTTCAAATACAGTTGTCAAAACCAGCCCCCAAAAGGCATTTTTTGAGAAAGATGCTGACAGGAAGACTTTGAGAAGAATTCTATTTAGAAAAATTCTCTCTAAGTATATTTTTCTACGTATGCCACAGAAGACAATCTTCCTTCATCTTTTCTAATGGAATTATTTTCATACAAATAAGATTTTTTCCTTCTCTTAGAGGAACCATGGTGTTAAGGTTTCTCCCATTCATTTTTACTCTCAAATTAACATCTCTAATATTTTCATTATCATGATACAACTTAATTATGAGGATTACAATTTTAGGTATGAAACTTGTATGTGAAGTTTCAGATACAGACAACAAATAATTGAGGTATTTCCCAAACAATTCAATTTAAAAAAAGGATAGTTCTGATCCATTTTTTTTTATCTTCCACTGCTAGAAGGATAAGAGGTTCTCTTCCTAAGCACAGTAATACCATATCTCAATGATAGAAACTTTTTAAAATTTTTAAAGAAATTTTATTGATACATGAAAATGGTGGGTTCTGTTTACTTTGACTCATATCTGATATTGGTCCATATCTGCCAAATCAAAGTCACAAATCAATCAACAGACAGCAATTTGATGGATCATTATGATAACCTATCTGAATTTTGTGGGTTTTTGGTTAATATGGGCAAGGGAACAAATGTGTAATTGTAAATATGTATGTATGTATGTATATAGAGAGTAGCTAGAGATAGATGTGCATGCATATACATATACACTTGTTTTGTGTGTATACACATATATGTCCTTTATTATACATATATGAAGACTTTATTATAAATATTTTAGTAATTGGGAAGTACATTTTAGAAAACATAAATTGATACATAATAGAGGTCTGTCACATGTCTAAGGGATTCATGGATGTGTCTCTTCTTTTGTTATCAAGCTCTCATTAGCTATATCCTTGTAGCTACAGCTACATATTTAGGGAACTAGGGATTAACACCCCAGTTTCATTTAACCACTTAACATGGATTGACTTTTTTAAAAGTATATGTACTTCAACAATATAGCAATATACATACATACACACATACATATATACAGATATACACACATATATGTATATATACACATATGTATATATATGTATGTATATATATGTATAGATAGATAGATAGATATAGATATAGATATAGATATAGATATATATGTATATACACACACACATATATACATATACACACACACAAACTTTCTTCCAGTACCTTGGAAGCATAATCCCTGCAGGGTGTACTTCATTCAGTCTCTGAGAGAGGATTAAGTACACAATTTAGCTCGAGTCCTACACGGCATTGATCCAATCAAGTTCACATCCTCAGGTGGCATAACTGATGGCTTCTACTGGACTACAACCTTTGAAGTCACTTGAGTCCATTATTCTATGCTCCTCTCAGTCTCTGTGCTGTGTTGTGCAAATTCTCCAAATTTTCTAGAATATGAACTTTAGTAAACCATCTCATCTCTCTGTCTTGATTTTCCTCCACAGAAGAATGGAATGTGCTACGAACATCACAAGGTTGAAAATGACTTGTAACCTGTAAAGTCATATAAATGAGTTATGTGTATATATACATACATATATATATATACATAACTCATTTATATATATATATATATGCACATATACATACATACATATATATAACTCATTTATATATACATATATACACATATATATATACATACATATATATATATACATATGCACATAAAATTATAACAATAACTCACATTTAGGCCATACCATTTGGGGCCTGAGACTGTCTCAGAGATTCTTCTGCTTACTTCTTCATAATCATTTCTGAAAGTCAAGATAAAGTTCAATTGTTTCCCTCTACTCTTTTTCAATATTTCTAATATTGGTCAGATTAGGAATGTGTAAAGGGGAGCTGTTCAACATTCGGTTGAGTCTGAGAAGAGATTGTGAAGAAGCAAACAGAAGAATTATGGATTGTAGTACAGGGCTAAGTATAAACATCATATATATGCACACATACACACATATGTTTTTGTATATGTATATATAATGCATATGTATATATGTAGTGTGCATATCTATTTATATATACATGTATATCTATAAACATTAGCATGAAACTGAGATACCAAAAAAGTTATATTGTGGTTAGTTTGTTCTTTCAAAGAAACCAAAGAAGAGATTACACATTTTAGGAATGATTCCATCCAAATTGTTAAATAAAACAAAAAAAGTTTCAGGGCTTAAAGAAGCAAGCTTTAGTTATTCAAGTTTATGGAACATCTTGTACCCTTACACAGCCAGATTAATGAGATTACAATGTTCAACATTAAACAAACTTAAACATACCATATGGTCTCATGGTTAGGATTCAATTAGGCCAAGTAACTGGTGTCACTGATTATAATTATTTTAGCTTGCTGATGTATTCTTTTAAAATACTTTTAATATTTCCAGCATTTTTGGCTTATTATAGGAAGTTATATTTCCAAAGCTTATAATTAAACTAATCTTTTTTTTAAAGATACTATGTTTAGTAAAACACTTATATAACTGTGAATTCATTACCTCATGATGTGAATACTCCTCAACAAGTGCATATCTGTGCCTCTGTACTTAGTGTGATTCTTATCTACATCTTTCTTCCCCCTTTTCCCATCACTGAGTTCTCCTAAATTTTCCATTCCTGGGATGGGCCCAGGCCACCTATGCTTCCTGCCCTACACTAACCTATTTTTTCTCTTAAACTTCGCCATTATACCCATGTGCAGGTAATCTGCCTCCCTCTCCACATACTTTTCAGCCCTCTTTTGTGAATTGTCTTTCTCCATTAGAATGTAAGCTCCTTAAGGACAGGCACTGTCTTTTTGTTTGTATTTGTATCCCTAGCATTTAGCACAATGTCTGGCAAATAGGGAAAGTTTAATAAATGCTTTTTACCTAACCTTCTTTGCTTTCTAGAAATCCATCTTAAATGATTTATTCAATGCAGTATAAAAACTTCAATGTGAAAGTGAGCAAAAGGGATGATGACAAAACATATGTTGGAAAATATAGTTCAAGACATAGAAATCAAAGACATTAAAAGTGTGTAGATCATTTAGGAGCCTGAGAGCTCTATATCTTTGTCTGCTATATTTATCTAACTACATGTATATCTAGCTAACAAATATTTTCTTCAAAAATAGAGTTGGAAGACGATGGATAGTGAGAATAACTAATTATCCTACACACACAAAGAAATTATTGCTGGCATGATAGTAATTTCAAAATCCGATCTCTGAATATTCAAATCATAAATTGATTACATCAAAGGTCCAAATCAATATCAAATTTAAGAAATAATAAAAATGAAAATAGCACACCAAATTTGAATATGATGACTTTAATATAAACTTATTAAAGAAAAGGGGAAAAAAGTTATAAGAAGTAATTTTAAAATGCCCTCTAAATGCCATAAGGAACAAACATGATCCCATGGTACCCATGGGCAGTACTGGTGCAGAAAACAAATTCATTTGCCAAATATTATAATATAAATTAATGGAAGAATATGAATAGCATTGCTCAGAAAACACCAAAAAGCAGTTCAACAGAAAATTTCCCCCATAAATTCAGATGATCCCAGGAGCATTTCTAGTTGAAAATGGAAGGAGGACATTTAGATTTGCAAATCAACTCTATCTGTTTTTATTTTTGCATTATCTGTTCTCATAAGAGAGGATAATAGAATCACCAAATATATATGTACTCCTATACATTTGCATGTACCAATTGTTTTATAGGAATTGTACCTCTTTAATGACCTATGGTCAATCTGTAACTACCTTTAAAATATCTAGAATTGGATAATATGCATCTAAAAGAACATTTTGAAAATAGAACTTATCACTCTACTTAAATCCTCCTCTCTTTCTAACTTTTATATTAATGTAGAAAATGTATTCTCTTTTCAAAGACGTGTCTCATACAAATGTTACCATTAAATTATTCAATATTTCATGATAGATTTGACTATATAGCAAATAACCCAACATGAACCTACATCTTTTGAGGTATAAAACAAGGAGACATATGGAAGATGATCTCAGCTGAGTTTGAGTAAAAAGGGTATTGTCTACTGGTGGCTAGGTCTTACAGATATTCTTATTCATGAATAACATTACATTGATTGCATTATGCTGGGAAAGGCCTTTTTTTGGAGGGGGGAATGCAAGGCCATTGGAGTTAAGTGACTTGCCCAAGGTCATGTAGTTAGTAAGCATCAAGTGTCTGTGGCTGAATTTGAACTCAGGTCCTCCTGACTCCAGGGTCAGTGCTCGATTCACTGCACTACCTAGCTGCCCCCCAAAATCTTCTCAATTGGATCAATGGTCACTCAAAAGACATTGACTTCTTCATCCACTGTAACAACAATGCTACTTGCCACTACTGTGGCTGCTTAAGACCAATAACACCAGCACACAGGAGGCCTTTGATCTGATTTTCTGAGGAAAGCAACTCTTAGGGGTTAACAATCTCACTTTAATTAAACACACACACACATATACATATATATGTGTATGTCTGTATACATGTATGTGTGTGTGTGTGTATGTGTGTGTGTATCATTCACTTAGTTTAGGGGGAAAAGTCAGCACCCTAAACTCAGAGAAAACACAAACAGAAATTACAAGCAGAAATTATATTAACAGAGCAACATAACACAAATCAGCAGCAGGCTTCTAGCTGTCTGTCAAAGATATTATGTACATAGTTACCAGAGAGAGAAGCACCAACATCTGGGTTTTCAAAGCTGGTGGGCTCCAACGACTACCCAGAGTCTTGTCTGGTCAAATCACAGGACACTCCTTCCATAGTTCTGAGAGTTCTAGCTTAAGGGCTACTCTCAGAATATATATATATACCCTTTTTCAGGGCCCAAGAGCTTCACACCTCTCATGACCTAATTACAAAATGGTGTAGGACTTCGTACAAAGGCAAGACTCAATCTGTTTGCCTTAGTGCTGAGAAGCACTCTAAAAGAAAAAACAGTAAAAAGTCCCACTTTGCTTGTCCTTACATCCACACTTTTAAAAAGCACATTAAAAATATGCTTTATACAGTATTAAATATACAATATTAAATAAAGACACCCTATTTTTTTCTTAGTCTATCCAAGTACAATTTGGAACTGGTGCTTCAGATGAATATATAATGACTATGTGGGAGAAAAGGCTTAAAAGATCACATCAAATGTATATATAAGCTGAAAAGAAAGGATGTTCACGTAACAAGCAAGAGGGATAGCACATGGATAGTTCAAGGGCTTTACTGATATCCATGACATATGAAAAGGTGGTACACAGATACACACAGCTATACTGAGTACACTTATATGTATACATGCACAGCATATACACCCAAGCATACAAATATATGTGTATATATAGTAGGTTTATATGTATATAATAATGTTTATATGTATATATGTTTATATATGTGTATATATACATATACATAAGTACAGAGAGAGAATTTTGATCATCAGCTAGAATGAGTCATTAATGACAAATTAACTTAATTCCTTTGAACAGGGTAATCTTTGATAAGGGGAATTCTATCATCATAGTAAACTTCATATACACACATTTCACAAAGACTTTCAAAATCAAAGACAAGATTGTACCATACTGATTATATACTTCATAAAGTAGTACAGATCAATGGAATCAGAACTGGTTGCTTGCCCAAGCCTATGCAGTAATTGTGTATGTGTATATGTGTTTACATATGTGTATGCCTGTGTAATATGCTGTGTTGGCAATCAAAATTGGTTCTTAGCACTTAGTTCAACCAAGTGCCCTTGAAGAGTTTGGCCTTTATTTCCTTGATTAAATTAGGAGTCCTTGATGACCTCTTTGCCTCAAGGGAAAGCCTAGGTTACATAGGTTTGAGTGACATGTTTGTGACATCAGGGGCTTTTAGACCACGTGGATTTAAATCACAGATTTGTGATGATTTTAGGTCACGTGGGTGAGTTGCATGTGTGACTCACCCTTGACCTTAAAAAAATATAAAACCAGGGGTTGGCTTTCTCTTTTTTGGAGCTCTGACCCACAGC
>CM053622.1:287948822-287971489 GCA_028646595.1 Phalanger gymnotis | reverse complement strand
TGAATTCAAGTTTGTCTTCTGCCAGTACTGCTGCAGGACACTGGATGAGTCACCTGAATTAGCTTTAGTTTCATCATATGATCGATGAGGGAGCTAAACTTGATAAACTCTAATGTTCTTTATAGCTTAAAATTCTGTGGTTCGAAGCTTTCTGCCAAGGTCTAGAGCCTTGGCCACAGATCATCTCAATTTGTAAAATACTTTGAGATTACTTTCCAAAAGTACCATTACAAGTCTTTGTTCATAAAACATCTTCAATCAATCAACAAGTATTTATTATGTATACACAATGTTCCAGGCACTGAGCTAGGTGCTAAGGATACAAAGATGAAACGGAAACAACAACTTCCCTCAAGGAGCTTATGTTGTGTTGTATTTCCAGCAGACTTAATATAGTAGCCAAAATTGCATAAGGTTCCAGGAAAAGTATGCTTATGCACGAGAAAGGTTATTCTAATAGCGGCATGAGAGATGGATTGAAGGCTGGTAGAGTAACAGTGGAAAGACCTGTAAGAGAACCATTGCAATAACCCAGGTAGGTGGTAATAAGGGCGTTACTAGGATGGTAAGAGGAATAAAGAGGAGGTAAAAGACACAAGAAATGTGCAGAGATGGAGTCTAGAAGAAATAGCTGACATGATTGAATGATAGAGATTGAATAATAAAAAAATATTAAGCAACTAAAATAATGGATCGAATCTAACTTGGTGGAATTCAATGAAGTGCAAAGAACTACGGTTAGATGGGGAGGGGCAGCAAATCACAAGGATAGAGTGTGAAAGATTTAAGTGATTTAATGAACAGAAAGCTCAGTATGAATCAAAAGCAAGAAAACAAACAAAAGACCTGAAGCTGTAGAATGAAATTAGACTTCATTAAAAGAGGGATATGATGTGCAGAATGAGACAGTTGATAGTCTCATTGTAGTCTGCCCTGGTCAAATCATATCAGGGGTATCTTTTTTCCTCATCTGGGTGATTCACTTTAATTGGCAAACTAGGGCACATTCAAAGATAGTAAGGATGTTAAAAACCATACCATGCGAAGATTTGTTGAAGGGGCTAGCCTAATGAAAAGTAGTAGATTTAATCAAATGAAGTCAGTGAGTCAACAAGCATTTAAGTGCTTACAGTGTGTCAAGCACTGTGCTAGGTGCTGGGAATATTAATATAAGCAAAAAGAAAAAGAGTCCGTGTGCTCCAGGAGCATACAATCCAAGAAAAGACAAGAACAAATAAAAGAAATCTCAAAGGGGTAAGGAGTGGGGGCAGAAGTCTGAAGACTCAGGAGGAGTGAAGGAGAAAACACAATTGTCTTGGTTTCATCCTTTAATTGAGGGTCTTGGGAGGTGCTGATTAATCAGAGGGAGGACAGAAGAATTACAGAGATCTTGCTATGTGACAAAGCTCATATGGCATCACGGACAAAGAAGTCTAGAGAGCTAGAATTGGAGAAGCCTGACCATTTTGTTAAAATGGAAGTCCCATGAGGAACTGACCATTCTGAGGAAGGGGCCACAGTAGCAGAGTGATTCTCCAGAGTGAAAAGGCTGCTGTGTCATGTTGCAGAAAGAAGCCTGGAGAGTCAAGAATGAAGCCTGGACATAAATGGAGAAGTGACTTAGGGCAGTGTTAGTTATTTGCTGAAATTGTGTCAAGAGAAAGAATTTTATAGATTTTAATTAAACTTCACTTTTTTACTGCCTTCCCAACTACTCTCCCCATGGTAGGGAAGTAGAAGAAGTGAAAAACAAAAGCCTTATAACAAATAGGCATTGTGAAAAAAAAATCCTGTATTGGCTATGCCCCAAAATGCCTTCATCATCTTTTATGATATATTTAGGCCATTGACTCTCTGAAAGGCAGCACATCATGTGTCCGCCAGAATCATAGTCGATCTTTGCATTGATCAGAGATCTTTAAGACTTTTCTTTTTTTCATTTTTATAATGTTGTTTTTATGCTTGTATTCATTTCAAATCAGTTAAAAGAAGTATTCTCAGGTTCCTCTGAAATAGTTCCTTTTGTTTCTTATGTCATAGTAATATTTTAAAATATTCACATAACAATTTAAGCTGCTCTCCAACTGATGCATATCCTCTTAATTTTCTGTTTTTTGGCCACTACAAAAAGATATTATAGGTGTTTCTGTACAATGTAGGATCATATCTCTTTTTTAATTTACTCTCTTTGGGATATAGGTCTAGCAGAGGTATCACTAGAACAATGAACATGCTCAATTTAACAAATTTTGAGGCATAGTTCTTAAGTGCTTTCTAGAATAGCTAGATGTAGTTATATTTCTATTAACAGGATATTAATGTGTCCATTTTCCCATAGACTGTTCAGTATTTATTGTTTTCCTTTGTAACACTGTTGACATTGGCCATATTCATTTGTGGACAGGACTTAAATTTCCCCCTGGGGTTTTTAGCATACTTTGAGGGGTTTTTAGTTGGCTCAACTTCCATTAACTTGAAGCCCTACTGCCTATATTCCATCATTAGGTAGGTGGCGACCAGTGCCTCAGTACCATTTAACCAATTAGCATCCGTTAGCTTTTATAAAGGGACAGTGACTTTCCAGATATAGCAAGGGCAAACATACAAATATTTCTTTTGCACACCTCAGGGGTATAATCTCCCTTATACCACATCAGTCTGGGGCTATGGGGTGAGGCTCACAATTTAACTCAATTCCTACATAGCATTTGCCTCACAGGTTTATGTCCAGATATGACACAACTCTAGGATAAATCCTTCCACTGGACTGCCTCTCATGCATCAGTATTAGACTGGATGAGAAAACCATCCATGGCTCTGGCTCCCAGATTTCTGTGATTTGCTCTTCTTACATTACAAATATTCCATGATCAGAGAATGTACTCCATTCAAAGGACACCATGAGCTATGGAGATCCAGAGAACTTTCTGAAACAGATGAGGGTAAGAGGTCATATTTAAAATTGACAAGATTTTTAAAATGCCTTTATAGCCAAACAAGTAGCCTCCTTTTCAACATATGCTCAACCAACCAGAATCAGCTCTAAAAGATCCACAACTGCTCTGTTCTCTAAAAGGCACTTCTTTTAGACAGAATCAAGATTTTCTGAGAAACAATACACAGCATCCCTCATATGGAGAAACTACCTGAGGTCCTTTGGGAATGCACCACAACTCCATTATCCTTTATTTTTTTAACTTTGCCAATTGGTTGTGTGTGACATTTCGTTTCTCTTACTATTTATGCAGATAATTTTTTAAAATATGAGTACAGATAGCTGTTTTTTTTTCTCTTGAGAAGTGTCTCTTAATAGCCTTTGATCATGAAACTTTCTACAAATATTTTCCCCACTTGCCGATTTTGTTTTTATTCTTGATGTCATTGGGTTTGTTTATGCATAAACTTTAAATTTCACATAACTAAAATTGTCTATTTTATATTCTATAATCTTCTATATCCCTTACTTGGTTATGAGTTATTCCATTTTCCAAAGCTCTTCAAATTTCTTTATGATGTCACCCTTTATGGTGAAGTCATGTATCTATTTGGAGCTAATTATAGTATATGTTGTGAGTTACTTATCAGCTCCTAATTTCTGCCTAGCTATTTACCAGTTTTCCCAATAGCATTTTGTCAAACATAAGTTCTTACTCCAAACACTAGGCTATTATGTGCATTTGCTTCATTATATTGGGTATCTAATATATTTCACTGGTTGACCCCTCTATGACTCAAGTAGTTTGAAAAAAAATTATAATTATTGCTTTGTGGTGATTTAATATTGCTAGGCTCTGTTTCTTTCCACTTTTTTCTGTTCTTCCCCTTGATATTCTTGATTTTCTTTTCCTTCAGATGAATTTCATGATCATTTTTGTCTAGTCCTATATATAAGGTAAAACTTTGTTGTTTTATTGATATAGAACTGAATAAGTAAAATGATTTATATTTCAATGTCATTTTCATTATATTATCTTATCCTGCCTATGTCCAATTAATATGTATCCAGTTATTCAGGTCTGCCCTTTTTGTATAAAAAATGTCCTATAGCTGTATTTACATAGTTATACAGTTTCTGTATGTGACTTGGTAGGTTGACTCTCAAATACTGGATACATTCTGTAGTAATTTTAAATGTCATTTTCTTTTCAATTTTTTGGTAATATAAAGATTGGAATTGGATTTATTTTATATCCTACTAAATTTGCTAAAATTGCTTCAATGAAATTTAGTTGATTCTTAAGGTTCTCTTAAGCCATCATGTCATTTATAAAAGATAATTTAGTGTTCTATTTTCCAATACTTATTCCCTAAATTTATTTTTTCACTTGTTTTATTCCTTATGGTTAGCATTTTTATCCATATGTAAAATATTAGAGGCAATAGAGAGAGTATGATTTTCATTTGTGGTAAAGCTACCTCCACGTAATAACATACGATACTAAATACAGTTCCACAGTATACCTTGTCTGATGGATAGGGATAGGGATTGGACTCTACCTCCGATTTCATTCTTAAAGACAATGTCCTCCTCAGGAACTGATGAAGCTCATCATCTTTGAGTCAACTCATCTTCTTAGAGAGTTGCCTAAAGCATGAAGAAGTAAGATAACTTGCACAGGAGTTTATGTTTAGTATGTGTCAGAAGTGGAACTTAAACACAGTTGTTGTTTTTCTCTATTCACTAATCCACAGATAACTAAGCTTACTTTATTGTTTACGTTATTTAAGTTATTCCTAACTTAAGAAATAAAAAAGCATTTCCATGACATAGTAGAATAGAAAAAAAATTGATGTCCATGAAACCACAAATCTACCATGTACAACTTGCCGTTCCTTTTAAATATATAACAAAGCTATCGTGTAACTTTCTTTTTCCTTTTTTTCTCCCTCCTATCAGAAATGGCTGCCATTAGGCAGAAAAATGTATATGTGTATGTGTATACACCCACACACATATACAATATAAGGTATATATGTGTACATATGCACATATATACATATGTGTGTGCATGTGTGTAAACTCATTCTACACATATATCTATTTACCAGTTCTATCTCTGGATGCAGATAATGTCTTCCTTCATATGTTTTTTGTAGTTAATTTGGGTATTTATAATAGTCAAAATGATTTAGTAACTCAAAGTTGTTGTCAAAACAATTATTGTCACTGTGTACAACATTCTCTTGGTTCTGCTCATTTTACTCTTCATTGTTTCATGCAAGTCAATCCATGTTTTCCTAGGAACACCGAGCTTATTATTTCTTATAGTATTAAATATAGTATTCCATCATAATCATATATCACAACTTATTACACTCATTTTTTTAAAAAAATGGCCAAGTTCACTCAAACCCAGTGATAATCTCATCTGCAATTCCAAATTCATTTTTTTCTTAGGATTTTGTGATAGTCTATATTTTGTGCCTTGTAATGGGAAATTTATAGAGAGAAATTAGAAGAGGTATCTATCCTGACTTGTTTAGTTTCCAACCTTACTGAAAAATCTTAACAATGTTTGAAAAGGCCAGGTAATAGTACCAAAAGGCAACACTGTTTGTATCCAAATTTCCTAAAAAAATTAATTTGTCTTTGCTTTTCTCTGCAAGTGTTTTCTCAGCTGCAAAAATGAATACCTCTACAATGTATACAGTTTTGTTCAAATAAAGGGCAGAGGATTAGGCAACTGGCCAAAAAAAACACTAGATGATACACGTACCTCTCAGTCCTCTCAGACTTTGTTTTCTATACTGAGTTTTGTTTTTGTTTTTTTCATTACAGAGTTCCTATGAAACACACAGGGAGAGAAACAGGGAGAGAGAAAGAAGAGAAAGAGGGAGACAGAGATAGGAAGAGAGAGACCAAAAAAGTGACTGGGAGAAAAGAGATAGAGAGACACAGGGACACAGAAAGAAAGGGACAGACCAAGAGACAAAGATAAAAATAGAACTATTGACAGACACAGAAAGAATCTTGTATATCAGATGACCAGTATCTTCTATGGTCACCAAGACAGTTTAGATTTAATTAAATTTAATGACAATTTTATGGTAACATTGTACATAGTAAAATGGCTCTTTTGTATTGAATTCTCATTGAAGCAAACTTTATGTTATATGTGCTTAATAAGGAAAACAGGAAATGACATGCATAAATAATTTATACCTGGCTCTGCCATGCTATTTGTACTTAACTAAATTTTACTGTATCTTATGTTTTGAGAATTCATATTATATTACTTCCAATAATTCCACCCTGTTATGAGCTAATTTGGGAGGAGACAAAAAAAGCATTCTGCATCCCAGTCCAATAGCCTAAATAAAGTTTTATTTATGTACTTTCTCTACAACATGCTATGGAGAGATACCATGACCACTCAGACTCAAGGACTTTTTTCTTGTCTGTATTTAAGATGTTCCATATGGGAATTAAAAACAAAAACTGCCAAATATTTGGATATGATTTAGTGAGCACTGGCATATTTCTATGCCCTAGATGACTCAAGTGACTCCATGTTTGACCAATGATTGACCTTCCTATGTACCAGGAAGTCCCTATGTATCTAATAACTGTCTTGGTCAGCTACATTTAGGGTAAGGAATGTGAAGTTAGCAAACTAAAACTTCAACTAACTTTAATCCATACATACATGGTTAACAAACTTTCCTCACCACGATGTCCTTATAGTTAATGGGGGAAAGGGGAGAGGGTGCAATCCAGACTAACTGCTAATTGACTGTTATTAAGGTTTCCCTTCCATTTACTCCCTGTGATTCTGCTCAATAAAACAATTAGATATAAGAGCAGAGTCTTAGGAAATCTGGGTTCTCAGTTAGGGCACATATCCCATAGTATTCCTGAATCACCATTTGTTGTGTCACCATGGGACTATATGGAAGTCAAACACTTGAATGCCAGTGAGTAAAAAATTGGCTAAATTCTTATCCTTTGAGTGCTTATGTTCTTTTCAGTACATCTTCACTTGTGATCACCTAACAGCTTTCTCATACTGCAAAATATGTACAGGTTATTGATTATTTTAATGTAAAAAGTAGGAAATTAAGAACCAGAGGACTTGGGTTTGAATCAAGTTCTGTAACTAACCAACTGGCATTAGAAAAAGTAATTTCATTCCATCGAGACTCAATTTTCTGTACTATAAAGTAAGGATGGCACTATTTATGTTCGCATGACTCCCATGGCATTTTTGTTCCATGACCCATGACTCACAGGACAATTTTGAGTAAATTTAAACCGTGAAATGCAGAATGTGAAATATTATTAGTGTTATTACTGATCTTCCTCTAGCTTTGTCTTTTTGTTTGTTTCATTGAATATAAAAATGTCAACCAGAAAAAAAAAAACAGTTTGTCTTTTCGATTTGAGTAGAAAACATACCCATGAATGAACAACAACAAAATCTTATCGAATGTTTAACTGATCTAATGTTTAAAAGCATGCAGCAAAGGTAAATGACTCACTATTATCAGATGTTTTCTATGTAATTCACTAAAAGATTGAAGGTCTATAATTTTGTAGTGATATTATATACCCCAAATACTCTAACAATTACTTACTAAGTCTACAGGCTGACAAAATATCAATTATTTCATTGAAAAATATTTACTTGTTTGGATCCTCCTGTAGATGCAGAACATTTTGTTCTTTATTCACTGAAGATTGAAAAAATAAATTGTTTCAAAATATAGTAGAGCATTTTAAAAATCCTTATATTACCTAGATTGGATTAACCATTCTCATTATAAGTAATCAGGATTTTCCTATATGTGGTCGTAATACCCCGGGGACATGCAATGAGTCAAAATATACTTGAATCTGTGTAACAACAATATCATTACATAATAAATAAATAGGAAATGGTGTGGAGGGGCCAGGGAAGGCAACATCTTATATATGGGGTGATCAGTAAAGCCATTCTCTGGAAGGTGGTTAGTGTTTGGAAGGAAACTCTGTGGTCTAAGAGGCAGAGTTGAAAAAGGAGTATTATATTCCAGGTGGGCATGGGCAATCAAAGCTTAGGCAATGGGAGACAGAAATTCTTATCTGAAGAACAGGACACAGGACAGTTTGATTAGCTTCTGGCTGGTACTTAGGCTCCAGTCAAAGAAGGAAAATTAAAAAAAATAATGAAAGTTACTAGATTTGGAATCATATAACCATGCTTCACACCCCAGTTATAGTACTTACTGCCTATGTGAACTAGGATAACATTTAATTTCTCTAGGCTTCAATTTCCTTTCATGATGCTACCGTTTTAAATGATCTCTGAGAGCTCAAAAACTTAAGATTCTATTATCTTAAGTATCTTGCACAATTAACTCCTTGGAGTAAGAAAAGTCTGAACAAATCTCACAATACCTCAAGTAACTAGAAAATTAGTACCATGAAGCATATGGAAGGATTAGAAAACCTCATAGACTGAGCTTTATGAGGGAAAAGAATGTATTTCCCTTTCCCTCTCTCGCAGTGCATAGTACAATTCTCTGCAAAAATTACGCATTTGTAATAAACATTTTTCTTGAGTTCTGTAAAACTGCATTTTTCTGTAGTCTATAAATTTACTAGAATTGTCTAATTTAAATTTTGGCACCATAATGACAATATAATTTTTTTTGAAATGTTAGGAGCCTTATTGGCATTTTCAACTTTGAAATTAATTGGAAACACATTAAAATATTTTAAATAGTATATGATTATTATACAGAGAGAAGCATTATGGCATAGTAGATACAGAGATGGCCTTTAGCCGGGCCTGATCTGAATGTGAATTTGGCCCAAGACTCATTGTGAGTATGTCACCCTGGAGAACTCAATGAAACTGGAAGTATATAAAGAGAATAGAGAAGAAGACAACATGCATTAGAAGTTTTCTCACCTCAGAGTTACCTTTAGCAAGGAAACCATAGGTTTAGTCTTTAGCCTTATATCTGAGAAATAATCTGTTATAGTGAAGGAAACCATTATAAATTGATTTGCAGATCAAGGATCAGGTAGATGCCAAGAAGCTACTCTCACTCTTGGGATTACCCAAAGTGTACTTTCTGCCAGGACTACACAGGGTGTTACTAAAGTCTGGACACGCAGGTAATTGACGGCAATGTGGAGTTATTGCATCGAGTTCACATGAATCTTGCAAACTTTGCATCACAAATATTGGAAATCATATTGAAGATGTTATTTGTTAACATTCCAATTAAATAAAATGTTGTTGAAAATTTATTTCATTTCTTAAAAATATGCATTTTTGCCTAAGTGTCCAGACTTTAGGAACACCTTATATGTAAAGGGATAAAGTCTCTTTTCTCTTCTCTCTCCCTCCCTCCCTCCAAGCAGCTTCCTTTTCCATTTTCTAATTTAGACTGGGGTTCAGAATTGTATTCTCTTGCCAGATGTACTATGGATCACTGCAGCCCAGTGAACCACAAAAACTGCTCCAGAGTTTGGCTATCACATTTGATGGACTATGAAAGCAAGTGAGCAAAAAATAGGCTTCTCATTCACACTCTTAATCAAGCAGAGATTTAACAGTTTAATAACTCTATTGTCTTCAGTTACAATAAAGAGGTACCATGACATCCTTTACCCTTAGCTAAGTAGTTGATTCATAGATAGATTAAGTATTCCATATTTACAATTTAGCACATGGCTGGAAAGAACCTCAAGAGAACAACGAATTAGCACACTGTATCCAAGGGACAGAGATAGGGGTTGGACCTGTGATTTCATTGACATAAGTAAATGTTATATGAGGAAATCCCCTTAACCAAAGAAAACTGGCACTTTCTCTGAAAACTATAGTCTCAGGGACCTACCCTAAAGCACTGTGGGGTTCATTGACTTGGTCCAAGTTACTTTGATGCTATGAGCCACCTATTTGAACCCAAGTCTTCCTGGCTTCTAGGTCATCCTTCTCTCTCAACTATTTTTTAACCTAACAAAACTTTAGGATATTTACCATGACATTATCATATGTGTATTTGTGGGTATGTTTTTTCTTATTCTAAGTTTCCGTGTTTGTTATGTAATAAATGAGTCATCAGAACTTACCATCAGATGTAGGCAATTCATCTCTTTGTAAAATAAATGGATGACTTATGACTATTGAATAAAAGACCATGCACTGCCCTCCAGCTATATTATTTGAATTTTCTACTTGTTTGAGGAATTTCCTTATTTGTTTTTCACTTGGATTCTAGTATATCAGTCCCCTGAATAGTAAGAAGTTAGGGAGAGCAATATTTTTTTTCTTTTTTAAATTTTTTTTCAAGTAAAAAGCATTTATTTTTCCCTGTACTTTGAAACACCCAGTTAAAAAAAAAGAAAAGAAAAAGACAATTCAAAACATATATACATAATCAACCAAAGTAAATTCCCCAAAACATGTCTCATTCTGTGTATCATGTTCATCACCTCTCTATCAAAAGATTTCATTTCCAACCCCCTTTAATTATGAATATCATTGCATGATTTGAGTTGTCAAGTTTTTTTTTAATTTATTTTTATTTTTCAACATTCATTTCCACATGATTTTGAGTTACATATTTTCTACTCATCTCTATGCACGCCAACCCCAAGATGGCATGCATTCTGATTGCCCCTTTCCCCAGTCTGCGCTCCCTTCTATCACCCCACTCCCCCCCTGCCCTTGTCCCCTTTGACCTTACTTTCTTGTAGGGCAAGATAGATTTCTATACCCCATTGCCCATATATCTTATTTCCCATTTGCATTTAACATTTAACATTTGTTTTTAGAACCTTGAGGTCCAAATTTTCTCCCTTCTTCCCTCCCCACCCACCCTCCTTGAGAAGGCAAGCAATTCAATACAGGCTATACATATAATGTTATGCAAAACACTTTCATAATAATTGTGAAAGACAAACTATATTTCCCTCCATCCTATCTTGTCTCCTTTTATTAAATTTTCTCCTTTGACCCTGTACCTATTTGTTTTTGACTCTCTCTTCCCTCAATCTTTCCCCTTGTATCATTACCCTTTCTTATCCCCTTCCACTCTACTTTCCTGGGTAAGATACTCAGTTTTTGGTAGGGTAAGATACTCAGTTAAGTGTGCATGTTATTCCCTCCCTAAGCCAAATCCAATGAGAATAAGATTCACTCATTCCCTTTCACCTACCCCCTCTTCCCTTCCATTATAACAGCTTTTTCCTGCCACATTTATGTGAGATAATCCATCTCATTCTATCTCTCCCTCTCTCAATATATTCTTCTCTCACCCTTTAATTTTATCCTTTTGTTGTCCCGTCACATTCAACCCACCCAGAGCCCTCTGTCTATATACATACATACACACACACATACATACATATATATATATGTGTATATATATATATATATATGTATGTATGTATTACTGAGAAAGGTCTCATGAGTTACAAATATTATCTTTCTATGTAGGAATGTAAACAAAACAGTTAAACTTTAGTAAGTCCCTTATGATCTCTCCTTCCTCTTTACTTTTTCATGCTTCTCTTGATTCTTATATTTAAAAGTCAAATTTTCTATTCAACTTCATTTTGTTTTTTTTTTTATCAAGAATGCTTGAAAATCTATTTCATTGAAAATCTATATTTTGCCCTGAAGTATTATCCTTAGTTTTGCTAGGCAAGTGATTCTTGGTTTCAATCCTACCTCTTTTGACCTCTGAAATATCATATCCCAAGCCCTTCAGTCCCTTAATGTAGAAGCTGTTAGATCTTGTGGTACCCTGATTGTGTTTGTACAGCACTTAAATTGTTTCTTTCTGACTGCTTGCAATATTTTCTCCTTGATCTGGGAACTCTGGAATGTGGCTACAATATTCCTAAGAGTTTTCTTTTTGGGATCTTTTTCAAGAGGCAATCAGAGGATGCCTTCAATTTCTATTTTACCCTCTGGCTCTAGAATATAAGGGCAGTTTTCCTTGATAATTGCTCCTTTTTTGATCATGGCTTTCAGGTAGTCCAATAATTTTTAAATTATTTCTCCTCGATCTATTCTCCAGGTCAGTGATTTTCCAATGAGATATTTTACATTGTCTTCCATTTTTTTCCTTCTTTTGGTTCTGTTTTATAATTTCTTGGTTTCTCATAGTCACTAGCTTCCACTTGCTCCATTCTAATTTCAAAGTATTTTCTTCTGTGGTCTTTTGGATCTCCTTTTCCAGTTGGCTGATTCTGTCTTTTAAGGCATTCTTCTCCTCATTGGCTTTTTGGACTTCTTTTGCCATTTGAGTTAGTCTTTTTAAAGGCGTTATTTTCTTCAGCATTTTTTTGGGTCTCCTTTATCAAGCTGTTGGATAGTTTTACATGATTTTCTTGTACCACTCTCATTTCTCTTCCCATTTTTTCCTCTACTTCTCTTACTTGTTTTTCCAAATCCTTTTTGTGCTCTTCCATAGCCTGAGACCAATTCATATTTTCCTTGGAGGCTTTTGATGTAGCTTCTTTGACTTTGTTGACTTTTGGCTGTATGTTTTGATCTTCTTTGTCACCAGAGAAAGATTCTATAGTCTGAGTCCTTTTGTACTGCCTGCTCTTTTACCCAACAAATTACTTGACCTTTGAGCTCTTTGTCAGGATATGATTGCTTCCAGAGTGGAGAGTGCTTTGTCCCAAGCTTCAGGGGTTTTGTACTGCTGTTTTCAGAGCTACTTCTATTCTGAGGTGGTATGACACTCCCCTCCTGGCCCATGCTCTGATCTGTGAGTGCAGACACTCCTTTCTGCCATGTTACTACCAAGAAGACTCCCTTTCCACAGTCATGGCAACCTCTATCACACCAGCACTCCTCCACCCCCAAGGACCGCCAACCAGGACTGTGACCCAGATCCAAGCAGGGCAAAACAAAAGAATGCTGCCTTAGCCCAGCAAAGAGATCCCTGCATTCCTGCTCTGATCATCTGCCTCATTCCCCCCACTGTCTGTGGGCCTGGAGCTCTGGTAGCAGCTGGCACAAGTGCAGCTGCAGCCACCTTGGCTGACACCTGGGGCTAAGGCCAGACCGTGCCCCTCTCTCACCCAGCTCCAACAGTTTTCCCACTGACCTGCTAAGCTGTCTTTGGCTTTTGTGGGTTGAGAAGTCTGGAAACTGCCACAGTTCAGTGATTCGGGGCCCTGAGGCCTGTTCCACCCAGCCAACTCCAGCCTGATCAGTTTGGCATGGCCCAATCTGGGCTGCAGTCCACTCCTAGCACGGTGGGATAGACCCTTCCCAGTGACCATCCAGGCCATCTCGGGCTGGAGACTTATTTCACTCTGTCATCTTGTGGGTTCTGTAGCTCTAGAATTTGTTGAGTCATTTGATAGGTCTTTGGAGGTATTTGGGGGAGAGCTTAAGTGAGTCACTGTTTTCAAGCTGCCATCTTGGCTTTGCCCCCTCAAGGTTTTGTGTGTGTGTGCGTGCGTGTGTGTGTGTGTGTGTGTGTGTGTATAAATATATATGTAAATATATATGTAAATATATATATATATATTTATAATGTATTTATAATATTATGTA
The DNA here is from genome assembly GCA_028646595.1 of Phalanger gymnotis. Classification (NCBI taxonomy): domain Eukaryota; kingdom Metazoa; phylum Chordata; class Mammalia; order Diprotodontia; family Phalangeridae; genus Phalanger; species Phalanger gymnotis. The sequence goes on along the minus strand of CM053622.1, from coordinate 287,957,972 downwards.
TTTATAATATTTTTGTATGCATGGCTCTCCTGTGTCTGCTCACTTCAGTATCAGTTAACAAAACTGTCCTCAGCTTTCTTTGAACACTTCCCCTTTTTGCAATTACTTATGATGTAATAATATTTAGAGTTTATTTATTTTTTTCCAATAGATGGGCACCTCCCACTTTCTAGTTCAGAACTTAGCATTATGAATGCAACAGGTAGCTGGTGCCAGCAACAGCGCCAGAGCTAAATGGCCTTTGCAGGTAGGACACTTAGGTTCTCTCAGCTCTACAAACAGTTTGGCACATGGTCAGAAGAGGAAATAAAATACTTTGATCTGCCCTGTAGCAGTGCAGGGTCACCAGACTGAGGAGAAGAAATCATAGAGCAATATCCAAGTGGTTCTAAACCACATGACATCCAAAGAGGAATGGACTCTGTCATTAGTCTATGAAAGTGGGTAGGCATTTGCTTCTGGAAAACAAACTTTACAGGGAAGATAAGACTCCTGGGCAGGTAGAGCCAAGACTGCAGAGAAAAGCCAGGAAGCTGCCTGAGCTCTCTCTGGTTTACCTCAGAAACAATATTAATTCAAACCTTTAAATAAATTCTGGAGTGACAGAACCTACAAAAAGATGGAGTGAAACAGTTTTCCAGTTTAAGATAAACTTGAAGGACATCAACAAAGGTCTTTCTTACTTTGGTAAAAGGGGAGTGCAGCCAAGCACAGATGGTGTCAGGGAAAGCCAGTGGGAGGATCTTAGCCATGTCACAGATCAGCAACCAAGGCTCCTGGGTCCTGGTTCAGCAGTCCAGTGGCACAGCAGGTCATCTGTGAGGCCTCCAAACCTAGTGCAGAAGGTAAATTGCCAGCCCTGAAACCCAAGAAACAGCAGGCACAACTAGGCCAGGCCACCCAGTGCAGTAAGCAAGTTGTCAGCTCCTGAGGTTGCACCACATAAAGCCAGTAACCAGGCCCCTGGTCCCAGCTCACAAAGCTTTGGATATTGTCCCTTTTGCCCCAGAAGCAGAGCTCAATTTTAAAAGTCATGCAATACGCAAAAGATGAACAAGAAACAAAAAAGAGCCTTGGCTGTAGGAAGCTACTATGGTGAAAGGAAGATCAAAACACAAACTCAGAAGACAACACTGTCAAAATGCCTACATGTCGAACCTCAAAGGGGAATATGAATCAGTCTCAAGCCCAAAAAGCCTTCTTAGAAGAGCTCAAAAACGATTTTAAATGTCAAAAAGAGAGGTAAAAGAAAAATTGGGAAAAGAAAAGAGTGGCATGCAAGAGAAAGTCAACAGCTTGGAAAAGAAAGGACAAAAATTGACTGAAGAAAACAATTCTTTAAGAAATACAATTGGACAAATGGGGCGGGGTGGGGGTGGGGAGGAACCACTGAAGAAAAAGACTCTTTAACAAGTAGAATTGGCCAAATGGAAAAGGAGTCACAAAAGCTAATTGAAGAAAATAATTTCTTAAAAATTAGAAATGAGAAAATGAAAGCTAATGACACTATGAGACATTAAGAATCAGTTGAACAAAATCAAAAGAATCAAAAAATAGAAGAAAATTTAAAATACCTCCTTGGGAAAAAAAGAAACAACTGACTGGAAAACAAGATCCAGGTGAAATAATTTAACAATTACTGGACTACTTAAAGGCCATGATAAAAAAAAGGACTTGGGCAGCATCTTTCAAGAAATTATCAAGGAAAACTTCCCTGATATTCTAGAACCAGAGGGTAAAATAGTCATTGAAGGAATCTACTGGTCACCTCCTGAAAGAGACCCCAAAATGAAAACTCCAAGGAATATTGTAGCCAAATTCCAGAATTATCAGGCCAAGGAGAAAATAATGCAAGTAACCAGAAACAATTCAAATATCAAGGAACTATAATCAGGATTACACAGGACTTATCAGCTTTTACATTAAAGGATCAGAGGCCTAGGAATATGATATTCCAGAAAGCAAAGGAGCTTGGATTACAACCAAGAATGAACTGCCCAGCAAAAATTAGCATAATCTTTCAGAGGAAAAGATGAACATTCAATGAATTGAGGAACTTTCAAACTTTCCTGATGAAAAGACCATAGCTGAAGAGAAAATTATATCTTCAAATACAAGACTAAGGAGAAACATAAAAAGGTAAACAGCAAAAAAAAAATGTGTTATTCAATAAGGGTAAACTGTTTAAATCCCGACACAGGAACATGATATTTGTAACTTTTAAGAACTTTCTCTATTGTGGCAGTTAGAAGGGGTATACCTAGACAGAGGGTATGGGTATAAGTTGACTTAAGAGATGTAAAAAAGTATACTGACAGAAGAGGAAAGGGGGAGTCAGAATACGGCAAAATATATCACATGAATAGCTGCAAAAGACATTACAGTAGAGGGAAAGAAGTTGGTGAGCCTTGTTTGATCCTTGCTCTCATCATATTTGGCTCAAAAAGAGAATATCATACACACTCAGATATATAAATTTATCATATCCTATAGGGAAATAGGGGGAAAAGAGGAAAGGAAAAAGGTGGGGGGCTGATAGAAGGGAGAGAAGATTGAGGGAGGCAGTGGTCAGAAAGCAAACACTGGTGAGGAGAGAAAGGGTGAAAGGAGAGAGAAAGGCATAAATGGGGGTGGTGGTGGGGATAGGATGGAGGGAAATACATAGTAAGCATAATTGTGAATATGAATGGGATGAGCGCTTCTACAAAATGGATGTGGATAGCAGCATGGATTAAAAACCAGAATCCTACAATATGCTGTTTACAAGAAATATATTTGAAGCAGAGAGATATATACAGAGTAAATGCAAAAGGGTGGAGCAGAATATGTTATGCTTCAGGTGAAGTTAAAAAAAATCAGGGGTAGCAATCCTGGTCTCAGACAAATAAAAAGCACAAATAGATCTAATTAAAAGAGATAAGAAAGGAAACTATATCTTGTTAAAAGGTACCATAGACAATGATGTAACATCAATACCAAACATATATGTGCCAAATTCTTAGAAGAGAAGTAACAGGAATAAATAGACAGCAAAACAATACTAGTGGGGGACCTCAACCTTCCCCTCTCAAAACTAGACAAACCTAACCACAAAATAAAGAAGAAAGAAGTTAAGGTGGTGAATAGAATTTTAGAAAAGTTAGATGTGATAGATTTCTGGAGAAAATTGAAAGGGATAGAAAGGAACATATTTTTTCTCAGCAGTACATGGACCCTACACAGAAACTGACCACGTATTAGGACATAAAAACTTCACAATCAAATGCAGAAAGGCAGAAATACTAAATGCATCCTTTTCAGATCATGATACAATAAAAATTACAGGCAATAAAGGGCCATGGGGGAAAAATTAACTGAAAAGTACAGAAAAGATGAATTAAGTGCAGGAAAGAAAGAGTTTTGTGGGTCAGAAAGAATCACTGAGAAAATCAGGGAGGCAACAGCCAACTTAATGTCCTGAAAACCAGGGGGAGATGTACTAGAAGGTCAGAGAGGAAACAATATTTTCATAAATGAATTCAGGTGACAAGGAAAAAGATCCCTATCTCACATAGCCAGAATCTAGTATGAGAAGACAACTTCAAATTCTTTGAAAGAAAAAAAGGCAATGAAAAAGAAATAGATTACAAAATAAGACAATACTAAACAAACATTTTCATGTGGAGTACTTGAAGAGGATACCTTCTATTGGGTCAGAGGCTTTCACAATATATCCAAGAAAGGGTCTAAGGAGGCAGATTTTAGAAGGTCCAAGATAAAAATCCTTGCCAAACTAAACTTACCAACTTTGATCACAAGACTAGACTGGTCAAACCTGGGTAAGATCAAGAAAATATCAACTCAGAGAGGCGAGAAGGGGGATAAAAAAAATTCTAGATCCCTGTATCTTTGAAGTATAAAATGAGAACAAATGAAAAGTTTTATAATTTACAATCTTTTGCAAAGGATTTTTAACCTAATTGAAAAGTTCCCTATAATGCTCAGTAGCACCCCCAAAATCCTAAAGTCATAGTCATGTGCTGTGTTCAGGAAGCAGTGAAATCTGGAAAGGAAATTTTTTTTTTTGTCTTCCTTCATAGTCCAAGTTGGGTAATATGACCTTATCTAGATTCAGAGAAGAGAGGTAGTGACAAAACATACAAACAAAAAATCAGTAAATAGTGTCAGTGATTTAAGCTCTGTAGAGCAAAACATAAGGCCTTTAGTTGTAGTCACACTTGTGTGGAATAAACACTGTAAAATACAATATGCACACAATTAGCAAGTGTTAAATTTTAGAATTTTGCTCTGCTAGGCATCTCAATTTATAAATGTAAATGTTCATAGGTAGTCCCACTAAATTGCATTTTTTTAGTCCATAATTAATCTTGCTATCCCCAAAGTACATTTATTTTGTAAAATGTTTGAGTCTGGCTCCACATACAAACTTCTTGATTCACCAAGACAGGAAGGTCAATGACCAACAGCACCCAGAACATGGCTCAGCTATGAGTACAGTATTACTTTCAAACAGGCAACAGATGGGAAAAGAGTTTCCTATGAGTTAAAAAGAGAACAGAAGGGCTCTTGCCTTTGATTCCCTTGTCATAAGTCTCAATCCCCAAATAGTTCTTCTATTAGGAAACATGGATAAAATGATCATGCACAGAACATTCCCCTGTGAAAATTCCTCCTGTGAAAAGAGACCAATATTTTCCATATATCTCCAAAGCTTATGGGAAGCAATTTCCATTCAAATTAACAATTATTCGCTTCCCTTATTTCTTGGCTACCAATTCTACCAAGTTTCCTTGTGACATCGATATCTATCATCTTCAAGATTTCACCTAAATGCATATAGAAATCATTATCATCATCATCATTATGTTAAGACAGTGGAACAGAAGTGTGCCATCATAAACATCTTACCCTTGAGAGACCTAAAATGAAGTACTAAGTCATAGGACTTAGAATTGGGATGGATCTTACGTAGTCAAACTCCATCATTTGATAGACTAGGAAAATAAGATTCAAATGTGATTAGTGAGTTGCCCAGGGTCACTGAAATAGTAAGTGGAAGAGCCAGGATTCAAAACAGAATTCCTCTGCATCCACATACAGAACTCAAAGTTATAAGATGCATAGGTGATTTTTTTTCTCTGAAATTCACAAAAAAATTGGTATTTGATTTAGACTTTAAAAGAAGTACACAAAACAGGAAAAAAGAAGGAAGAGTTCATTCCAGGCAAAGGGAAGAAGGCAAGAAAAGATATGGTGATGAGGAAAAAGTAGGACACAATGGAAGGAGGGAGTGGTCAGGGAGGAGTACAGGTTAGATGAAGTCTTTAGTTCATGGTGGATAGTAGCAATATGAGATAAAACTGGGAATTACCAGTATATGAGATCTCACTCAGCTGGTAATTTATCAAAATTTGGATTCTGGTGGGGCTAAAAGAGGCATAGAAATGTAAAGGGAAAGCCAACAAAATAGATATTTTTCACATTTGAAGCTTGAATAACTTAATTGCATATAAACTGGAAAGGGAGACAATGAATTACATTGAGGAAACAGATTGCATTTAAACCTTTGTCCCTACAAACCTATGTCTATATGATCCCTAAAAGAGCATAGGAAGTGAAACTGATTAAATTTTGAACTTTCTAAAGGCTAAGATGAGTTCCTTACTGAGGGTAGGAACATTTTAACATTTAATTTTTATTTCATTTTCCCCTCAACCATATATGAACAAAAAATTATACATCCTTTTTTTTTTAAAATTTTGAGTTACAAATAGTCTAATATCTCCATCCCACCTCATTCCCTGAGAAGGAAATCAATTTGATATAGATTATGTATATACACTTATGCAAAACTTTTCAATATTATCCATGTTGCAAAAGAAATGCAGACCAAAAAAGAATAAAGAAAGCTAAAAAAAGATGCTTCAATCTGCATTTAGACTTCATCAGTTCTTTCTCATTTGCTCACAAATTCTTCCCCTATACATAGATCTAACAAGCATACTATTTCACGTATCCCTACTTTATTTATATCACCCTTTATGTGTATAAATCATGTATCATTTTGATGTATCAGTGTGTGGTGGGAGATGTTGGTCTATACCCAGTTTCTGCCTAATTGCTTTCTGGTTTTCCCAGCAATTTTTATCAGAAAGTGATTTCTTTTCCCCAAACCTTGGATCTTTGGGTTTGTCAAACATTAGATTACTATGATCACTTACCAATATTTACTGTGCACCTCACCTATTCAACTGATCCACCACTGTATTTCTTAGCCAGTACCAGACTGTTTCCATGATAATTACTTTACAATACAATTTGAGATCTAGTACTGCTAACTGCCTTTCTTCATTATTTTTTTTTCATTGATCCCTTGGATATTCTTGATTTCTTGATCTTTTAGATGAATTTTGTTATTATTTTTCTAGCTCTATAATATTTTGGTAATTTGATTGGTATGGCACTAGATAAGTAAATTAATGTAGGCAGAATTGTCATTTTTTATATTGGCTCAGCCTACCCATGAGCAATCAATATTTTTTTCCAGTTGTTTAGATCTGAATTTAATTGTATGAAAAGTGTTTTGTAATTGTATTCATATAGTAACTGGGTTTGACTTGGCAGGTAGACTCCCAAGTACTTTCTAATTTGTGAAGTTATTTTAAATGAAATTTCTCTTTCTATCTCTTCTTGCTGGACTTTGTTGGTATGGGATAGAAATGCTGATGATTTATGTGAGTTTATTATACATCCTGCAACTTTACTGAAATTTTTTTTTTTTCAGTTTATTCTCTAGGATTCTCTAAGTATAACATAATATCATCTGGAAAGAGTGAGAGATTTGTTTCCTCATTGCCTATTCGAATACCTTAAATTTCTTTTTCTTCTCTTATCAATATAGCTAGCATTCTAGATGGAACAATAGTGGTGATTATGGGCATCCTTGCTTCACCCTTCAACTTACTGGAAAGGCATTTAGCTTATCCCCATTTTGGATAATGCTTGCTGATGGAAAGAAAGCTATAATTATTCTTGTGTTTTCTATCGTTATTAATGGGAATGAGCTCTATTTTGTCAAATGTTTTTCTCTGTGTCTGTTGAGATAATCACATGAATTTGTTGTTATTGTTATTGATATAATCTGTTATGTTGATAGTTTTCCCAATATTGGACCAGTTCTACATTCCGGGTATAAATTTCATCTGGTTATAACATATGAACTTTGTCATATATTTCTGTAATCTACTTGCTAGTATCTTAACTTTTTGTATCAATATTCATTAGACAAAATGGTCTATAGTTTTCTTTCTCTTTTCTCTCTCTCTCTTTTTTTTTTTTTTTACTCTTTTTGGTTTTAGTATCAGCACTATATTTGTGTCATAAAAGAAATGTGGAAGGACTCCTTCCTTATTTATTTTTCCAAATAGTTTAGTGTACTACAATTAATTGTTCTTTAAATGTTTGGTCAAATTTAATGGAGAATCCATACTGTCCTGGGGGATTTTTTTTTCTTTGGGAGCTCATTTATTGCTTGTTTAATTTCTTTGCCTAAGATACTGTTATTTTATATTTCCTCTTCTGTCAATCAAGTCAATTTATATTTTTGTATTTATCCATTTCACTTAGATTATTAGATTTATTGACATATAATTGTGCAAGATAGCTCCTAATAATGGCTATAATTTCTCCTTCATTGTGGTGAATTATTTGAATTTTTCTTTCTTTTTAAAATCAAATTAACCAATTGTTTATGTATTTTATTTTTTTTGTAAAACTGGTTCCAAGTTGTATTTATTATTTCAATGGTTTTCTTACTTTCAATTTTATTAATCACTCCTTTGAGTTTCAAGATTTCAAATATAGTGTTTAATTGGGATTTTTAAATATTTTTCTAGTTCTTTTTTTAAATTTTTAGTTGCATGCCCAAATCATTGATCTCCTCTATTTTCTTGAGGTAGTGCTTAAAGATATAAATTTTCCCCTAAGTACTGCTTTAGCAGCATCTCATAAATTTTGGTATGTTGCCTCATTGTTGTCATTCTCTTTAATTAAATTATTGATTATTTCTATGAATTGTTGTTTGACCCACTCATTCCTTAAAACTTGATGATTTACTTTCCAATTACTTTTTAATATGTTCCCCAGCTTTTTTGTTTAATATATTTTTGTATTATGATCCAAAAAGAACACATTTAGTATTTTATTTATTTTTACTTAATAATATTTTATTTTCCCCAAGACATGTAAAGATACTTTTCAACATTCTTTTTTGTAAGATTTTTGGTTCCAAGTTTTTCTCCCTCACACCCTTCCCTGCCCCCTCCCCAAGGAAGCAAGCAATCTGACATAGATTATATATGTACAATCATGTTAAACATATTTCCACATTAGTCACAATGTGGAAGAAGAATCAGAACAAAAGGGAAAAACACAATAAATGAAAAGCAAAAAAAAAAAAATTAAAATAGTATGCCTCAATCTGCATATAGACTCCACGGTTCTTTCTCTGGATGTGGTTAGCATTTTTCATCATGAGTCTTTTGGAATTGTATTGGATTACTGAGTTGTTGAGAAGAGCTAAGTCTCTCATAGCTGATCATCACACAATGTTGCTGTTACTATGTATAGTGTGCTCCTGGTTCTGCTTGCTTCACTCAGCATCAGTTCATATAGGTCCAGGTTTTTCTGAAATCCACCAGTTTATCATTTCTTATAGAACAATAGTATCCCATTACACTCATATATGAGAGCTTGGTCATCCATTCCCCAAATGATGGACATCCCATCAATTTCTGATACTTTGTTACCACAAAAAGAGCTGCTATAAATATTTGTGAGGGAGAGCCAAGATGGCAGGGTAAAAGCAAGGACTCACCTGAGCTTTCCCCCAAACTCCTACAAATATGTTTAAATAATGACTCTAAACAAATTCTAGAGCAGCATAACCCACAAAAAGATGGAGCAAAACAAGTTAAAAATTAGAATTGAACAAATGGAAGCAAATGACTTTGTGAGAAATCAAGAAACAATAAACAGGGAGGAGCAAAGATGGCGGCTGGGAAGCAGTGACTGGCGTGAGCTCCCCACCAAGTCCCTCCAAAAACCTATAAAACGATGGCTCTGAACCAATTCTAGAGCTGCAGAACCCAC
>CM053622.1:287923991-287948322 GCA_028646595.1 Phalanger gymnotis | reverse complement strand
AAAAAAAACTAGAAGATAATATGAAATATCTCATTGGAAAAACAACTGACCTGGAAAATGGATCCAGAAGAGATCATTTAAGAATTATTGGAATACCTGGAAGCCACAATCAAAAAAAGAGCCTACACATCACCCTAAAAGAAATTATCAAGGAAAACTCTCCTGATATTCTAGAACCCGAGGGTAAAAATATTTATTGAAAAAATCCACCTATCACCTCCTAAAAGTGACCCCAAAATGAACTGCAAGGAATATTATAGCCAAATTCCAGAAAATATTGCAAGCAGTCAGAAAGAAAAACAAGTATGGTGGAGCCACAGTCAGAATAACACAAGATTTAGCAGCTTCTACATTAGAGGATCTGAGTTCTTGGAATATGATATTCCAGAGGGCAAAAGAGCTAGGATTACAACCAAGAATTGCCTACCCAACAAAACTGAGCATAATCATTCAGGGGAAAAATGGACATTCAGTTAAATAGATGACTTTCAAGCATTTTTGCTGAAAATACCAGAGCTAAATAGTACGTTTGATTTTCAAATACAAAATTCAAGGAAACCATATTAAGGTAAATGGGAAAGGGAAAATCATAAGGGACTTAATAATTTTAAACTGTTTACATTCCTACATGGGAAGATGATATTTGTAATTCATTACAACTTTCTTAATTCCAGGGCAGATAGAAGGAGTATATATAGACTGAAAAGACAAAGGTATGAGCTGAATGTGAGGGGATGATTTCTAAAAATATCAGTGCAGAATCTGTTTAGAAGCCTGATTTAACATTATTTTAGAGGGAAGCTGAGGAGAACTCAAGCAACTTTCTGGCTTCTCTCCACCATCTTGGCTCTGCCCAATTTCTGTTTTTTCTATATTTGATTGTTTGTTTTTTATGTCCCATGCATGTCCAATTTTTGTGAAGGTGCCATGTATAGCAAAGGAAAGGATATATTCTTTTCCACTCCCATTCAATTTTCTCCGGAGGTCTATCTTATCTAAATTTTCAAAAATTATATTAGTCTCCTTAACTTCTTTGTTTATAATTTTATGATTATCTAATTCTGAAAGGGGAAAGTTGAGATCCTGCAATAGTATAGTTTTGCTATTTCCTCTTGTATGTCATTTAATTATTCCTTTAAGAATTTGGATGCTATACCATTTGTTGTATATATGTTTAATTTTATATTGTTTCATTGTCTATGGTACTTTTTAGCAAAGTGTAGTCTCCCTACTTATCTCTTTTAATTAGCTACACTTTTGCTTTTACTTTCTCTGAGATCATGATTGCTGTTGTCATTTTTCAGTCCTTTTTCAGCCATGTACAACTCGTTGGGGTTTTCTTGGCAAGATATTGGGGTGGTTTGCCATTTTCTTCTCCAGTTTATTCTACACATGAGAAACTGAGGCAAACAGAGTTAAGTAAGTTGCCCAGGGTCACACAGCTATTAAGTGTTTGAGGCAATATTTTAACTCAGAAACATCAATCTTCCTGTCTTCAGGCCTGGGACTCTATCCACTGCAGTCCCAAGTTTAACCTCCACTGAAACATAACAAATCCTGCTTGGGTCCCTTGGTTTTTGTGTATATGCTTCTCTGCTTCAAGTGTATTTCTCATAAAGAACATATTTTTGGATTCAGAGTTTTGATCCATTCTGCTACTTACTCCTGTTTTTATGAGTGGGTTCATCCCATTCACATTCACAGTTATGATTATTTACTATATATTTTCCTCCATCATATTCTCCCTCTCTATCCTTTATTTCTTCTTTCTCTTTTTTATCATATCCCCCTTCAAAATTTTTGTTTTGCTTGTTACAACTACCTGCCTTAATTTACCCTCCTTTCTATCAGGTACCTTGCCCTACTTTTTCTTCTTTCTCCTCCTACTTATTTTCAGGGTAAGATAACGTACCCTGAAAATACCCAACTGAATGTGTATATTATTTCCTCTTTGAACCAATTCCAATGAGAGAAAGGTTCAAGTGTTGCCTGCAATCCCTCATCTTCCTTTCTATTGCAAAAGCTCTTCTTTTCACATCTCTTGCATATAAAATATCTTTCCCTCTTTTTCCTCTCCCCCTTCTCTCATTGTATCCCCCCTTGCTCAACCTGTAATTTTTTTTGAAATCATTCCATTATAATCATCTCACATCCATGACCTATATTTATAAGTAGGTACTCCTAAATTGACCTAATATTCACAAAACTTTAGCAGTTACAATTATCATTTTCTTGTATGGGAATGTGAACAATTCAACCTTATTCAGTTCTTTATGTTTACACTTATATGTTTATCTTTCCATGCTTCTCTTCAGTCTTCTATATTAAAGTCAAATCTTCTATTCAGCTCTACTCTTTTTATCAAGAACACTTCAAAGTCTTCTGTTTCATTATTCATTTTTTTTCCTCTAAAAGATTAAACTCAGTTTTCTTGGGTAGGTTATTTTTTGTTGTAATCCTAGTTCATTTACATTCTGGAATATCATATTTCATGCCTTCTGATCCTTTAATTTGGAAGCTGATGAATCTTATTTGATTCTTACTGTAGCTCCATGATAATTTAATTGTTTCTTTCTGGCTTCTTGCAGTATTTTCTGCTTGGTCTTGATGCTCTGAAATTTGGCTATAATATTTCTGGGAGTTTTCATCTGCAGATCTCTTTTAGGAAATGATCAGTGGATTCTTTCAATTTCTACTTCACCCTCTGGCTGTAGTTTTCCTTGATAATTTCTTGAAACATGATTTGTAGGCTTTCTTTGATCATGGCCTTCAAGATGTTTAATAATTTTTATATTATCTCTCCTCAATCTGTTTTCTAGGTTAGTTGTTTTTCCAATGAGAGAGTTCACATTTTCTTCATTTTTTCATCTTTTTGACTTTGTTTTATTGTTTCTTAATGTCTCATGGAATCATTAGCTTCCACTTAACAGATTCTAATTATTAAGGAGGGTAGGGACTTTTAAGCCAAGAATGATTACAGAACCTGAGAAGCCAGACCTCTCCCATCTTCTAGCTGGAGGTTAGAAACAGTCTCAGTCCTGGGGATCTGAGAGAATCAAAGAAAATGTCTTTCATCATTTCTAAACTGGGGGTCAATATCCTAGCCAAAAGTGCACTGATTCATTCCAGTTGAAAATATCACTTTCATAATCTACCCAGAAAGCCAGTGTCCAAAGAAGGAAACAACCCATTGAAGAGCAAGTTCATGGAAAGTAGCAGATTAACCCATCTGAAAGAGATGCTGTGCCCTAAAAAGATCTCGTTGGCTGAGCAACATTCCTGGTCCAATGTAGCTATAGTTCAATAGCCACTGTCCGAAAGCTATAGTTATAAAATCATATCATTAGAAAAATGTGTTAGAGGTAATTCAGTCTAATAGATTCATAATTAACATGCTCTTCCTCTCTTACTAACATCTTTAAAGAAATAGTCCTCTACTCACTTTTGGAAGACTTTTTTTTATCAAGGTAGGAAGAAATCATGTACATTTATGAGTAAATCACACACACACACACACACAGATTTACAATTAGAGCAGCTAAAGGAGAAGTCAGGAAAGGCCGTGTGTAGGAGATGGTTCTTACTGAGTTTTTAAGATAAATAGCAATTCTCAGAGGTGAAAGTAAGGTTACAAGTACATCCCAGGCATCTCATTCTGTGTGCAAAGGCAAAGAGATGGGAAATAGATTGCTTCTGGAGAGTTTCAATTAAACAAATTGAGCTGAAATATAAAGTGTGTTAAAGAGAGAGGTAAGTAATAGTGTAAGTAAAAGTTGTGCTGGAACTGGATTGAAAAAAATAAACTTTGAAAAGCCAAATAGAGTTTTCATTTTATCCTAAAGACAATTGGGATCCATTTAGCCTTTTTAAATAAAGGCATGACATGAAATACGAATTTGGCAGATGATTTGGAGAGGAGAGGAATTTGATTCGGGGAGAACCATCAGGAAGCTCTTTCAATATGCCAGGCAAGAGGTGATGGGACCGTTAGAGTGGAATCTGCAAGTTAGGAGAGGGGGAGAGCAATACGGAATTATGCCCAAAGAGTTATTAAACTACTTATATCTCTTGACCTAGCAATACCACTACTAAGTCTATTTAGAAAGATGAATAGGGAAAAAGGAAAAGAACCTATATGTTCTAAAATGTTTATAGTAGCTCTCTTTGTGGTGGCAAAGAATTGGGACTGCAAGGATGCCCATCAACTGGGCAATGACCGAACAAGTTATAGTATATGATTGTGATGGAATACTACTGTGGTATAAGAAATGATAAGCTCATTGATCTTAGAAAAACATGGAAAGACTAGCACAAAATAATGAAGAGCAAAATGAGAAGAACCAAGGGAACATTTTACATAGTAATAGCAACAGTGTTTGTAAAAAGGACTTTGAGTGAATAAGTTATTTTGACTTTTAAAAATACCCAAATTAACTATAAAGGACACATGTAGAAAGATACTGTCTGCATACAAAGAATTGATAAGTAGAAGCATGTATGGAATAATTGTACCTATAGATTGATACACACACACACACATTCTCATCTAATAGTAGCCATCTTAAGGGCAGCATACGTCTACAATACATACATATGTATAGCACACATGCGTACAATTACATATGTGTCTGTATATAGCTTTCATCTACTATATATCTATATACAAATATATGTATCATAGATTTGAGCTATAATAATTATTTTTGTAAACAACAGAATTGATAGGCAAGATGGCTGACATAGTTAGGGATATGGTATGTATTTCGGTGTTTTTGAGGTCAAAACCATAATTATGGGATAATCAGCTTAGTGCTCTAATGAAGGGATTCATTACTACTTATATATTGATAGGTGATCTCATGATAAGAAACAGTTCAAAATCCACAAAAACATAGCAAAATGCAGACATCTTAAGATAGGACATGTGAGTATAATGTTCTTCCATCATTCTTGAAGAGAACCAATGACATCATGAGGCTGATGTCTTAACTTTCATGCATATAGGATTTAAGTGAGACAGAGCTGTGCAAAATCATCAGCCTCACTTTTTCCTCCAGAGTCATTGCAGTCCAGTGGCAAGATAAAATTCAGGACAACTGGTGATGACCCAGTATCCAGTGAGTAACCTTGACTTTTCTAAATTAAGGTCTTTTGCAGATCTCAGTTTATCTGAGGCAACATTCATTCAATGATTAAGGGTTAGGTAAGAACTGAGACAAAAGATGACCTAATTTACCAATATAAAAGCATTAATCTGGGAGAGGAAGACCCTCAAAGTTTCTGGCCAGAAGAGAAAACGATCGCTATTTACACTCATCCTAGTCATCAAAACCTAAATAATGAGCCACAGAGGCTTGGGTTGGGACAATTATTGACTATTCAGTGAAAGCCAGAGTGATTTTGGTTTAAAGGCATAGTTGAGTAGCTCCATTTGAAACACAGTGATTTTTTTTAAAGCCCATATTTTCAGAAATATATTTCAAGAATTCCATAAATGAAAACTTCTCCAGAGAAAAATTAAATTGTCCAAGCTTTTCATGAAGAAAAAATATCAAAAACAAATAATTAAAAAAAATCTAGTCCCAAAACCCAAAATGTCTTTAAAATATAATCAACTAAAAATACATTCCTATGGACGGATCACCCACATGTAAGGATAAGTTGCCCCAAGTGGAGGAGGAGAAGAAGGAAAAGGAGAAGGAGCAAGAAGACAAGGAGCAGGAGGAGAAGGAGGGGAGGAAGAAGGAAGAAGAGAAGAAAAGTAGAAATAGTAGTATTCCCCAATTTCTGCTCAAATTGACAGGTTGGTTCCCTAGCTGGCAGCTACTACTATTCTTGGACAGGACTAAATAGGACTAAACAACAACAATATGTGAATTTAATAGGGATTTGTCAAGATTCTAAAATCTATAAGGGGACAAGCTAGTGTATTGTAGTTGAAGGTATCCTGCATGGCCTAAATGTTAGGAGGATCTGGACTTGAATTCAATTTCTTTTAATTACTAGTTGTATTATCATGGGCAATTGATTGGATCTCCCTGATCCTCATTAGCCTCTTTCATGAAGTATGAACAAAATATAAATATGGACAATAATCACTAGCTCCTACTTCATTCAGTGCAGTTTAAGTTTTTAAAGATTGGGGACAGCAAGATCTTGCTCAACTTCTATTTCAGACATTTAGTAGTTCTGTGACCCAGGATGATTTCTTTATCATTTGTTAGTCTTTGTTTCCTCATTCATCAAACAGGCATAAAATGCCTCTTGTACTTAGCTATCAGGGTCATGGTAAGGATTAAAGGAGGTAATATGTGGAAAACACTTTGCAAAATTTAAGGTGCTCCACAAAAAGAATTGATAGATAGACATGTATGTATATATACATACATATATATATATATGTGTGTATTAGTATATACATACATGCATACATATACGTGTGTGTGTATGTGTGTCTAATGGTAGCTATCTCTAGGGTGAGAGGTGGGGAAGGAGGAAAAAGAAAGAAAGTTATATGACAACTTTATTATATACTTAAAAGGAAAACAAGTTATATATAACAGATTTGCAGTTTCATGTGCTAACCTCTTTTTTTCTAATCTACTTTGTTATGAAAATGCTTGGTTCATTCCTTAAGTTCAGAATAAAAATATTTTTACGAACATTAAAGTGCTATATAAATGACAGTTTATTTTTTAAGGTTAATTAATACTGAGTGGATGCTCATCAACAGGAGAATGGATGAAGAAGTCATGGCATATGATTGTGATGTAGTACTACTGTGGTATAAGAAATAGTGAGGGGAGTAGTTTCAGAAAAACATTGAAAGACCTAAAAGAACTGATGCACAGTGAAGTGAGAAGAACTAGGAGATCACTGTGCACAATAACAGCAATGTTGTAATGATGATCTACTGTGAAAGATGTGGCTATTCTGATCAATACAATGATCCAAGACAATTCCAAAGCACTCATGATGAAAAAATGCGATCTACCTCCAGAAAGAGAACTGATAAATGGAGTTGAAATTAAAGTACAATTCTATCACTTCATTTTTCTCGCTAGAGAGTGTTATAAATTTAAACTCACAGTCCTAAAAACCTAGAAGTAGAGTCTGATGAGCTGATGCATTGTCAGACAAATTTCATCACTGTCCTATAAATAAATATTCATTCCCACCTCTGGAGTTTCCTCCTGTTGTTCCCCAAAATTGTCTTGAAAAATCCACCTATCTGCCTTCCACTTACATAAATTATTTCTTTTCTTTAATCCAACATTAACTGCAAGCCTCCTAAATATCATTTGCTTGACTGTCCCAGCCATTTTTGAATGCAGTGATATGAGCAAGGTAAGTCCCCAATAAAGTAGTAGAAAAAAACTAAAGATTTTTCCCTATTTTCTGAACATTTTTTAACAATTTCAGCACGTAACACAAATTATACACTGGCTTATATGACACATTGATTGTTTCATGTGTCTTAGTCTGGTCTCCTTAACTAGATTCCTAAGGGCCATTGGATCTTTACTGCTTTCAACCTTTACTAAGCTAAATTAGTTCCTAAAGGACTGGGACACTGTGTGTGTGTGGGAGTGTGTGCATGTGCATGCATACACATGCACATGCACATGCATTTCTAATTGTCTTCTCCATCAAGAATGATGAAACTCTCACACTAGAACCCTAACATCATGGTCCTGGAAATGTTTAAGAAGAATGTAGAAATGGACCTTCATAGAATAAAGACAGAAAAAAAGAACTTGGATTGGACCAAGTGCATGTTGAGTGCATCTGTGCTAGAATCAACACAGTTAGGAGTCTGTTGAAATACTAATATACATGGTATTTCAATGAGAAAAGAGAACAACAATATGGGGAGTAGAGTGTGATTCTGTACCATACTGATACCAAACATGAATAAATCTTGATCTATGCCAACTCTCCTATCTATCCAAATCTTTAAAATAGTAATCTATACATGACTGGGGTCATAAAGAGCTCCCACAGCTGAAATGTTTGAACAATAACAATACATGGATCTAGGGAATCCTCAATGATAGTATTAGTGAGAAATAAACAGACACGTGGTATTTGACAATGGGGGCACCAGATTTATCATTTCACAGTTGTGAAAGATGTGGAGAATATAAGATTCCAACTTTGTGTGTGTGTGTGTTGATAATTAGGAAAAAATGTATTTGAACAAAAATTCTGCTTTACATAGTCTTTTATTATGGACTATCTTCCATCCATACATTAAAATCATTGAAGATTCTTTGAAGAGTTAATCACAAAAATAGCCTCATTTAGTGAGCTTCTGATCATAACCATTAGACAAAACATGAAACATTTATCATATGCATGTTTGCCAAAAGTGTTCACCACTGTAATAGAGGAGACCCAGTGCAGTGTTCAAGCTGAAGAGAAATTCCCTGCGAATTCTGTCTTACAATTTCTCCTGAAGAATTGTACTGTTTGCGTCACACCCTGGAACACCGTACAGATTCAAAGGAGTTTGGCCTAACCATCCATTTAGGAAAGACCAACTGGATGCAAAAGTCTGTTATCCTTCTTTCAACATGCATATAACAACATATAGATTTGGTCCAATAACATGAATATCTGGGACAAATGGTGTAGGTGGACAGTAACTTAGTTCCAAAACTGAACATGAGGTTGACAGTGGAAATCCTTTGAAAATGAGAAAGCTTCTTCATTGGTCCCAAGCTTCCTATGAAAAGGCCCATATATTTAAAAGCAACATTTTGCTATTATCATTATATGTCAATGAGATATGGAACACTATGATCTCTGAAAAATTAAAAATGAATATCCTACAGAGGGTAATGAAGTACATGACGAGCATGAGGATGTTTCAACATATAGTCAATAACCCATCTATACGATAGGAAGAGAAGATAGATTAGTACAGTGCCTGGAAGGTAATAAATTCTTGGTTACTTGACTTTACATAATCATTTTGTGAGTGTAAGGGATGTAAGAGTAAGGGATAAGAGAATAGTCAGTATTCTAATGATACTTTTGCAATTTTAGGAGAAGGCTAGGAAGGCCTAGGAAGCATTTTGGAGAGGGTTCCTTTTGGTGAATTAATGAAAGTACAAGGGCAAAAGCCTCATAGGATAAGGCAGGCATAGATGAGTGGTGAGCTACATTGTTGGAAGGGGGCTTTCAAATAAGCGAAATCAGAGTTATTTGTGTATATACCAGTGAACGTCTGCTATATATTTTTTTTTAATGTGGGATCCTTGAGCATTGCATGGGAATCTTTTGTAAGATACGTAGTTGTGGAACAATTGCTTGGCAATCAATCATAAACTCAGCTGGAATAACTGAACTGATAAGAAAACAGAAAAATCATTGGCATTGGGTAGACACGATCCTCATTTGATTTTTGCAGCTAACATTTTCTTCTCCAGTCCTTTATTTGAGCAATAGGGCTATTTTCATTTATGGTATCTATTTGAAAACATTAACTTAACTTGAAATTTCACAGAAGAATATCTAAAATTCTCTGGGAAACCTCTATAACTTGACAATTTATGGCAAAACTTCTTTATTTTCATTATATTCTGTACATGGATGAAGAATTTGAATAAAGTACAATACATTTTTATTAAATTATGGCGGTGTATACCTATAATATCAGCTACAGGGGAGGCCAAATCTGGCAGATCTATTGACTTTGGAAATCCTGAGCTTCAGTGGGCTATGCTTATTAGATTTCTTGCACTAAGTTCATCTTTAATATAGTGAGCCCTCCAGGAGCCAGAAGAACCAGGTTGCATATAGAGGGGCAACATAGCCCAGGTCAGAAACAGAACAGTTCAAAGCTCAAGTGCTGATCAATAACAGGAGGAGGACTGTGAGTAGCCCCTGTACTTTGAGTCTGGGTGAGACAATGAGACCTATTATTTCATCCTTATCATCCTCCTGCTCATCATCATCACTCACATGATTTCACTTAGTTTCCTCTTCTTATTTATTCCACTCTTTCTTCTTTGAAGACCCCTTTTCTTTCTTTTTCCTCTCATCTCTGTTCTTCCTGTCCTCTTCTCCCTTCTTCTCCTAAACACTTAGTAGGTACCCACACTGGGCTAAGAATAATAATATTCTAATGAAACACTCATTAGAAATGTCCTGTAGAAATTCACTGTAGGTTTCAGAGTTCTAAATGGCTTCCATACCAGTAAAATAGATGTGTTAGATTGGACCCTTAAAGACAATCTTCATTAAGCTTGATAGTATAAAACAGATGGAAAGACAGTATATTCTCCTTCTGTTCCATTTGCAAAGAAAATAGTTAGAAAATCATTGTAAGATGAATTCTGTAATTAAAAAACAATTTGGATTGATTTAGCAGTTGGGTTAACATATTTTTTGTCCTTCTTTGCATCTTCAGACAGTAAGATGGCAAATCTCTTTCTGATGCTTAATTATATTTTAAAATTATATCCATGGCACTTACAATTTGTTTAGTGCTCTGCTCTTCTTACTCACTCAGTATTATGACCAAACTATTATTTTTTTGCCACTCCAAAGATTTACTTTTGAAAAATCTTTGGGTAGCAAAAAGCTTTCTGCTTTTAAATATTTTTTTTCAAGCAAATGAAAAATTCCCCAGAAGCTAAAATTTTTCAGTGTACCATAAATGAACGACAGTGAAAAATTTCTGAGAATATCCCAACAAATCTATATCTCATACCCGTTTTAGTAATGACTCTTGAAATGTATATGATGTAATGCTAATAATGAATAGAGAGCCAAAATTGGAGTCAGCAAGACCCAGGTTCAAATTCTGCCTCTGGCATAGTGTCTGTTTAACTCTGCACAAGTCACTTTACCTCAAAAGCACTCCTGATAAATATCTAGGACTATAAAACTATGCATTTCAGAGCAGACAAATCGTAGAGAGAAATTTCTCAGTGGGAGTTTCCTTTACCAATGATATCATATTATTACTCTAAAAATTTAAATGAGAATATATATGAAATATTTTTTAAATTCTGTATGTTTTTGTGATTGAAATTTTGGGCAGGGGAAATACTTAGGAATAGGTAACTTAATTGAACTAGAAATTTTATTTTATTTCTCATGGTTGCTTTCTAATCTAATGGACTGATCTTATGCCAAAGTAAAGGGTAAATTATACTCCCATAATTTGTATCTAGGAGGAACTAACGGGATATAACATAAAGCAATTGAGCACTCTATTACATACTCCCTTCTTCTGGAGTAATGACTTCAATAATAAGTCCAAAGTAAGACCCAACATATGCTAGAGAGAAGAGTCCTGCAGTGCAAGAAAAGCACGTGTGAATTAGAGAATATTGTCTTTGAAATGGTTTTATACAACTCACCTACACAGAAGATCACTGAATGTAATGATGCAGCGGTTGTGTTCTCTTACAGACTTAGAACACATTGTCCAAACAAGCAGCAGAAAGAAACGCAAGATTATTGCAAATAAACGCAGAAAAAAAAAGAAAGAAAAAACAAAATTCCAAATGCAAAAAATTCAAACAACTGGCACACTAGCCAGATTTGTGTTGATTTGGTATTTGAGGCCCTATTAAGAGAGTAGATTTCCATAGTATACATCAGATTGATGTGCAGAGATTCAAATCGTTCATGTCTTAGTATGGTTATTTCAGGCATACAGATACCATAGTCAGTTATACTCAGGCCAGGGTATTTGAGTTGCATGCATAATTTCATAGGCCTGTTTGAGGTTCACTTCTTAGCACTGGATCAGCAACTGTGACATACTGACTCATTTCTGTTCATTTCCATCAACTGTACACTCCTGCCAACTAATGCATTTTCTTACTTCCACTTAAAGTTGTGAAGTTCCTTTCACTACCCTTGTTAAAAAAGGAGGAGGGAGAGGAGGATATAAAATAAAGATTTGGAAAGGTTATGGTGAATAGCTTGTTTAATCCAGGAGAATAAAATCTTTTTTTCCCCTCAAAAATATCTTTTTATTTGAATCATATGAATATTTGCTTGTCTTTACTTCAACCTCCTACCACCTTTTTTTTTCTTCCTGCTCCAGATCTTTTGTTGTTATTGTTAAATCATTTTCCCTCTGCTTGGCCTTCTGTGTATTATACTATATCTCATCACCCTACTCCATTTTCATCTATTTCATATTTTCCCACATCCTTCTCTTCCATATATTTTCAGCACCCTGTCACAAATTCACTTGTAGACTATCTCGATTCCTCTTTTTAAATTACTTTCAAAAACAAGTACTAATTTTTAATTTTGAATAGCTTATATACATACACAAATAGTCAGAAGTTCCCAATCATCATTGTCTAGGTAGATCAATCCCTCGAGGCATGGCAGAGTTTCAGTAGCTTCCCCGACTCACAAAACTCCTAAGTGTCAGAGGCAGGATTTGATGGTAAATTTTCCCGACTCCAAGCCCAAGACTCTATCCACTGGACCTTACTGCCGTGATAGGATAGTTGTATAAAGTTTCAAATTCTCATCTGATATGGTCTGTGATGTGTGTGTAATAAACAGAGATTCAATTTGGTGAATCTGAAATCTTCTAACCTTTCCACATCCTACTCTGGGCAAATCCCGTAATTCCTTCACAAGGCAGGGAGGGGCGAGCTACCTAATAGGTTAATGGCTTTGCTCTAGATCCCTTGATATTAATTGTATGAAATAAAAACCCATGAAACTTGTGCACACATACTGTATATTAAAAAAGAGTGTTGCATACCTGTTTCTCATGGCAAATGTATGCCAACCAAAGAGGTAAAGTTCATCCCTGTTATCAGTTTAATTGTTCCTTCATATAACTTCCCCTTGGAAGAGATCATTCCTATTTCAGGAGGATTCTATTTGATATTACATGACAAATACTGCCATAGAAATAACTTTTTTCAAAGACACATTTAGTACTGACATTAAGAATCATAAAATATGGAAATATAAGCTCACATAATGTATTCACCAGTATCATGGTGTTTGCAATATGTAAAGTTTTTTTTTAATTAAAAAACTGAGTTTTTATTAACACTGAACTTTCCCATTTATACCCATTTCCTAATGATATTTTAACTACAACAGACCCTAAAATGCCACAATGCATTCTCATTAGATCCATAGACATGCAGAGGAAATTGGCCTAGCCATTCACACTGGAAAAGAAAAGTAGATGAAAATTTTATCACCCAAATCAATAAAAGCAGTTAGATGGTCAGACCATTTATTTGCTCAAGTCTAACAGACATCTTGAATGGGTTCTACACGTATTCAATGAGCAAGACTAATAAAAGATTTTGTTTGGGAAATTATTCTGTATTTTCACATTATGAAAGCCTACCTTTTAAAACCAATGATGTTCCAGAAATTATATATGGCTACAAATTATAGAATACCAAGATCTAAAGGAATCAAAATTGCTGATGACCCAAAGAACAATAAAAATTTACATGATGGATATAAGTAGGCTGGAGCACATTATCAATTATGAAACTCATATAGTAAGTATATGGAGTGAATGACATCATTGTTAAATATATACATGTATACACACATATATGTGTGTTTAGATAGACAGGCAGATAGATACAGAGAGAGAGAGAGAGAGAGAGAGAGAGAGAGAGAGAGAGAGAGAGAGAGAGAGAAAGAGAGAGAGAAAGAGAGAGAGAGAGAATGCATTCAAGTTAGAGGAATCAATAATAATCCCAACAGCAATAACATTTATATTGTGCTTTAAATTTTCCAAGAATTTAATGTAATTTTTTTTCATTTTTGCATTAAATCAACTTTTGAGGTGATATTGTTAATACTATTGCCCCTATTTTATTGATAAAAAAACTAAAACTCAGAGAATTTATTAGCCTTTAGTCATCCCACTAAGTAATATCTGAATAAGCATGACATAATATATAGAGACCTACACGTTATGTTAAGATAGCCCTGTTTTCATAGTCTGACTCTGTCACTTACTAGATATGTTATAAGTTTCAAATAATATACACTATGTAAAGTTAGCCTTGGAAACCAAGAAATAAACATAAGTAAAATGAGAGACCATAGACATGAGAACTTTTTTTTTTTTAGAAATTTCCCCAGAGCTTTAGTTTGAAGTAGAAAGGAAAGGGAAGAAACAAACCTTTATTATGCAGTTGCTATTTGCCAAACAATGTGCTGAAGATATAAATACAGGTGATAAAAAATGGTCTTTATCCCAAAAAAGCTTATTCTAATGGGGAAAAAAATAATACACAAAAGGAGTTGAAAATGTGGGTGGGTGGTATAAAGAAGGTAGCAACAAGTTTACAGGATTGGGAACAGAATGACAGCCTTTGTCCCTGGACCTCATCACAAAATAGAGATTCAAAGAATAACATGTTAGATAGATTGACATTATCTTCTAAACTAACAATCAATTAGTCAGTTGGTGTGTTAACTAGTATTTATTATTTATTAAGTGCCTACTAAAAGCCAGGCATTGTGCTAAGTACTCAGTGTATAAAGAATACAAGATATATACTGTTCATGAGGGGATCAAAGCCTAATGATTGACACAATATAAAAAACAATTACATAAAAATAAGCTATGTGAAGGACAAATTACAGGTAATTGACAGGGAAATCACTTCATTACTTTCAAGAACAAATCAACTATCAAAATTGAAATGGATAGAGAAAACGGTTAGAATGACGTCCATGAGAAAGTGTAACAGTAATTTAACCATTAGGTTTAATTCCAAAATATTTTATTAAGTGCCATCTGTGTCAAAATGTTGTTCTACGTTCTGAGAAAGATAGAAAAAAAATAAATAAATACGAAAATATATACAAACATAAATACATACCATACCATAACATGCTTCCTATCCTGCAAGCTTATATTCTAGTTAGGGGTACATGTCTCATTCTATTAGGGAAAAATAACTTCACTAAGAAAAAAAAATCACACATTGTAATTGCATAAAGGAGATAGAAACATATGTTGTCTGAAGAAAACAGGATTATTTTTGAAAGTGATGATCAGGAAAGGCTTCATGGAGGAATAGGAGTTGAGATGAACTTTAAAAAATAGGACTTTCTAATTTCCCTGTAATTTAAAGGGTGATTTTAGAATTCATTATTCAATATATGCCTATTATAATGTTTTTTTTAAACTTTCTGAATATTTGGATTTGTTTTAAATAATTTGGAGGGAGAACACCCTAATGAAGTCATTTTTAGCTTTGCCAATATACAGATAATTTCATTTATGTCACTTACACCCAAGAAAACCAGCGTCCAGAAATTATAAGGTCAAGTGCATATCTGAAAACATTTGTCTCCATTCTATACATGTGATCTGCATTAGGAGTTATCAGCATTTACACAGTTAAATATGATTTGCATTGGTATAAAAAAAATTGAGAGATTTCCTAAGTAATTGTTTTCTTCTTTATTCCTAACTTATTGGCAGATAGTCTTGAGCCACGGGAAGGAAAAAGGTTAAATAATCCACTGCGTTCTTTTCCTTCCCTTATGCATTAAACCACTGGAATAATTACAAGTTTTATGGGAGTTTTATGGGATGTTACATGTAAAGATCTATGCAAAGTATAGATTCCTGGTATATATTTCTATTTTTTTATACATATACTCCAACCTCACAGGGCCCTCCAGTCACTCAACAGTCTTTCAGGTCTACTCACATGCACAAGAAACAACATTGTCTCCACCATCCCCTCTGAATACGAACAATGATATACATCTATTTTCTCAGTTGTCACTACCTCAAGAGCTCCTCAGGGAAAAGGCAATAGGATATTTTATTCTTCATGTAAGTTTCCTGTCATTTTCAAGTATTTTCTGAAAACTATAAATTTAACTGCTCTTCTATTTTTTCATTTCTGATATCACAAACAAATAATTTCAGGGGCTCATCAGATTTACTCACTGATCTGGTCCCCAATGTCTTCAAACTCATTCTTTAAGAAACTAGGAAAAAAACATTTCTTTTTTATTTTTTTGAACAGACACTGTCACATGATTCATTTATACCATACATTGCATTTTCTAATATGCTGAGCAATCAACTTTAAAAGAAAGTAAAGAAACAATAACTAAAAATAACATCTCACACTGATATAGCACTATTCATTACAAAAGCACAAAAACACAATTATTTCCATTGTTCAGTCATTGGTTTTAAGCCCTTTCATACAGCCAAGACTTCTGTTTCTGATGGGAAATGTGTGTCAGTCCTCATTTCAGACATTTTATTTTTTAGGTTAAGAGTTCTCTATTTCAAAAGTAAGTCTAAGTTATTTTCTTTCACATAATAAATTGTCAGATAAATATGCAATTCAACTTGGGAAATCTTTTAAAATGCCCACTGTATACCTAGTTTTATCAGCAAAACTTCCCTGGGGTTCCTTGACTTTTTTTTATTTGGAAAAAAGCATTTCAATATAATTTGTTTCCTTTATCTTTCTCTGCATTATATCTTAATTATTTAAAAATATTATTCTTAGAAGAGGGCCATGGGTTTAACCAGACTGTCAGTGACACACAAAAAATGGCAATAACCACTATTCTAAAAGGCACTAGCAGGCAATTGGAGGGGAGAGAGAGATAAAGGTTGTTGGAGAGGCATTCTCTCTCAGGAGACATGGGCCCAGTAAAGAAGAACAATTAGCATACTGTAGAGGGTGGGGAAAGATTCTTAGAAACTAGTTATGGACCTATTTCTTAGCTTCATTCATGCAAGTGATACTTGTAATTTCTCAGCTCTGATAGTGATTACAGTAGCTACTTTGGGGTTATTTTCTTCAAGAATGTTTCATTTTGGCTACTTTCTCCTTTTCTTGTTTTTATTCCCTCAAAGCAGAATAGTATGGTGAAAGGAAATGCATAACCATAATGGCTTGACCCCCAATCTAGTTGAAAGGGCTATCATTTTTTTTTCAGGCATAAAAGGGTAAGAGTGCAGCACGGATGCCGATTGTTGCATTTCAAGTGCTACCTCTGAACTTGAGGGGTTTTGATCTCTTTTCCTATAATGTAATAGTTTGTTCTTCTTATATTTTCAGTGGATACAATTACCAGAGTAATTTGGAGCAGACTTATTATTTCATTAGTAAGGGGAACTGACAAGGAAGAATCTCTCTCTACCACTGATGTTTACAGCATCTGCTCTGCAACTTATAATCTACATATCTTCAACATATGTAAGAGAGAACAGAGAGGTTATATGACTAGACCAACGTCACATAGAAGCAGAATTTAAATTCATGTCTTGTGGACTCAGAATGTTCTCCAGCCACTAGGGCACACTATCTCTCATTAGAGAAACTAAAAAAGTTTAAAAAACATTCCTCAATTACCAAAAAATATTCATTAAATCTTTATTAGGCACGAAGGGGCCCTGAATGAGATGGGGGGAATAAACCAATTAGTGTCTCCATCCTTCAAGAAGATCACAGCCTAGTAGGAAAGATGACCTATCCAAATAATTTAATAATTTAATGACCTATCCAAATAATTTAATATAAAATGGAACAAGCTTAGTGACTGAGAGATACAGTATGGATTAGAGCAGCCCTAACTATTTAGTCTAGGTCACAATTCTTCTCCCTATTCTTTTCAGCCCTTGAGATCCCAACATATTTCAAGTTGGGTCCTTGTATTGCTTTTAAGGAAACACAGATGGAGAAGAAATTAATTGCCATATAAAATACTATATAAATAAGTATACAAACCATCAAGGAGACATTCTTCATGGTTGGGTCCACACACTTAATGTATCTACTATATGACAAAATCTGTTACTAAGTCTTACTTGCGAGGATAATATGAGTCCTTGGGGAAGAGGGTATGGAACAAGATGTCACTCCATTGCTTATTCCTCTGATAGCTACCTGAATTGACAAATGTCACCTTAAAGGGAAATTCCTCCCAGAAATGCATATATTTTAACAAAATTTTATTTTAAGCTAAAGGAGAAAGTTTTATGGTGTGATTTTGATGGCCAAAGAGTTGGTAATGGATTTTTTTTGTTGAGATGGATGGGAATTTTCCTGGTACCCCCAATTTCATACCAGAGAGTCAGTTATCTACATTTAGTTCTGCTTATAACCATCTCAGGAAGTAATTGTGTCATTTGGCTGATAGTAAACTATACTTAGTATTCAAAAGCATAGTAGGCATAGTAGGGAAGAAGGTCAGAGTATACATGTGGTAGCAAGAGGGAGAGGAAAGGAGATGGTTCATGCCTTAAGTGGTGCTGAGACTAATTTTGTTCTCTCCTTAGCTTCTAGGACCACTGCTGTCATTGCTGAGAGGTAAAAGGGATGGCAATTTGAACAACAGTATGGAATTGGAACATTTAGGAATCATTGCTTTTGCTACCATCCAGAACTCTGGCACAAATCAAATACAAAATTATCTGATTCTAAAAATAAAAAGAAAAACGTTTAATTCAATGCAATGCTACAAATGCACTAAATGCCTACCCTATGCCAGATACTATGTTAATTTCTAAGGATATAAAGCAAAATATATATATATATGAATATACATATAAATATATATGTATGTGTATATATATGTGTATATGTACATATACATATATATATATATATTCTGACTTTAAGGAGCATATCTTCTAACTGAAATGGGGATAATATATACACAGATAAGTATGTATTCAATAAGTATGAAATCAACACAAAGGAATTGGTGGGTATTTGGGCTTGTCACTAAAACCTAGAGAAAACAGAAAAGATATCTTGTAGGAGGGAGCACTTAGGGTCAGTCTTGATGACATCTTGAAGATCCAAGAAAAAGAAGTGAAGAGATAAACTGTACAAAAGATAAGTGACGTTATGAAATAATGAGATTAATCTTTAAAAAAAGTGTCCTTATGACCCCAAAGGGAGCTTCAGTAGAATAAAGTTACCAGTACATATAATGAACTTGCTCTCAAATTCACAGGATATCTAAACTGACATATTTTAGGTTCTTAAAGCTTAGTTAAGGCCACTTAGACAAGAGTATTAGATGGGGGGGGAAAGGAATGACTTTCTCTCTTTAGTATCTTTTAGAGCTATTCAAAACTCAGGTTAAATATAGGTTCTAAGAATCTTAGAGTGAAAAATCTTCAAATGGCTTTTAATTTACCCTCTTCTCCTTCAGTAAGAATTTGCTGTCATGACAAGATATCTGATAATGTAACTTAAGTTTTTAAAACTCCTATAGTAACTGATTTCACAACTTCCCTTAGTAACAATTCTAATATTTAACAAAATCTTCTTTATGTCTCACCTAAATCCCTCATGTGGCAGGTTAAACCCATTTCCTCTTGCTTTGTCCTCAAAAGAAATTGAGAACAGCTGGCCACAAATATCTGCATTAGTCTTTAATACACAGTAGGATCTTATTATAGCATGGCTCATTGTTACAAAGTTTTACTTATACAGAGGGCCAAATTGTGTTCCCAGATATACAAATTCAAAGCCTTAGGAAGATAGTTTAACACCTGATTTTTTAATATATTTTCATATAAATATATTTTTCCTTCATCCTCTCATAGAGGTTATAAGGGCTAATTCTGTCCTCCATGCTGCCTTTTCTCAATGTTAGTCATTTATTATAAGATTTACTATATGAGAATAATATAAAGAGTCATGATGACTAGAGTCAGAGGATCTCACTTCATATCTGCCTCTGACACTTAATACATATGTAACGTTGGGCCTCTCTGAGTCTCAATGACCTCACCTGTAAAATGAAGGAATTGTATTAGTTTCTGAGTCTCCTTCCAAAACTAAGAGCTGCAACCTTGGAGCCACTGACATATTTGAAGAATTATAATAAATTGTCCTTATCTTCTCCAGATTGAGTCATACTAGTTGCTTATAACTTTCCTGAAATGACTAATTTTCTAGCCCTCACATCTCTCCCCTGAACTTCTTTCAAAATTAAGAAATTTCTCTTAAAGATTATGACTGGCAGTAAAGGGAGAATTGAAAGAATTGTTTGATGAGAGAATTGATTCCAAGTTCATATATGTCAGCAATAGTTGGTTAGTTAAATGGAAAAGATGTTCACACCCAAGTTAGGTATTTCTGTAAATTCTGCCACCCCACCATACAGAGATTATCAAAAGAATATGCAGTATATAAGTTCTCTACCTACTCTCCCACATTCTCTTTTGGAATCCATCAGACCTGATATTCAGAAGATTCCCAGGGATATACAGAAAAACTGCTTGAGACCTAATTAGGAAAGATAATATCCTTGTTTCTTTTAATTCTTTCACATTTTCCCCCTCTCTCAAAGAGACAGCATCTCTCTTGTATGTCTCTGTGCCATTTTCTGTCGCAAAAGCAACGGGTCTATGCATTCACGTCTAGAGTAAAGAACTCTTCTTGTAATCAACTGAGCTGATTCTACAGATTTGGCAATGGTGTATTCTTGTGGGGCAATTCAGAGGCTGAATACAGGCTTGCTCCCTTTTCTGAGATCTCACTTACAGCTTTGAGTTTAAGATTGCAGCTTACACTGTCAAAACGCATGCTGATTTGATCCCCATTCTTACAGGGCTGGATTCATAGAAAAGCTAGCTCTGTTGTGGTGATAAAGGCCTATTCAATGTGGGGTCTGACCCGCTGAGACATTCAGGGCTGCCAACTTGGAGTGGAACTCTTGCACCCCCTACAGGCTGACAGTTGAAAATTCATTGAGAAGAGGCAAAAAAAAAAAAAAAAGATTTTCCTCTGGTTTCTTTCCCAGATGGTTACTTCTCAACTAAAGGCTTAGTTATTTATTTACTGGGATACCCTAGGCTGCTGAAGAGAATTTCTTTGTGTAGGCAGAAAAGCTGCTGATACACTGCAGTGGAAAATAGCTACTTCTTCCATGCAGCTGAGGCAGCCCAGGAGTCAGCCGTGTCCTGAGATCTGGACATGGAATATCCTGTCCCACAACTCAGTCTTTCCTGAGCAGTGAGTTCCCTATCAGCAACTGAAGGCAAGGAGATAATTTTACTTGGTGTCTTTTCAAAATGTCATTGTCCTTTCAGCACTCTACACACACACACACACACACACACACACACACACACTTCAGAATGAAGTTTTGAACCTGTTTATGTTCAAGTAAGGAACAGAAAAATTCTCCAAAGTAGGAGTGGAAGAATAAATCCAAGCATTTAAGAAAGACTGGGTATTTTCTTCAGGTGCTCATGCATTGTAATAGACCAGATAAGAAAACCATGTGAATAGATACCAGGCATTATAATGCATCTAAGTATTCCATAGCTCTCCTCACCCTATCTCATGCTCAATTAAGACAGCCCAGTGGATATACACAGTCTCTCCTTATAAACCTCTTCTTTTGAGCAAAATTCCATAGTATGGTGAATAATGTTAAAACTAGAAGTCTATATCCAATTTCATTAATGACTATATATTCTGAATTTCTTTCATTTTTTTTTCTTTTATTCCCAGCCTGCGATATCAAATTGGAATTCCCAGTGTGAAATCTGATAGGCAATGCTTATTCAAACATGTACTCTAAGAGATAAAGGGTGGGAGAGCTAGACTGAGAGGTTAAATTACTTACCAGTGGTCACAAAGCTAGGACAAGAAAAAGGCAGGACTTGAAAATTGGTGCCTCTTTATCCCAAATTTGGGCTTCTATTCCCTACACCTTGTTGCCTCTTGCATTACTATTAAACATTCAGATTAAAAACAATTACCCAGTGCTTGCTGCATTTGTTTATCTTTATAATTCCTGTGTATTTTTATAGTTATTAATGGAGTTAACCAGTAAAATATTGCCTTAAATATAAAAATTAAAACAGCTAAATTGTAACTTTTTAGAGAACTACAAATTCAAACTGCTGACAATAGTAACAGCAAATAATTATGAATTAAGCACTTAAATTTACATGGTACTACATTACCAGAAAGGGTCTGAGGAGATGCAAGGACAGAATAGCCTCCACCCTCAAGGAGCCAACCTGCCAGTTCCATAAGGAGTATATCAAAATGATCGATGAATTGTCATTCTATTCTTAACGTTCTGCACAGAAGATTTCATAATTTTGCTCAATAATCTTTACAAGTGTCCAAAAGGAATGTTTTAAAAATTACAGTCACTCAGTAAACTTCTGTCGATTTGTAAACCTTAGAGATGAATTAAATCAAGAATGAAGTTTTCCTCCAATTAAATCTCACCTAGTATTTCAAGTTTGGTAGGAGAAAGAGTAAATTCATCATTCATGCTTCTGATAGGTATTCACCCTTCTGATTCTAAAATTCTATGATTCTATGAATTTATACACGGAAATATGATTAATACCATATATGTTTTCATCTGATCACTTATGATACCCCCTCCCAAAGGCCTACTTTTCTTCTTCTCTCTCAGGGAATATTATAATGAAAGATGCAGGTATTTACATGCAAAGCACAAACTAATTTGCATAAGACAATGCAGCAAAGTCTATGCCAAGATCTCAGCAGTAAAAACTTGCAAAATGATAAAGAGCAGACATGAAACTACAAAAATATATCTTGCACAAACAAATGATGGCCCTAAAGATAAGAGGTAATGCAAAATTGCAAAGCACAGAAAAGTAAAGTAGGATTTCTTAAAACTTGAAGAGAGTTCCAAGAATGTTTCCAAATTATGCATGAAGTCCTTTGTTCAGAGCAATCAATGATGACTTTTTCACTTCAGAAAAACTCTGGGAAAATCTGTCCGACTTTTGAACAGAAACAAAACAGAAATAAACTCACCTTTCCCCTTCCTTCTGTCCACACAACATAACTGTAACCACTGTTTTGAGGGGATACAGGGTGTCTCATTATAAACTTTATATGATTGAACAAGAGAACTTTATTTTCCTTCCAATAAATTTTGTGGTTAACATTTTTAGATATTTGAAATTTCTTTGGTTACAATTTGGTATTATGTAGAAATTATAGAATGTCCCTCCAGTCACACTTTAAGCTTTTAAATATTTGCATTAATTAAATTTAATTCAACACACATTTAAAGTACTTACTATGTTCAGGACACTATGCAAAGCTTTAGAGTAACAAAAACCAAATTGAGAGAGTTCTGGTCTTTAAGAAGCTTACAGTTATTATTTTTCTCACAAATACAGAAAAATGTGTAATTAATGATAACCTAATCTAGATGGAGAGACAGTGTGGAGTAGTGGATAGTGTACCAGCCTTTCTAGGAGCTAGGAAGACCAGAGTTCTTTATCTCATTATTACAACATAATAACCCTGGACAAGTCACCTAAGTTAAAGCAACCTCAAGGCAGTAAGTTGCCCAGGAGTTGCCATTCTTCCTGGTGGAGGTAACAGGCTAGGGTGCAAAGGATTTCAACTCTATCAAAGCAATTGCAGATCCAAAACCTATATTCTGAAATTTAATTATCAAAAAAGTGTACATTTATGTAGCATCTTATTTTAATGGACATTATATGTACGATGGAAATGTATATGCATTGTTTTGATTTGATCTTAACAATGACCATGTAAGGAAGGAGGTATTGTTGAGGCATTATAGATAGGATGATCATTTCATAGATGCTAAAGGGACTTGTTAGAAAGGTAGTAAATAGGAGGGGGCACAGCCAAGATGGCACCTGGAAAGCAGGGACTAGTGTGAGCTCCCCACCAAGGCCCTCCAAAAACCTATAAAAAATGGCTCTGAACCAATTCTAGAACTGCAGAACCCACAAAATAGCATAGGGAAGCAGGGCTCTAGCCCAGGACAGCTTGGATGGTCTCTGGGTAAGGTCTATCCCTCACGGAACTGGGAGCGGAGGGGAGTAGAGCTGAGCCCAGCATAGGCAGTGCAGACTGACCAGACCGGGAGCCAAGGGGAGCATGCCCTAGTGCCCTGAATCAGTGAGCTACGGCAGTTACCAGACTTCTCAAAACACAAACACCAAGGACAACAGAGTAGGTTAGTGGGAGAAGCTGCTAGGGACTGGGATAGAGTTTGCAGTTCAGCCACTACCCCGGGGGGCAGCAGAGGTGGGGCAGTTTTAGAACAGCAGCTGCAGTTGCTTCTGGTCCCAGGCCCACCTGGTGGGAGGAATTAAGTGGAGGATCAGAGCAGGAGTGAAGAGCCTGCTGAAGATCTAAGTCCAGTCCAGCTTAGGGGCTCTTGGGGAAGGAGGAGTGCTGCTGTGGCAGAGCTGGCGCATCCCCCCAGGCTTGGAACATAGAACTCTTTAGTCTACAAGTAGGCATAACCCGCTGAAAAACCCAAGACTCAACTGAGTTGGCTGGGAACATGGCCAGGCAGCAAAAAT